>OX451740.1:24337168-24433145 GCA_948472305.1 Vicia faba
AATAAAAATATGAAAAAATATTCACAAAGTCAGAAATAATTCAAATTATTTTTAAGAATTTTTTTAGATTTTTTGAGTCGGAAATGATTTTTTTATGAATTTTTGAAGTTTAAATCAATTAAAATATAAAAAATCAGAAAATAAAAATAAACCAAAAAGATATAGACCTTTGGATCAATGTCAAAACGCGTTAGTAATCAGATCCAAGGGATCTGTCAAATTGTGCATATTATGGTCATTAGTGAATAAACCACTAGATCAAATATTTAAAACAAATTTGAAAAATGCACTGCAAATTTTCGTGGTTGAGACGCCAGTGTGGTCGTCTTCAACCTCCAGCCAACATCAGAACAAGGTTTCTTAAACTGTAAAATTAGAGGTTCATACTAATTCCATTCTCTTCGTCTCATCAAGACAAAGACAACCGTACCCTGGTGAAAAATTTATATAAGTTGTAGCTCAGTCGATTTGATGAAAACTAGAAAAAAAAAGTTGAATAGGGATTTGAAAATTCATGATCAAATTTCACTTCCAATTGAAAACAAATGATGCGACTAGTATCAGAATGATGAGAGCTTCATTGTGGTAACAAATTTTGAGAGAATTGATGAAGGAATCTACCTATTGAAGTTCAAATTCAGAGCTCTGAAACTTGACTTGACTAACACGATTTAGGATGCTTTAGGGCTTCGTTCTTCTTCTGTTAGCTTCAGTGAAGTTTAAGGTTGAAGAATTGACAAAGAAAATGGATCGAGGAAGGCTGTAAAACCAAATTTGAAGTTGCATAAATATGGGTTAAAGAAATAGTTGGGCAAAGTGATTTTGGTTGTTCAAGCTTGAGCAAATGAATGCAATATGTCCCTCTATTTATAGAAGAGTGAATGGTGAAAAGAATTGGAAGAAATAGTGAGGTTTGGAGGAAAAACGAGTGAAGCCCGAAAATGAAAAACATGTGACTTGAACTTGCTCAAAACTCAGCTAATTCTTGCGTTTTGATCCTTAATTTAACTTTGGGAACTTTGTTAAACAATTTTAAATAAAAAACGTGTGCTAATTTGGTATTTAGAAGCTGTATTATGGATTTCAAATTCCGACTTTGGAGAAAACTTCAGTTTTAAGGTACCAACTTTGAATCCATGGTGTTCATAGCTCAAGGGGTCTTAGGTCATGATTCTTGAAGAATTTGAAAGATAAGGTTACAATCTTTAAAATGTGAAAAGAGTAGAATCAAACAGATGCTTGAGCTAAAAGTTGTGATGAGTCAAAGTTGAGAAAAAGATGTTGACTTTTGTACTTAGAAAAATTCTAAGTTTTTCTCAAAAAAAGTCCTATAATATTTTGACTCCAAACATGGCCTTTCTTCAAAATTGAGCTTTTATTATTGTTGCTAGATTGGATTGGACTCCTTAAAGAGTATTATGAAACTCTAATCACCCAAAAATACCAAGTATTGAAAAACTTATGGCCTTGTGAGTTTGGTAAAAATTCATGAGATGACCTATAATCTTTTGCATTCTTAGAGCATCTTGCATCCATTTTAAAGATTTGAACATAAAAGAAGAGTTGAACTTAATATCCTTAAGATCATTATGGTAAAAGATTAGGATCATGGAGATAAAAATTTACCATGTTATGATCTTTTGAAGTCACATAAGGGAATTTGATTGCCTGTATAGGGGACTTGTAATCTTTCTTCATCATTAGACATCATCCACATAAATTTTTCTTGAAACTTTTGAAGTGATTGGTTTATAACCCTTTAAAGAGAAGAATGTCTTCGGAATCACTCAAAAATACGAAAAGATGAGCAAGAAATATCATTTAGAAGTTCAAAACCCCAGCTCATAGAGCACCAAAATAACTTGGAAAACCCTTTCAATTTTGACAATATTCCTTGCACAATAAATCTTTCCATGTGAATAGAAGTTGTTGTGGATGATAATAAGAACACATAGCAACAAAAATTAACTCCAAATATTAATAATTGAGAGAGTTATGCACTTGTGACCAAGAAATCAAGAACTTGTCCAATTAGGTCAATTCTTCAATCAACGCTTACATCTTTTGATTTTCTTTGACAAATTGAGGCATGATAAATCATAGTAGACCTTGTCATGATATTACTTCAAAGTATCTTCAAGATGAAGCTTGAATCTCAATGAAAATTTGTTGAAGAAGGCATGGAAATAAACTCATGAACCTATAAATCAAATTGATGAAATGTGTTGTGCTGTTACCTATAATATCATCAATTAG
Organism: Vicia faba; assembly: GCA_948472305.1. Lineage (NCBI taxonomy): Eukaryota > Viridiplantae > Streptophyta > Magnoliopsida > Fabales > Fabaceae > Vicia > Vicia faba. The sequence goes on from OX451740.1 coordinate 24,339,425, forward strand.
AGCAAACATTCATTGCATTTATTAGTTAAAAGTTAATCAATACAAAGCATAAATGATTATAATATATAAATCAAGGTGCTTGGTGATTCCTCATGAGAAAACTTAAAGATAGAGAGAAGAACCAAACCCTAGTGTGATCTTGTTGTGATTGAGTTAATATGAGATGATATGGGAATCTTAGGGGCAAAAATTGGGGTACAACAGCTGCCGTTATTTAAGTGTCTTCTATCCGGAGATACGAAGGTTAAAATCCTCGTGTCGACGCGATTGGAGATACTTCAATATAAAACAAGCCCTATTTTTGGGCCTAAGAGGCCATGCAATGCTTATGATTGTGCGTGCAAACAAACAGATCAAAAGGTGACACAGGACACCGCTGGGGAAACATAAAATAAAATAAAGGATCAAAAGAAAAATTCGACCAGGAAAACAAATCACTAGTGAATAGAAGACTCGACTCTATTGGGGTAAAGCCCAATGAGGAGGCAAAGTAACATCAACTCAAACATTTAGGAGAGAAAATAAAGGATAATAGTGATCGATAGATAACGACAAACTATCCATTCACTAAGAAGATATCAAAAAAGGTAATGTCGACCCATGGGGAGGAAAGAAGTTGTAGGATAATACAAGCAAACATCAATATTAGGGTAATCCATAAGTGACCAACATCAGTTCTTATGACTGGAAAAAAAGAAACTTCTTCAGAGCTAAGTGAATCTCAACGAAAAACTATTTCCCATAATAACGAGACTGCCATTCATAGAAGTAACAAATGTCAACAACAAACTATCTCCTATAATGACGAGACTACCATTCATAGGAGTAAACAAATCTCAACAATGAACTATCTCCCATAATGACGAGACTACCATTCATCGGAGTAACAAATCTCAACAACGAACTATCTTCCACAATGACGAGACTACCATTCATCGGAGTAAAAAATCTCAACAATGAACTATCTCCCATAATGACGAGACTACAATTCACCGGAGTAACAAAATATCAACAACAAACTATCTCCCAAAATGACGAGACTACCATTCATCGGAGTAACAAATATCAACAACGAACTCTCTCCCATAATGACGAGACTACTATTCATCGGAGTAATAAATCTCAAAAAGGAACTATCTCCCAACATGACGAGACTACCATTCATAGGAGTATCAGAATCTCAACAACGAACTCTCTCCCATAATAACGAGACTACCATTCATCAGAGTAACAAAATCTCAACAATGAACTATCTCCCATAATGATGAGACTACCATTCATAGAAGTTACAAAATCTCAACAACGAACCATCTCCCATAATAACGAGACGACCATTCATCGGAGTAAACAAATCTCAATAACGAATTATCTCCCATAATGACGAGACTACCATTCATTGGAGTAAAAATCATGAATCTTCTCTGGGAACTAATAGACTTACTGGGGAAGTACAAGTTTATCAAGTAAAGAGACCTGCCAATGTTGTTATGAGAAGAATTTTCAATAATGCTGCTGGAAAAGAATTATGACTTCTTGGGGAAATGCCAATATATTCCTGCTTAGGAGGTAAAGACTTCTCGTGCAAAATAAATGCACATTCTCAAATCAGGGCTCAAAGCCTGCAGAAATCAGAATAATAATGTTTCCAAGAACCACTAATTCAAACCAGAAATAAACTGGAACAAAATAGTCAACCAAGATAGCATCTGATGAAAACTAAACTCAAAGGGGAAACATATATCTAATCAGACAATGAACTGGATAGGAAAGCTGCAGCAAACATTTTCCCTGAGGGATAACTCAGTGGGGAAATTGAAAGAATATACACTTTCTGTTTAAGGTTGACACTCTATTTGAGAGAGGGAAACATGATTCTGCAAAATAGGGTAATATGCCAACAAAAACATCATAACTGCAAATGAGCGATGAATGGTTAAATTCATCTATGCATGATGTATGTATGAATGTACGAATGTTATCACATATATGCCAACAAAACAGACAGACAACACTGGGAATAACCAGACAAAACAAGCTTGGGTAAAGTCAACACTCGGCTAAATCACATCCAAGATGAAAATTTATAAGAAAGTAAGCACCAACTAATGAAACAAATTCCTATTCCATGACTTAACTTCACTGGGAAGAAACACAATCCAAAAGTAATCAAATAAAAACAATAATATAAGTGCAAATACAGGGATATAACATCCTCCTCCAGGCTTCACCGAGGAACATCACACAAACTTCAATAGGGAAAACAAATGTCTCAACGTCTAGATTTCCACTTGAGATTACAATACTTACTTCATTAGGGCAGATGAAAATTGTATCATCGGGATATCAACTGGGGATCTCTTGCTAACTTCATTGGGGGGAGAAACACCACCTTATTGAGGGGAGCCCAAAATATATTCTTCAATACCAAGAGTGAGGATTACACATACCTCCTTGGGGAGAAATTATAAAACCACATGGGGATAACAACTTTCAGAGAGAAACATTATCTCAACTTTACTTGGGGATTTAAGAAGTCAAACAATCCCGCAAGAAATCAAAATTATGGGGATTTTAAATCAAACCCAGCACTTGGCGGAAGAAAACCCAAAAAGTTGACAACCATTTCAACACTTCTTAGAAAAGATACTTCCCTTGTCTAGTTGCCTGGGAAATAAATAACAACAATAATGCCAACACTACAAAAGGGCGACATTTTGCAAATGATTCTTCCTTAGTACACAAAGAGAAAGGAACTTCCGTTAAATGAGTGAAGACCTCGCTGGGGAATCTGGGATAGAGTCTCCAGATCATGCAAACCCGAAATCAAAATGAACCAAGACTTGACTGGGGAAAATGGGATCACAAACCCAACACCGCACCATACATCAATTGGTATCATCTCCAACTATCTGAGAAACACAAGAAGATCATACGCATACCAACAAAAGTGACCTGGGAGAACCTTCTTGGGGAATACATCCAAAATTTTAGAGTTCATCCATCCTTGGAATCACCATTTTTGTTTTTCTTGAGTTAAAAAATCTAAAGTAAAAGGTAATTTGTAAGTTCTTTTCAAAAAACAATTTTGTTATTTAATCTTTTTGTTTTGAAAATTATTATCAATAATAAATGGAGTCTTTGTAAGCAAAATAAAATAAGAATCGTAAAGAATTGGATAAAAGCTCAAACTTTATTAATAGAATGGTAGTCTGCAAATGGCGAGACTCTATAGATGATACAAAGTTTGGAAAATGGTAATATATTATAAATGATACATTGAAATACAATGACCATTATTCTCCCTAACAACTTTGAATTCCTGAGCAGTGACTTCTGCTGAAGTATGGTGATAATCCAAGAAGATTGTTTCTTCAATGATCAAGTCTTGTATGACACAGTTACTTTCCAAGAAATTTCTAACTTTTGTCTAGGTTGCCCTTGCGGGTTTTAAACCTAGAGGGAGATTTATTTTGTTTATGTCTCTAATTTTTTCCTAAACTGCCCTTTCGGGTTTTCAGTCTACCAAGATGCTCTTTTTTTCCTAAGCCTCTTGTAGTACGGTGGGAGAATTGACTTGGTTGTTTTGCGTTTGATCGCAATTGTTGCGGATAGCAAGAGTCTCCACCGACTTTTCTTTTATCCAATAAGGAAAGGGTGAAAAGAACAAGAAAGACCTTTAAGATGTTTTCTTGAGTTCGGAGGGTAGGTTATGAAAATGGAAGGTGTTAACACCCTTTTCATTTGTAGTTATCTACGGGCTCTTAGTTGCTTGCTAGACCACTTAAGCTTTCTAAAAAGTCAAAGAACACCCTCTTAGGGTCAAAATTGAGAGAGATATGCATTGTCAAAGTTGGCTATTTTTGGAAATTTGCACAAAGTCAACCATGCCCAAAATGCATTTTTCTTCAAATGGGCCCAACTTTTTATGTTTGTATCTTGTTCCTAACATGGTCCACGACCCATAAACCACTCCATGCATAATTTTCTTATTTATTTGATTTATTTTGATTTTTAATTATTTAAAATCCAAATTAAATTAAATAAATAATATAAAATTATTTTGGGATGATTTTGCATTAAAGGATGAGAGTACAGGCTGCATGTTAGAAAATAAATCGTGCAAGGGTTGATTGAATTGAAAATGGCATGATTTGGCTAATTTTGGAAACAAAGAATATGACTTGAAAATCAAATATCTTGCTCATCAATTTCCAAGATTGAATCCAAAATTGTTAACCTATTTGATTCATATACATATAACAGAGCATGTTTAACCCTAGGGACGAGATTAGAGAGGCGCAACTGGTTCAAAAGAGTCAAACAAAGCATCAACTTTCCAAAGAGAGGTGCATACCGGATTTTTCTTTACAGTGAAATTCAAGCAATTCCAAAGCCACTAATCTGTTCCTGGACGTATTCTGAAGCGATTCCAATCACTCTCAAGTCACCAAACACCCAGAATCATAAGATACAGATCACAGTTTACCCCCCTTTGCTTTCAATTCGTTTTCTTAGTTTTACATGTTTTAAATCAAATTCGTTTGCATAAATGTGTTTATAATCATGCTGGGAATCTGTTTGAATGCTTGGATTTGAGTTTTAGCGCAGGAACAGACTTACGCCATTGCTAGGGTTTGAAAGCTTCAAATTAGGGATTCTATGTATAACCAGAATTAGGCCAAATCGTGGGTACCAATGAACTCAGGGCACGATTTACAATTGATCTACGCCTTTGGTTCTGATTTATCTTGCTGGTATTTTAGTTTTAAATCTTGCAGGGATGTAGCTATGGACAACAGTTCTGAGGAAAGAGACGATCACATGGCTGACTCCCACTGGCTCATTTGAATTCACGCGCGTTTTCCTCGGCATAACATTTAATTTCCCTTATATTTTATTTGTTTCATTATATGTACGAATGAGCAGTCCAACGCAGTTGGTCAGGGAGCGTGTATATGAGGCAAACGTCCTGGGTTTGATCCAAGGCGTCTGCTTTTATATTTTTCTTGACAATTTCTTGCAGATTCAGTGCATCTCCTAGCCAAGCATCCATTGTGCGCTCACAAATCTCACCCATTGGATCATCCCTAATTCAGATCCAATGTCCAGCAAGCCATCCTCTTGGTGGACCTCCGGGAGCAGGGAGCACTAGATCACGCGCAAGGAAGATGGGCCTATCCTTCTGGGCTTCAGCAATTCAACTTCACACCCCCAGTTTACTTCTGATATCAGGCTCATTTTACATTTTTGTTTTAATTTCTTATTTTCTTTTTTATTGTTTTAATTATTTTTGTTTTGTTTATTTCAAAAATCTTTTTTATTAAATCATAAAATCAAGAAAACCACAAAAATGTAGAATTAGTTTTTTTTTAAAATTAAAATTAGTTTTTTATGGAAATTAATTAATTAAATGATATTGACTTGATTGTTTTCATAATTTAAATTAATTAGACAAATTAGGTTTAATTAACAAATATTTAATTTTCTCAATTAAAATATCAAAAAATATTTTATTTATTTAAATAGATTCTTTAGGATATTTACTTTATTCTCGCGCGCATTTATTTATTTATTTTTCCAATTATTGTAACTGTTTCGAGGTTTGTAATAGTTTTTAATTAGGGTTTATTTTACTGCTTATTATTTACTATTTCCCCCAAGTTTGGTTATGTAACCCCCTCCCCGAAGCCTTGTAATAGTTAGGACTTTAATTTCTCGCACTTTTTAATTTCCGCCACTATTAAACTACTAGATGTATGGATAATAGGATTGCATGCGAAAGATAAATCAACGATTAAAAAGGTAGGTAACCCTAATTGTGCAAAGATAATTAACTGAAAAAAGGTACACATGCACATGCTCACTCCTAGGTTTGCCTCACTTGGTTGCCTCAGAAACAATGGTCATGTCCCTCGAACATGGGGATATCTTAGCAAAGACCCGCGTTGTACGCCAAAATTTGCCCTCCCATATTCTTCAAAGTTTTGACAAGCATCATCTTAATTTGCTCAAATCTACTCAAGGGCTATACAGTCAAACCATCCTCCTAAGTCAGTCAAAATTAGGGTTTTGGTTCTTGCAAGGAATTTGAGGTTTTCAAGGGCTCAATCAAGTCCCATATGCTCATATACATTGTCAAGCACCTACATGTCAAGTTTCAAGGCTCACAAGGTCAAGTTGTACAGTCAAAAGCCCTACTTGCTTCACAATCAACTGTAGGGGCAAAATGGTCATTTGACAGTCAAAAGTCAAAATTGTTGGTAAACATCTTATTTTGAAGCCACAATCATCATTTGATCAAGTCTTGATCATGATTCCACAAGAATGGCTCAAAAATCATCAAGATGCAAAAGTTTCTATTTTTGGACAGTTGAAAAGTCAACTGTAACTTGACCAAGGCATAACGTTTTCATGGTTTATCAGAAAAATCCCATCCAATGCTCATTTTGAAGGGGATGACATTTCCTACAACTCATCTTCACATTCCAAGTCCAAGAAATGCTCTCACAAAAAGTTATCAATTTCAACATTATAGGTCATTTTCAAAAGTCAACAAAAAGGCACTTTAAGTCAAAGACCATAACTTGAGATTGGTAAATAAAAATGACATGGGACCAAAGGCATTGGTTAGAGGACTTCAAGACCTTTCCAAAATGTCCAAGAACATGTTCATATGATCAAAATTGAGCAAGATATGCATTGGAGAAGTTGGGAAATTTTTATGAAATGACAAAAGTCAACTATCCTTGAAACTTCAATTTTTGACAAAAGGGCCCACTTTTTTCCACTTGGGTCAGCCTTGTCATGCCACCCACGTGTCCCATGATTAAATTCAAGATTAAAAATTTATTTTTTCTATTTTTATTTAATTTTATTGATTTAATTCATTTTAAATCCCTAAAATTCAAATAAAAATCAAAAAAATTAATTGAGAGATATCTTGTGGCTTGAATGACTTTGATGCATCATAAGGAACATACCAAATTCTTGCCAAGCCTATTATGAGCATGAAAATTCAAATTTTGAACAAAAATGGCAAGTTTCTTTAATGGTGGTTATGGAAATCTCAAAACATAATTGCATTGGTTAAGAGCTCATAATAGTGACTGATTCTCATTCAAGGATACATATGCAAGCCTTCCCACCCTCATGGACGAAAAAAGGCATTCCTAAAACGGCAGAGCAAAAACTCAGAATTTGTCAAAAAAGTGTGAGATCTAAAGCAAGGTTGCAGGCAGTTTCAGACAAAACAAAGCACGTGAGATCCTTCATTGCCATACCCTGAAACTAAAGAGACCTTTACCACGCCCTGAGACTCCATATCAAGCACTGTAACTCATCACAAACTCACCCCTGTACACGAAATCGTGTTTCTCTATTCTTGCATTTTTTTCTGGAAAATAATGGCATAATCATACTCCTTGTTTGATTTCTAACATAACCATATTGTTCAATTTCATTTTGGGGCTTTGTATGATGATACCCGCATCTAGGGTTTGCATTGTTTGTTTTTAGGCATTCTTTCTCCAGGCACAATCAAGACAAATCATAAGCATGAAGGGATTCAGGAGGTGGAAACGAGATCAGCTATGGTCTTGAAATGGATTTTCATGGCCTGAGGAGCATTTTCAGAGCAAGCCTGCGAAACCACCCGTGGATAAAAATCCGCAGGTAAAAAACCAGTATCAAAGGAAGAAGACGCTGACGCGTCCCCTCCTCATTCGTTGTTTCAAAAAGCGCGCGTTTTTATATTTTTTTCAGGCATATGCTTTTGTTTTCTAATTTAATAATTGCGTGTTATTTTTGATAATGAATGAAACGTGCAGCTCAGTTGGTCAAAGCCTTGGAACGTGAACAATGGGACCTGGGTTCGATTCCCAGGTCCCCCAAATGCTTATTTCCATTTTTTCTCACATACTTGTGTGCAGGCAACGTGAAACAACGCACCATACATCTCACAGATCCAAGCTCCAAGTGGCCTCTCTCATAGATCTGAAGGCCAGGAGATGGTCCTCACCATGCGCTCAGTCAACCAACAAGCACTGGATTCCAGAAAGTCAATACACGCCTGAGCTTAGTGGGCCAAGAAACTGCAATTCACACCTCCATCTGGCCCAATACCCCCCATGGTTCTTGCATTTTTTCTTTTCTTTTCTTTTTTTTATTTACTAATTATATTTATTAACTGTTATTATTTAATTAACTCATAACTATTTTTTCACAATAAAATTCAATAAAACCAAAAAAATACTTTATTAATTTCATTTAAGTAATTATTTTGTAAATAAGTATTAATAAATTGAAATAGTTTAATTAGGTCAACTTTAATTTCTTTTTCTTTACAATCAATAAAAATAATTTAGAATTAGATTAACTTAGAATTTTAATTTTTTTCATTTTATTTCATTAAAAAACATAAAAACACAAAAAAACATTTTTCTTTTAATTAATCAATTAATTAGTTTAATCATTAGTTTTAATTCCATTTAATCACAAAAAAGACAAAAAAATTCATTTCTTTTCTTAAAAGGGTCAAAACCCTTAAGGCATTCCCGATTAATTTTTATTCGTGCGCATTTACTTTATTTTGATTATTATGTAACTGCTTCAAGAATGTAATAGTAATTATATTTATTGCTTTCTTTACTTTCCGCACTTTATCAAAACGGGTCTTTGTATTTTTTGCGATGTATAGACCCGCGCCTTGTAATAGCGTAGAATTTATATTTCCGCAATTTACCTTCCGCACCCCTAACTGTTAAATGCATGAAAAAATGTATGTAAATAAAATCAATCCGTAGCTCACAAATAACATGTACAAGACAAACATTAACTGAAAAACAACACACAAAGCACATGCCACTTCTTAGGGTACGCCTCACTGGTTGCCTCGAACGTGGTCATCAAGTATAGGACGTCTTAGAGGTCGCCCTTTGTCTAAAGATCCAGTTGCCTCGAAACGGTTGCCTCGGATAAAAGGATCTAGGACATTAGGGTTACTTCTAAGGTGTCCTACCATTGCTTCGGTGACCACACATGTCCCGATAATCGAATTGACCCGAATAACTCCAACGATGGTTCTACCTACCCCTCAATGGTGGGATAGCACTATCTAAAGGACTCTTACACAGCCTAATTCCTTAAGGGTAGGTAGACTTCTTTTAAGTACTTGCTCTTTTCAAACAAACAAAAACAACTTTTCACACCTACACTTTCAAAAAAGTTTTCAAACAAAACACTTCATACACTCTTGAGGAATGATACAAGAGTTACCTAGAAGTTTTTCAAACTAAAATTTTTTCAAAACCCACACACACTTGAAAAGCAAACAAAATTTTTGAAAACATAAGAGCAAGTACCTAAGAGCCCGTGGATAACCACGGATAGAAAGGGTGCTAACACCTTCCCTTTCTATAAATCTACCCCCCGAACCGAGAGACATCTCAAATAAGGAATTTTGCTGTGCTTTTTTCCTTTCCATGTTGGAGAACATAAAAGACGGTGGCGACTCTTGCTTACCGCGACATTTCGCGAAACCAGCTTAAAAAACAGTCAGTTCTATTTCCACCGGTCACAACCCGCAATTCAGAGTCATCATAAAGATCATAGTCCCTTACTGTCCCTCGAGTTGCCTACGTGAAATGATCTTATGATGACAGTCCCTTCGAGATGTTAAGGTATCCTCACAAGTTTCCCTCAGTGACCATTTCGTCCTTTCGGATGTCCCTTCAAACTCCAACGATAGGGCTACCTACTCCTTAATAGTAGGATAGCGCTGTCTAAAGGAAACGAGAATGAATAGTCTTTTTTCGAGTAGGTAGAAATCTTAAGTTCTTGCTCAAAACAATAAAAAACTCTTTTACACAAACACTTTCAAAATAGTTTTTCAAAAAACCACTTCGTCACGCTCTTGAGGACAGATACAAGAGTTATCACAAAGTTAAACAAAACTATTTTTCAAAACACACACAAGCAATTTCAAACTGAGAAAGTACTTAAGAGCCCGTGGAAAACCACAGATAGAAAAGGTGTTAACACCTTCCATTTTTATAATCTACCCCCCTTACTCAGAAACATCTCGAAAAAAGGTTTTTTCTGTTCTTTTTCCTTTTCCTTTGTTGGATGAAATAAAAGTCGGTGGCGACTCTTGCTTACCGCGACATTTGCAAACAAAAAATGCAAAACCAGTATAAACAGTAGGTTCTGCCACCATATCACATAATTGGCGACTCTGCTGGGGACTGAGAAGTGGGGTATACCTTAGGATCTAGGTCATTTCTAAAATTGCTTTCTTGTTTTGCTTTGTCTGCTTTATATTCAAGGGTTTTGGTGGGGTGATGTGGATCCTACACCCATATCTGGGGACACCTTTTAGGTAAGTAAAAATAAATTTTGAGGTAACTGTGTGGGGTATACTAACACGGTTGAAGCAGTAGCTACATTGAGGTGACACTTTGGTTGGTACCAGTAACCCTTGAGTCAATCAAGGAGAGTACGGGGCCGCTGCATGGTGTCATAAAGCATTAACTGACCTTAGAACCTTTAATTGCACAACTTGGCCAGTAGGACGTAGCGAGATGGCCGACTTTGGTGTATTCCCAAGGTCGATAGATGCTCGATGCTACACTCATTGAGGTTTGACTCTTGAGTTTTGTTTGGTTGTGATTCAATCGCCTATTGAACGAAGCTTGGGGGAAATACCGGTGATATTGAGATCCCTTAGAACCCGGTTACTATTTATAGGAAAGGTTGAACCAATCCAGCTTCAAGAGGGTATGCCCTTAAAACCCATGTAGGCCTTAAACCTAAGGACTTGGTGTGACTTTTTTGTTGCTCACAATACATGTGATTTTTTTTTAGCATAATCATGACATGATAAGCACGAAATATCATACTAACCATTTTAAGGACTTTCTAGGGCTCATCTTTGCATTGTTTTGTAGGACATGGCATCCGCCCGCAGGAACACTATCCAGATTAACCTTGTGAAAATGCCTCTCCAAATAAAGGATTTGGCATTAAGGATCCCTGAAAGTTCTCCCTTCACTGAAAAACATGGTCGGTTGCTCAACTTGGTCACTTTAAAACCTGATGAAGAATTGATAAAAGTGCTATTTCAGTTCTTTTATCCTTTGCACCACTGCTTCACCTTCCCAGATTACCAACTAGTGCCTACTATGGAGGAATTTTCTCGGTTGTTAGGGGTACCTATTCTTGATCGGTTACCTTTCTACGGTACGGAAGAACATCCAAATCCTGAAGAGATTGCTCGAGCCCTATCCTTACAACGGTCCAATGTAGTGACAAATTGGGAAACCAGGGGAAGTGTCCAAGGAATCCCGATTAAATTTGTATTTGAGAAGGCTTACTATTTTTGGGATACCCTGGATTTACATGCTTTTGAAGAGGTATTGGCACCCCTCATCTACGGGATGGTACTTTTCCCTAATGCGGTCCAACTCGTAGATGTGAATACTATTAAGGTTTTTCTGTCTCATAATCCGGTGCCTACATTACTTGGAGATGTTATACACTCTCTTTATGCTCGCACTCTAAAGAGAAGCGGGAACCTCCTGTGTTGCACTCCTCTATTGGCTAGGTGGTTTATTTTGCACCTACCAAGGTCTATTTGGAAGAATGAGCAGGGTATGGAATAGTCTCATAGGCTGATGTCCCTTACACATTCAGACATTCATTGGTGTTCACGGTCCTCAGAAGATGTTACCATCATCGATCGTTGTGGTAAATTTCCTAATGTCCCTCTCTTAGGCGTTAGGGGAGGAATCACTTATAACCGTTGTTTAGCACTGCGGCAGTTTGGTTATGCGAGAAGGGATGGTCCTTACGATACACTTATTCAAGGAATCACCTTCAACTATGAGAATGATGCTCAGGGTTACCGTAAAAGGTTCATGAGAGCTTGGGGGCATGGTACATAGAATTGATAGCAAGACACTGGGGCACAAGAATTCCATCCCTCTTGAGCCTGTTTGATGGGTACGAGCCCGCGCCCAAAGTCTTATGATGCCTTACCCTGCTGTCCTAACAATAATTGTGGAACTAGTTGCTGAAGGAGACACTTCTTCTCTTCTTCATCATCCTGACATGCCAACTGATTATGAGGAGTTACAGAAATCCTGGGTTCAACTTAAAGAGGAGCGGGATACGTTTGAAGCTCAATTCTATGCCAGCGAGAAGAAAGTCCTGGAGCTCACTAGGCTACTTCATGAAGAAAGGAACATAAACGCCTACATTGCACCAAAGAGGATGCGCTCCTGGGAGACCTGGTTTTCTTTTGTTTTAAGTTTTGTTTGTTTGATTGTAAGCCTAAAGGGCATTTTTTGTAACAATCCGAACTTATTAATACAATTAACGTGTGTTTTTTTGCTTAAACAAATTTGAGTCTTTACGAATCCTTGAAATCATTGCATGCGCACACCATCCATGACATTGCATAAACAGGTACCATTACAGGTTTTTCATCTTCTTCGCTATTTATTTCAGCAGAAAAATGTCTTATGAACAAAGCATTAAAGATCTTCAGGCACAAAATGCCCAATTTCAACAAATGTTCACAACTTTGGCAAAAGGGCAGGAAGATCTGAAGGCTCTTATCCTGAAGGAAAAGAAGAAGAATAAGAAGAAGACCTCTGGTGTTCTAAATCTGGGAAGAAGGTTCAGGGGGCCATTAAAGAAACCAGTTGATCTGACCTCCTCGTCTAAAGAAGGGGAGAATCAAGAGAGAGAGAGAGAGAGACAAGGGAGAAGGACCCTAACCCTGAAGTTTCTAATAATGACACAGACTACAACGATAAGCAGTATCCTCCCACTGAGGATAGATACAAGTAGTTAGAGGATCGACTGAGCGCTATGGAGATCCAGAGAATACCTGGGCTGGATTTTGAAGAGCTGGGATTGGTGTCGGGGGTAGTCATCCCCCAGAAGTTTAAAGCTCCAGTTTTCGCTAAGTATGATGGGGTGTTTTGTCCCAAGCTTCATCTCTGTTCCTATGTAAGGAAGATCCAGCCTCACACTGCTGATAGGAACTTGTGGTTTCACTTCTTTCAAGACAGTCTATCAGGGACTCAGCTTGAATGGTTCTATCAATAGGAAGGAACCGATGTCGGAAACTGGGAGGATTTGGCTGCTACTTTTTATAAGCAGTATCAATACAACACTGACCTTGCCCCTACTCGTACTCAACTCCAGATTATGTCCATGGGTGCAGGTGAAGGCTTTAAGGACTATGCGTAGAAGTGGAGAGATTGGGCTGGGAGAGTCCAAACCCCTTTGTCTAATAGGGAGTTGGTTGACATGTTTCTTGGGATGTTGTCTGGTCCATTCTTCAATCATTTGATTGGTATCTCCTCAGTTGGTTTTACCGAGTTGATATTAACATGAGAGAGGGTAGAAGCATGGATCCGGAGTGGCAAGATCTAGAAAGACACCTCTTCAAGCTCAGTGAAGAAGCCCTTTGCAGGTAAGAAGGAAGCCAATTCTATTTATAGGCCAAGAGGTCAGAACAGAGCTGAACACCGTCCAACGGTAGGTGCTGTGATGATATCTAGGCCCGCGGCTACCCCACCATGAAATAATCAGCAAAGGGTAGAAAGACTGCAAAGGCAGTTTACTCGAATTAACATGACATTGACTAAGGTTTTACCCCATCTTCTAAGATCTAACTTGGCAAACTTGAAAGAGGCTCCCAAGAATCCTAACACCACATCTCCTCGGTATAATCCAAATGCTCGGTGTGCATACCATTATGAGAGTCATGGCCATGATACAAATGACTACTGGGCTCTGAGAAATAAAATACAAGATCTAATTGAAGCCAAGGAGATTGAGTTTTATGCCCCAGAGAAGCCTAATGTCATAACTTCTCCCATGCCTAAGCACAACCGTGGAGTTAATGCCATTGATACTGATCTGTTCGTTACTTCTTTTGATGAAGTTTCTACTCCTCTTATGACTGTTAAGAAGAATTTGTTGTTGGCCGGTTTATTTCTGGGTTGTGGTGAAGGTTTCCAAATGTGTCCATCTTTGCCCACTGGTTGCTATTTGCTGAAAGCAGGTGTTCAACGCCTGGTGGAAAACAGAGAAATTTTGTTCGAAAAGACTTTGATTTGAACTGTTCCGTGTGAAGATATTGCCATTATAACCATTTCCGCCAATCCTTCCAAGGTCTCCACTAAAAGACCTCTTAGGATTACACCTGCTCGAAGAATCGCCTCGTTGATAATCACTTTTCCTGGTCCCGTACCGTACTCCTTTGACAAAGGTGTCCCGTGGAATTATGGCACCGATGATTACTATCATGGCGTTAAACAAGATTTAAAGACTAAAGAGGTTGATCCCAATGTCAGTAACATTGTTGGGACCAACAAGATCACCAGAAGTGGAAGGGTTTTCTCTCCTGAGATCTCCCCGAAGACTGCCACTAAGCCTGTTGTTATTTCATCTGATGTTCCTACCGGTACTTCCGTTACTAATCCCATTCTTACTCCAATTGTTACTTCTACCATTGAGTTATCTGGGACTCGGGGAAAAGAAGTTGTAGGTAAGCCTGCCTGGACGAAGGCACCTAGAAAAGTTGTTGTGGAATCCTCTAAGCAAGAGATAGAGGAAATCTTAAAAATAATCAAGACGAGCAACTACAATATGGTCGAGCAGTTGCGGCAGACCCCTTCGAAAATATCGATGTTGTCTTTGTTGTTATGTTCTGAGGCCCATGAAAAGGCTTTGATTGCATTCCTAAAGACAACACATGTGCCGCAAGAAACCTCAGTCGATCAATTCAAAGACTGTGTGGCCAGCTTGACTACTGACAATGGGCTGGGTTTTTCATATTCCGACTTGACACCGAAAGGGAGGAAGCATAATGATGCTCTGCATGTCTCAATCGAATGTAGGGGCACCACTATGGCTCATGTGCTGGTAGACACTGGATCTTCACTGATTGTTCTGCCTAAGAAGGCTCTCGATCAGATATATTGTGAAAGCTTGACTCTAAAGCCCAGTAACATTGTGGTGAGGGCTTTTGACGAGTCAAAGAGATTGGTGCATGGGGAGGTGGACATCCCTATCAAAGTCGGATCTCAGACCTTTGGGTCCACCTTCTATGTGATGGACATCAAGCCATCATGCTCTTGTTTGTTGTTTCATCCTTGGATCCATGAATTTGGGGTTGTTACTTCTACGCTGCACCAAATGCTGAAATATCCGGTGAAGGGGAAGATTTTTACTGTGCATGGAAAAGAGGAGTATATGGTGAGCCACCTGAACTCCTTCAGGTATGTGAAGATGGACGGGGAATTCATAGAGACTCCTTGTCAAAACATTGAAGAGGTTCCCAAGATTTTGTGTTACAAGACGTAAGAGTAGCCATGTGCGTGGACGTAGACGTGGATTTTCTTTTGATATTTTTCTAACCAAAATGTTTTTCCGATGTTTTGTTAAATGCTTTTTCTTTGTTAATTCCCCAAAATGATTTCAAGATAATATTCAAAAGTAATAATCTTAGTATTTTGTAAACAAATCTGTGAAAAGAAAAAATATAGTTTGACTGATGTAAAAAAAGGTTTTACTGATATGCCTCTGAGTAGGCGAGAATACAAGATGCAATTCCTAGAAAGAGGTAATTACAGGAAGTTTTTAAAATAGTAAATGGCAATGAAAAAATGATAATTGCTACTGTTGTTCCCCTATAGCTTTTGATGATCTTATCTCCTTCACTTCTGAGTTGTATGATTCCAACCTATCCTTCCCTTCATGGTTCGTAGTCGTAGCTCTTTAGATCGCAGTCTTTTTGGTCTTTATTTCTTTGTAGGAAATCCCTAACTTTTTCCTGGATTTCCTTTTCGGGTTTTCAATCCACCGGGATAATTTTCTTGTTATATGCCCCTAATTTTTGCCTGGATCGCCCTTTAGGGTTTTCGATCCACTAGGATGCTCCTTTTTGCATAAGTCTCCCTTTTGGGGTTCGAGTTTAGCGAGCTTTTTATACATAGTATTTTCTTATTGTGTCTGAATTTGACGGATGCAGTAGTTCTTCCCCATCCATTGTTGTGAGGATGAGACCATCTCCGGAGAATGCTGTTTTGACTACATATGGACCTTCGTAGCTGGGTGTCCATTTACCACATGAATTGAGGTGAGGTAGTAGAATCTTCTTAAGCACTAGATCCCCTTCCTTGAATATTTGAGGGCAGACTTTCTTGTCGAAGGCTCTCTTCATTCTCTTTTGATGTAGCTGACTATGACACAAAGCTGTCAAGCGCTTTTCTTCAATAAGGTTGAGCTAGTCAAGTCATGTCTTCACCCACTCTGCTTCTTCCAGCTTTGTTTCCCTCAGGACCCGAAGTGATGGTATCTCAACTTCTACTGGGAGCACTGCTTCCATGCCATATACTAGTGAGAAGGGAGTCGCGTATGTTGATGTGCGTACAGAGGTGAAGTAGCCATGCAGGGCAAAGGGAAGCATTGTGTGCCAATCTTTGTATGTTTTTACCATCTTCTGGATGATCTTCTTGATATTTTTGTTGGCTGCTTCGACGGCCCCGTTCATCTTTGGTCTATACGGTGAGGAATTATGATGCTCGATTTTGAAGTCCTCGCATAGTTCCTTCATCACCTTGTTATTTAAATTAGACCCGTTATATGTAATCATCCGATTTGGGACAACGTACCTGCATATGATGTTTTGTTTGAAGAAGTGTGTAACCACTTGGCTTGTTACGTTGGTGTAAGATGCTGCCTCTACCAATTTAATAAAGTAGTCGATAGCTACCAATATAAAGTATTGTTCGTTGGACGCTTTCGACTCGATCATGCCAATCATATCAATTCCCCATATTGAGAATGGCCAAGGGGAGCTCATGACGTTCAAAGGAGTTGGCGGTATATTTATCTTGTCGTCATAGATCTGACATTTATGACACGTTTTTGTGTAGTGATAACAATCAGCTTCCATTGTTAACCAGTAATACCCTGCTCGCATAATCTTTCTAGCCATGGCGTGCCCGTTTGTATGGGTTTTGAAAGTGCCTTCGTGGATTTCTCTCATGAGCATATCTTCTTCTTGGGTTTCCACACATCTGGGTAGTACCATTTCGTAGTTTCTTTTGTATACCACTCCATTACCCAGAAAGAATTTTAAAGCCAACCTTTGCAAGGTTCGCTTGTCAATGATAGAGGCATTTTATGGATATTCCTGCCTTTCCAGGTACTTCTTGATGTCGTAAAACCAAGGTTTATTGTGAGGTCCTTCCTCAATAGCAAGGCAGTGTGCGAGCTCTTCGAAATTTCTGATTGTAATATGTGGTTCGTGATTCGGCTAAGTCACTTTGAACATAGCTGATAGGGTTGCCAGGGCGTCTGCCATTTGATTTTTTTTCTCGTGGGATATGACTAAAAGTGATCTCTGTAAATATCGTGACTAACTTTAAAACATGATCCCGATATGGAATCAATTTAGGGTGTTTAGTATCCCATTCGCCATTAACCTGGTATATGACTAATGCAGAATCCCCAAATACTTCGAAGTGCTTTATTCTCAAATCGATGGCAGCTTCTAGTCCTAGTATACAGGCTTCGTATTTAGAAATTTTGTTGGTGTAATCAAAGCATAACCTTGCAGTGTAGGGTTTGGGATAATTCTTGGGAGATGTTAATATTGCCCCTACACCGTGACCTAGTGCATTTGAAGCCCCTTCGAACATGAGTGTCCAACATGCCCCTGGCTCGGGCCCTTCGTCAGGTCCTGGTATTTCGTAGTCATCTATAAATATGACATCCTCGTCGGGAAAGTCGAACTGCATGGGCTGATATTCTGATAGCGGTTGGTGTTCTAGATGATCAGCTAGTATACTACCTTTGATGGCCTTTTGCGTGACATATTAGATGTCGTATTCTGATTGTGGCATCTGCCATTGTGTGATTCTTCTGGTAAGAGCTGGATTTTCAAACACGAACTTTAGAGGATCCATTCTTGCTATTAACCATTTATTATGGGTTAACATATATTTCCTCAACCTCTTGGTAGCCCAAGCCAACGCGTAACAAGTTTTCTCAAGGAGTGAGTACTTGGTTTCACAGTCTGTGAATTTCTTGCTGAGGTAATAGATCGCGTGCTCCTTTCTACCTGTTTCATCCTGCTATCCCAAAACACACCCACTTGACCCTTCGAGCACCGTAAAATACATGACGAGTGGTCTTCCGGGGACTGGTGGCATTAAGACTGGCGACTCTTGCAGATACTACTTTATCATCTCGAAGGCAGTTTGACAATCATCATTCCATACCACCGTCTGATCTTTTTGTAATAACTTAAATATTGGCTCGCATGTAGCTGTTAGATGGGATATGAACCTTGAGATGTAATTCAATCTCCCTAAGAAACCACGTACTTCTTTTTCTGTCCTTGGTGCGGGTATCTCTTGTATAGCTTTTACTTTGTCGAGGTCCACCTTGATACCCTGCTGGCTTCTAATGAAACCTAACAATTTGCCTGATCTGACGCCAAATGTACATTTGTTCAGATTTAACCTTAGTATGAACTTACGCAACTGCTCGAATAACTTTTGCAGATGTATGATGTGTTCCTCTTCCGTATGGGATTTGGAAATCATATCATCTACGTATAATTCAACCTCCTTGTGGGTCTTATCATGGAATAAGGTGACCATTACCCTCTGATAGGTTTCCCCTGCGTTCTTGAGACCGAATGACATTACTTTGTAGCTGAAAGTTCCCCAAGGTGTCATGAAAGTAGTCTTTTCCATGTCTTTATATGCCATTTTGATTTGATTATAGCCTGAGAAACCATCCATAAATGAGAATACTGAGGCTTGAGCTGTATTATCCACTAGGACATCTATGTGGGGTAACTAGAAATCGTCTTTGGGGCTTTCCTTATTTAGGTCTCGATAATCTACTCACATGCGTACTTTTCCATCCTTTTTGGGTATTAATACAATGTTAGCTATCCAGGGTGGATAATCTACCACTTCTAGGAACCCTGCATCAAACTGATTGAGAACATCTTCTTTGATTTTGCTGGACATATCTGGACGAGTTCTTCTGAGTTTTTGTCTGACTGAAGAACACCTTTCTTTGATAGGTAGTTTGTGCACCACTGTGATACGGTGGCAGAACTGGAACTATTTTGAAATGTTGGTTTGCATTTTGTGTTTGTGTTTGCAAAATGTCGCAGTAAGAAAGAGTCTCCACCGACTTTTATTTTATCCAACTGGAAAGGAAAAAAAGCACAGAAAAATTCCTTTTTTGAGATTTTGAGTACGGGGGGTAGATTATAGAAAGGGAAGGTATTAGCACCCTTTCTATCTGTGGTTCCCCACGGGCTCTTAGGTACTTTCTCATCATTTTCAAAATTGCTTGTGTGTGTTTGATTTGAAAAAGTTTTTGTTTGACTTCGATTTAACCCTTGCTTCTGTCTTCAAGAGTGTTACGAAGTGTTTTTGAAAACTTTGTTTGAAAAGAGTGTAAGTGTGGAAAAGTTTGTTGTTTTGAGCAAGTACCTACTAGCATCTACCTACTCGAAAAAAGAATTGTTCTATGTTTGTTTCCTTTAGACAGTGCTATCCTACTATTAGTGAGTAGGTAGCATTGTCGTTGGAGTTTTAAGGGTCAATTCGAAAGGGACATACGATCACTAAAGCAATGTTATGATGTCTTAGTAATAACCCTAATGTCTTAAGATCAATATTCGAGGCAACATATCCGAGGCAACCTTTCCGAGGCAACTTTGATCCTTGAGACAAAAGGGCGGCCACTAAAATATCCTATACTTAATGACCGTTTACCAAAGGCAACCGAAGTGAGAGTATACCCTAGTAGTGCATATATGCGAGTGATTCAATTTCGAGTTATTTATCTTTGCACATTTAGGGTTTGCTAACCGTTTTAAAGTTTACATACATTCTTGTCATGCATCCCTATTACCATACATCTAACAGTTAATATTTGCGGAATTTTAAAATGGGGGAAGTAAAGCTACTCTATTACAAGGCTTCGGGTATTAATTACATAGCCAAAAACAACCCGTAAAAAAACGATAAATTAAAGGAAAAATGTCCTAATTAATCTATTAAATCTCGTGAGCAATTACATCAATATGGTAAAAATAATTAAGCGCGCGACGAATATAGAACGAAGGGAAATTAGGGTTTTGACCCCGTCTAACCTAATTACAAGAAAAAATTTATTTTTGTTGTTTTTGATTATTTTTAAGAAAAAGAATAAGGTTTTTAAATTAAATATAAATCTAATTAGTAATTAAATTAATTTAAAGAAAATTAAATATTTGACCTATTTTTGTATTTTTGGTTATTTTTAAGAAAAAGGAAAATAGAATTTAAATTAAACAAAACCCTAATTTCTAATTTGTTTTAAATTTATTTACAAAAGGATAAAAGTTACCCTAAAATTAGATAAACTAATTAAATTAGTTTTTTTTGATAAAAAATAACCTAAATCTAATTGGATGAAAAATTGTTTTTGTGATTTTTTTTAATAAAAAAAGAATTGATTTTATGTTAGTAAAAAATAGCTAAATGAATTAATAAATAAAAATATAAAAAAAAGAAGAATTGGGCCTGCTGTCATTGCTGGAAAGGGGGTGTGAATATGGATTTTGGCCCAACAAAGCTGAGCCCAAGATGACCACGTTGGGTTAGGTGTAGCCTTTGACTTGAGGTGCATCATGGGCTTTCAGTTAGGAGCATTGGATCTGGGTGAGAGTGCATCCAGTGGCTGGATGTTGAGGCGCATGGTAGGCATCAGGAAGAGAGATGCGCTGGATCTGCCTGAAATATGTAAGAAAATAACAAAATGCACACGCCTGGGATCGAACCCAGGACGTGTGCATCAAAGGCGCGCTTCCTGACCAACTGGGCTGGCCTTGTTAGTTGTTCATATAATAAACACAAAACATAATATGAGAAAACAACAAAACACTAAATCCAAACACGCGAATTTTCAAACGGGCGAATGGTTGCTTTCCACGACATCTTCTTCTCCAAGGATCTGTTGTCTTAAATAAAAGACTTTTACCAACGGACGTTCATCGTAGGTATAAACCTGTGCATCTCAAAAATCATGTAAAAGCATAATAAATTAATGGTGATGGTACCAATCCACTCGTCTCGATCTCACGAGCATCATGGTACCCTAATCATGGCCCAATTTTGCCTTGGTTAAGAAACCCAAAAACGAGCTCGCAAACCCTAGCTATGGCATATGGTGATTCCTGTGCTGTAAATGCAATTAAACAGTACCAATATCTTGCAAACAAGATGATGAAGAAGAATATATGATTAGAATGTGTTTAGGATGCGTGAAACATTGAAAACGATTTTGAGTTTGAAGGCAAACCGTGTGAGTGATGTAGGACGATTCTGGGTGTTTCAAGCCTTGCAAATGATTGGGTTAGCTCCAGGAGACTGCCAGTTAGCGATTGGAAGCTTCAGCACACATTGAATTGGCCTATAGAAGGATATCCGTCTCACACTTTTCTTTGGAATTTTGAAGTTTTGCTCTCGTTCTTGGAGGCAGTTATGCACGAAAATTCTTCTTTTTAGGGTTCAATGATATTCAGCATAAGTAGTGAATTATATTAGGTTAATTATTTTTGGCCATGATCTTGAGAATTCATGAATGGAATATTTGATCTTTAAGCCATATGAAATCTTTCCATAACCATGCAAATCATGCCCTTTTGCCTTGATTCGAATTTGATTGATTAGGCCAACTTATTTGGATTTGATCTTCATCAAAATCAGATCTTCAAAATAAATCTTGGTATTTTTTATTATTTATTTGATTTAAAATGATTTTTAATAAAATAAAATAAATAATAAAATAAATAAATGGAGAAAATAAGATGTGGTTGCTGCCTTGGGTCGTGGACCATGTTGGAAAGGTGGTGCAAGCTTAAAAAGTTGGGCCTATTTAGCAAAAAATGCATTTGTGAGCATATTTGACTTTTGGCAATTTTGCAAAAAAGGTCAACTTCACCAATGCATAACTTCCTCAATTTTGACTCTTCGAATATGTTCTTGGACTTTTTAGAAAGCTTGGATATCTTCTAAGCAACCCTTTTGGTATTATCTCAATTGAGTCTTCCATGTTGATGTATGAAGCTTTGACATAAAAGATGTTTTTGTTGACTTTTCAAAATGACCTATAATGTCCAAATTCATAACTTCTTGTGAGTGCATATTTTGAACTTGGTAGATGAATATGAATTGTAGGGAATTTCATGCTCTTCAAAATTAGCTTTGTATGGGTCATTTCTCATAAAGTATGAGAAAGTTATGCTTGGTCAAAGTTGGGTTGACTTTTCCTGCAAAACCCTAATTTAGCAACTTTTGGGTTTTGATGAATTCTGAGCAATCCTTGATGAATCATGATCAAACCTTGATCAAATGATGAATAATACTTCAAAATGAGGATGTTGACAAAAAATATTGAAGTTTTATTGTATGTGGGCCACAGTTGACTTTTGCCCTAACACAGTTGATTTTCAGGCCTTTGAGCAATTGGCTGAGCAAACTTCCTCTGCAAGGCTTGAAAATTGACATGGATGATCTTGAGAACATATTAGGACAATGGTGAGAATTTGGGATCCCTTGGACTCAAGTATCTTGATGCAACATGAAACCCTAATTTGAGGTAGACTGCCTTAGGAGAGAGCTTGTCTGGTCAACCCTTGGACTTCCTTGAGAAATTTGAAGACCTCACTTGAAATGTATTGAGAAATATGGGAGGGAAAATTTTGGGGTACAACAGCTGCCCCTGTTCAATCTTCTTAAACCTGAGGATGTAGATTGGCTTGCCTGCCTTTCGTGATCCGAAGGTGGAAGATGATTGAACACTAGAGTGCCCAGAAATTTGCACTCGCATGAAGCGGTACTTGTCTTCTGATGTCGGGAATGGGCTTATAGATGCCATTTGGAGATTGATGACGGAAGATGGGCTTAAAGATGCCATCGGAAGAAGTGTCGATCACATAAGAGATTCCTTAGCGAGAGTTTGTATACCTGTTATTGAGGATGATTCCAATGGGGAATGTTGGTCTCTGTCTTGAGAGAAAGTTGAATTTTAAAAGCTTCAGTCGTCCGTTATTCTATTGGGGAATCGTCTCTTAGTCTAAGAGGTGAAAATGAACAACTATTTGGTCGTGATCCAGGCTTCATAGTGATAAGATCGACTGCTATCTGGTCGTAATCCAGGCTTTACAGTGATCTACTGGGGAGATGATATTAAACTCGCTATCTGATCGTAATCCAGGCTTCGCAATTTCTCAATTCTTATCTGGTCGTAATCCAGGCTTGAGAAGGAATTCAGTTATTATCCAGTCGCATCCGGGCTTTAACTTGAATTTAGGGCACACTAATATCTGACCGACTCCGGGCTTCTTAGTAATTGTCCAGATAAAATTGCTATTTGGTCGAAATCCAAGCTTCACAATGTCTTGTACCTCTATCTGGTCGTAATCCAGGCTTCACGATGTTTCATAGCATTATCTGGTCAAATGCAGGCTTCATGGTGTCCTGTACTTCTATCTGATCGAATCTAGGCTTCACAATACCTCACTTCTTATCTGGTCGAAATCCAGGCTTTAGAAGAAATCAACTGGTTATCCAGTCGCATTCGGGCTTCCATTTGATATTTAAGGCCTACTAATATCCGGTCGACTCCGGGCTTCATAGTAATTGGCCGGGTAAATTGCTATTTGGTCGAAATCCAAGCTTCACAGTGTCCCTCATTGTTATCTGGTCATAACCCAGGCTTTAGTGTCTTTTTACCGCTATCTGATCATAATCCAGGCTTCACGATGTAATATACCATTATCTGGTCGAATCCAGGCTTCATGGTGTTCGGGGAGATCAAGATATTATCCGGTTGAATCCGGGCTTCATAACTTGCATTAAAGACATACCACTATCTGGTCGTAATCCAGGCTTCGTAGTATTCTTGGCTGCTATCTGTTCGTAATCCAGGCTTCACAGAAACTTGCATTGTTATCTGGTCGTAATCCAGGCTTCACAATAACTTACTGAGCTGTTATCTGGTCGAACCCGAGCTTCACGGCTTGTGTTTTTGATATGCCACTATCTGGTCGAATCCAGGATTCATGACGTCTCGTACTGCTATTTGGTCATAATCCAGGCTTCACAATAACTTGCTGGGGATCAAACTATTATCAGGTCGATTTCTGAGCTTTATAGCTTGAATCTGAGATAAACCACTATCTGGTCGTAATCCAGGCTTCACGGTATTCTAATACTGTTATCCAGTCGTTCTCCGGGATTCACAATATGATGGAGGAATCAAGATATTATTTGTTCGTACCCGGGCTTCATAGCTTGAACTTTGTGAGATTTTGATTGTATCTTTTCCTGAAACGTAAAGGGCTAGTCGTATGTAATGTCATGATGCATGACATGTATCGAGCAATGATGTTCTCAAAATAAATGAGATTGTGCTGTATGATGCGTATATGCATGCCATGATGTATGGATGTGCAATGTTTTTATGATGTTCTCTAACTAGGGAAAATAAATCCCGAACTACTGCTGGAGAATAAAAGAGTTTCGCTCGCTGGGGACGACAACCGAAGATGATTGGGGAATTACTTGGTAGGAGAATAATTCCACCGGAGAATAAACTGGTGAGAGAATGACACTGTGGGGAAAAGATACTTTGCCAGAAGGTTTGCTGATTTGGAGAAATAACCTCGGTTGTGGATGAATTGCCGTTGCTGGCAATGATAAACTCTGTCGGGGATAAAGTTTCTGTTTGTGGAAGAAATAAACTCCACTGGGGATGGTCTTCCATTGTTGGTGATAGATGAACTCTGCTTAGGGAGAATCTTACCGACTCATTCGCGATTGCGAACCTCACCTGGGGAGAGTTGATAATACTATATTCTAGTATTTCCTACTCTATGGGGAGTGTATATACTTTTAGTCAATTTCTTCAGCTGGGTCTATGCCTGTACTCGGTGAATAGAGCAACTGTAAGGTTTGGACATTTCTGTTTTCCCCTGTTCCTGTCATTACGAGTAATCGTCTTTTGTTTTGCATGTAAATATTTATGAGGAGCAAGTATTGTCAAATGCATATATAAAAAATGAACCATTGGATGTTCTTGCAAAACAAAACAGAGAAAGGAAAACAATTTGAAATTTCTTTGTGAAAATGAATTGTATTGATTTATGAAGTTAGCCTGTAACATGCGTTTTGTACAAGAGGCTGGCGTCCTAGTAAGAGAATTCCGCCGAAAGAATGGAATTATACAATTTGTGAAAAACAAAGAAAAACAGCTATGTGAACAATCCCACTGGGTTCCAAATCAGCTATTGCCTTTATATCTTCGAGCGTCTCATCACTTTGCTACTTGGTTGAAGGTAGATCAGATTGATCGGTGCCGTCCGAGCTTGATAGTCGATACCGACGTCTGGTTGCAAGATGATCCAATAAGATATAGTGTTACGCTTTGATCCCTAATTTTTTCCTGGACCGCCCTTTCGGGTTTTCAGTCCACCGGGATACCCTTTTTTACCCAAGCCGCCTTTTCAGGTTTTCGACTTGTCGGGTGTACAATTTTTTTATTTTCATCCCTTATTTTTGCCCGAACCCTTTTGGTTCGCCGGGAAGCCCTTATTTTTTCCTAGGCTAGTCTACCTAGCGGGTCTTTGATTATGCGTAGTATTTTTTCACTATGTCTGCATTAACGGGGTGAGGAAGGTCGTCACCATCCATGGTAGTTAGAATCATAGCTCCTCCCGAGAAAATGTTCTTAACCACAAATGGCCCTTCGTACGTAGGGGTCCATTTTCCCCTGGGATCACCCTGTGGCAGGATAATGCACTTGATCACCAGATCCCCGACTTGATACTCTTGTCGTCTGACTTTTTTGTTAAATGCCTTGATCACCCGCTTTTGATACGTCTAACCATGACAAATAGCAGTAAGTCTCTTCTCGTTGATAAAGTTCAGCTGATCAAGCCGGGTCTGGATCCAATCATCCTCACTCAAACCTGCATCCTTCATAATCCGGAGAGAGGGTATATGGACTTCAATGGGTAAGACTGCCTTCATGCCATACACCATAGAATAGGATGTTGCCCCTGTCGATGTCCGCGCTGAGGTACGGTACCCAAGAAGAGCGAATAGTAACATCTCATGCCAGTCTTTGTATGTCACCGTCATCTTCTGCACAATCTTCTTGATGTTCTTTTTAGCCGCTTCAACAGCCCCATTCATCTTCGGCCAATAGGGAGAAGAGTTGTGATGCTGTATCTTAAACTGTTTGCAGAGTTCGGTGATCATTGTGTTGTTGAGATTTGTACCATTATCCGTAATGATCCTCTCTGGTACACCATATCGACAAATCAGATTGTGTCGGATGAACCGTGCCACGACATTCTTGGTCACGGTAGAAAAAGACACTGTCTCAACCCACTTCGTGAAATAATCAATAGCTACCAGAATGAAATGATGCCCGTTAGACGAAGTAGGTATGATCTCTCTGATCATATCGATGCCCCACATTGCAAAAGGCCAAGGAGCTGTCAAGACGTTCAGAGGAACTGGAGGTACATGCACCTTATCAGCATAGACTTGGCACTTATGACAGGTCCGAGAATGTTGATAACAGTCGACTTCCATAGTGGACCAGTAATATCCTGCCCGTAGGATTTTCTTCGCCATAGTATGTCCACTGGAATGAGTTCCGAAGGTACCTTCATGTAATTCTACCATAATCCTTTCTGCCTCGTTCTTGTCCATACATCGTAGTAAGGTTGAGTCATGGTTACGTTTATAGAGAATGCCATTACTGATGAAAAACCTCGCCGCAAACCTTCTCAAGAACTTCTTATCATTAACAGATGCACCCTCAGGGTACTCTTGAGCCTCAAGATACCTCTTTACCTCGTGAAACCAGGGTTTATCTGCTACCTCTTCAGTCTCAATATCATAATAATGTGCAGGTTCGTCCAACCTCTCGATGGTAATCTGGGGAGCTTCATTGTCCCACCTGACCTTTAACATAGAAGACATGGTAGCTAGCGCGTCCGCTAACTGATTCTCCTCTTTGGGGAAATGTTCAAAGGTTATCTCCTCGAAGTATGGAAGCAACGTTAGTACATACTCCTTGTAAGGAATAAGATTTGGGTGCTTTGTATCCCACTCACCTTTGATCTGACTGATCACGAGAGCGGAATCTCCGAATACACTCAAGAACTTAATCCTTAGGTTAATAGTTGCTCGAAGGCCCAAGATGCACGCTTCATACTCCGCCATATTGTTGGTGCAGTTAAAATATAATCAGGCGGTGAACGAAGTATGACAGCCTTCAGGAGATATAATCACAACGCCAATGCTGTTACCCAATGCGTTTGAAGCTCCATCATAAATCATAGACCATCGGGATCCCTCCTCAGGTCCTTCATCCGGTCCAGGTGTTTCACAGTCGGTCACCAACATGATGTTCTCATCTGGGAACTCGAAATTCATGGATCGGTAATCATCCACGGCCTGATGCGCCAAATGATCTGCCAATACACTCCTCTTAATTGATTTTTGGGTTGTGTATTGGATGTCCTACTCAGTTAAGATCATCTGCCATCTTGCTATTCTTCCGGACAAGGTAAGCTTTTCGAAGATATACTTGATTGGATCCATCTTTGATATCAATAGGGTAGTGTGAGTCAGCATATACTGTCTCATCCGGTGAGCATCCCATGCCAAAGCGCAGCAAGTTTTCTCGAGCAACGAGTATCGAGTCTCGCAGTCGGTAAACTTTTTGCTAAGGTAGTAAATAGCATGCTCTTTTCGGCCAGACTCGTCATGCTGCCCCAACACGCACCCCATTGAATTATCCAGTACGATCAAGTATAAGATCAAAGGTCTTCCTTCAACTGGAGGCATCAGAATAGGTGGATCTTGGAGGTATTCTTTGATCCTTTTGAAAGTGGCCTGACATTCATCATTCCATTTTACTACTTGATCTTTCTTCAGCAGGTTGAAGATCGGCTCACAAGTAGCAGTCAAATGTGAAATGAACCGGGCAATGTAATTCAACCGTCCCAAAAAGCCTCTGACTTCTTTTTTTGTTCGGGGATATGGCATCTCTTGTATAGCCTTCACCTTTGCATGATCCACTTGAATACCTTTATCACTAACGACGAAACCCAACAGCTTACCAGACCTCACCCCGAAGGTGCACTTGTTCGGGTTTAATCTCAGCTTATACATCTTCAACCTGTCAAATAGTTTCTGAAGATGGTCAAGGTGTTCTTCTTCAGTCTGGGACCTTGCTATCATGTCATCAACGTAAACCTCAATCTCATGGTGAATCATGTCGTGGAACAAATCGACCATGACGCGCTGATAAGTTGCCCTAGTATTCTTCAACTTGAAAGGCATTACCTTGTAACAGAAAGTGCCCCACTGTGTAACAAAAGTCGTCTTCTCCATGTCCTCGGGAGCCATCTTAATCTGATTGTAACTAGAGAAACCATCCATAAAGGAGAAGACCTTATGCTGTGCGGTGTTGTCAACCAAAACATCAATGTGAGGCAGTGGGAAATCATCTTTGGGGCTCACCCTATTTAGATCCCTATAGTCCACACACATCCGTACCTTACCATCTTTCTTCGGCACCAGAACAACCTTTGCAACCCACTGTGGGTAGGAAGTAACAGATAGAAACCCAGTGTCAAACTGTTTCATAACCTCAGCTTTGATTTTCTCAGACATCTCAGGGCGCATACGGCGGACCTTCTGCTTTACCGAAGGACAGTCTTCTTTAGTTGGCAGGCGGTGAACCACAATGTCTGTATCCAACCCATGCATATCTTCATAAGACCAGGCGAAGATCTCAACATAGTCGCGTAGCATCTGTATCAACCGCTGCTTAACACTAGGGTCCAAATTTGCACCGATCTTGACCTCTTTCTTGTCTTCCTCGGTACCCAAATTCACTGATTCCACTGGCTCTTCATGAGGCTGTATGGCCCTCTCTTCCTGAAGTAACAGTCTAGCAAGTTCTCCAGGCACCTCACAATCATCCTCACCTTCATCCTCGACTTGGTTGATCAGATTTTCGAAGTCATAACTGGCAATAGTAGAGTCTTTACCAATGGGATCCAGAGTGGACGTGGACCTGTATTATGATATGTAAGTGTGTGTAAGACAATAGCCATTTTGATAAAGTGCAAGATAGAAAAGAAAAATAGGGAGCGTAAAATTTGTAATGCAAGAAAATGTCCAATGTTTTATTGATGATATATGAAAATGAATACTAATAAGCCCTCACAAACAAAACCAAAGTTCCTCAGGCAAGGCATCGGGCTGTAGTGTTTCAAATTGTTTGTTACAAGTCTCAAAACAAAAGTCCATTACTGTGTAATAAAATAAACGGGCACGGAGTCCTTTGCCGTCCAGTTGTTCAAGCCACCGTTGGTAGTCGGGTAAATCCAGCTGTCGATATCTGACTTTTCTTCATCATCTTCGATTGCATTCACTCCCGGATTACTGATGCGCATAGGAGGTCTTCCAATTCGCGCATGTCGAACATCCCTTTGAGCCTCTGTAGTAAAACCCAAACAAAACTTGTCAGTTTTTTGTGCAAAGTCAGGGAGCTGACCCCAATTTTCACACCCACCTTCTTCAATTATAGCCCTGACATCCTTGAGGGAAGCCATCTTCATTGGAGGTTTGTCAGCAACAACTTCAGTCGACGCCAAAGTCTGGGGGACCTCTTCAAAGTTGTGACACGGGGTTTCAATGAACACTCCATCCATCTCCACATACCGGAAGGAGTTAAGATGACTTACCATGTACTCCTCTTCACCTTGAACCGTAACAATCTTCCCTTTTACTGGATATTTCAACATCTGATGGAGCGTAGAAGTCACTGCCCCAGCCTTATGAATCCAAGGGCGACCCAATAAGCAAGAATAAGATGGTCAGATATCCATCACATAGAATGTATATGCAAAAGTTTGAGAGCCAACTTTAACGGGGACGTCCACCTCCCCGTGCACCATCCTTTTTGACCCATCGAAAGCTCTAACCACAATATTACTCGGCTTCAGAACCAAACCTTCACAGTCCAGATGGTCTAGCGTTTTTTTTGGTAAAACATTTAATGAGGACCCAGTATCCACCAGTACATGGGCCAGAGTAGTGCCCCTGCACTCGATCGAGACATGTAGAGCATCATTATAATTTCTTCCTTTGTACGTCAGATCCACGTCGGAGAAACCCAACCCGTTGTCAGCGGTCAAACTAGATACACAGTCTTTGAATTGATCAACAAATGTTTCCTGCGGCACATGCACAGTTTTAAGGAAAGCAATTAAAGCCTTTGCATGGGCTTCTGAGCACAACAATAAAGATAACATGGAGATATTTGACGTGGTTTTCCCCAGCTGTTCGACTACTTTGTAGTCGCTCTTCTTGATAATCTTCAGAATTTCCTCTATCTCCTGCTTAGAGGTTTCTACAATAATCTTCTTAGGCGCCTCCATCCGGGCAGACCCACCTGTAACTTCTTTGCCCCAAGTATCAGATGAATCGGCGATAGGGGTGATAACTGGAGTAAGAATTGGAACAGTAGCTGATGTACTGGCAGATGGAATGGCAACAGGCTTTTGAATAATCGGAGGTGAAATCTCAGGAGAAAAGAGTCTTCCACTTCGGGTGACCTTGCTAGCCCCGATAATATTGCTGACGACAGCATCAACCTCTTCAACCTTCAAGTCTTGTTTGATCCCATGAAAATACACATCGGTCCCATAGTGCCACGTGACAACCTTATCCGAAGTGTATGGGATAGGACCAGGAATAGTAATGATTAATGGAGCAACTTTCGGAACATATGTAATCCTAACAGGCTTTCTCGAGGAAGCCTTGGAAGGATTGGCGGAAATGGTTATGATGGAAACATCTTCAACAGGAATCAACGTAATCAAAGTTTTCTCGAACAAGATCTCTTTGTTATCCATTAGGCGCTGAACACCTGATTTCAGTAAATAGCAACTAGCAGGCAAGATGGAACATAGGTGGCAACCTTCGCCACAGCCCGGAAATAAACCGGCCAACAATAGATTCTTCTTAACTGTCATCAAAGGAGTAGAAACTTCTTCCACGAAGGTCACAAATAAATCAGTGTCATTATCAGAGACTACAGGACTAGGACCCTTTCCTTCCTCTTGATTCTCTCCTCCTTTGGATGAATGAGACAGATCAGCTTCCTGTCGCAACCTATTCCCAAATCTGTGACCCATATTCAGCAGAACCACCTTCTTCTTCTTCTTCTTCTTCTTCTTCTTCTTCTTCTCCTTCAGGATGAGAGTATTCAAATCCTGTTGTCCTTTGGCCAAGTTCAAGAACATCTCCTGAAATTGAGCATTATGTGGTTGAAGAGCTTTGATGGCTTGATCGGTAGGTATTTCAGAAGACATTTCATGCTGAATAAACAGCGAAGAAGATAAGAAACATGTAAGGGTACCTGTAATGATGTGTATGATAATGGAATGCGTATGAAATGATTTCAAAGACTTTGGGAGATTTAAATTTGTAAAACAAAGAAATAAACAAACTTTATTAGATTTAAACTTGTAAAATGTTTAACAATGCCTTTTAAGGCGTTACAAAAGTAATAACTGAAAAGCAAATCTAAACTAGAAACAATAAAAGACATCAGAAATCCCATGGTCGCTTTCCTTCGTGCTGACATAATCATTGATTGTCCTTTCATTCTCAAGCTGCCTCGTGAGCTTCAAGATCTTCCTTTCCTGCTCATGATACTTCTCTCGGTAGGTATCCCTTTCTTCCTTCAACTGAATCCAGGATCTCTTCAATGCCCCAAGATCAGTAGGCATGTATGGATAAAGGACCGTATAAGGAACACCTTCTTCATTAGTATGTTACACAATCACTGGAAAAACAGCTTCATAGGGCATCCCAAGCTTTTGAGCCCGAGCTCGGACCCACTGAAGATAAGGTTGCATAGGGAGAGAAGTCTTTGCTCCTAGCTCGTGAGGGTCAGACCTGTTCACCCTGCCCCAGGCTCGTATATACCTTTGACGGTGCTCATCAATGTCCTCCTTGTAGTCAAAGGCAATGTCTGTAAGAAGAAGCTCATGAGGACCGTCTCTCCGAGCGCAACCAAACTGTCGTAGAGCCAAGCAAGGACTGTAGGTTATTCCCCCTCTAATTCCAAGCAATGTGACATTAGGGTATTCCCCACATAGATCAATGATAGCTACCCTTTCCATATCCTTAGAACTCCAAAGAATGTCCGTATGAGCAAGGGACATAATTCTGTAAGCCCAACCTAACCCTTCTTCATTCTTCAATACAAACTTGGGGAGGTGCAAAATAAACCACCTCGCCAACAGTGGCATGCAACACATGAGGGTCCCCCTTCTTCGCACAGTACGAGTATAAAGAGCATGTAGGATATCACTCAGAAGAGTAGGCACTGGATTACGAGACAAGAAGATCTTGACCGCATTCACATCTATGAAGGAATCTGGATTCGGGAAAAGAACTAAGCCGTAGATGAGGAGAGCCAAGATGTCTTCAAATGCTTGAAAATCCAAGTTATCCCAGAACTGTTGAGCTTGCTCCATCATAAACTTAGCCAAGAAACCTTTAACCCCGCTCCGTGTCTCCCAGTTGGATACTACATCAACCCTTTTTAGATGTAAGGCTGAAGCAATGTCCTCAGGTCTAGGAACCTCCTCCAAACCTGTGAAGGGTGTCTGCTCGAGGATGGATATGCCCAATAAATCAGAAAACTCCTCCAAAGTGGGGACTAGCTGATAATCCAGGAAGGTAAAACAATGATGCACCGGATCGAAGAACTGGAAAAGGACGCTCATCATCTGCTCATCCAACTTTGAAGTGACCAGACTAAGGAGATGACCAAGTCTTCTGACGAATGAAGAAGTATCAGGAACCTTTGAGACTAACTCTTTGAGTTGAGCAGGTGTTTGCACGAAGTTAACTCGAATGGTATTTCTGGGCATAGAAGCCATAATCTGCAAAACAGAACAAAGATAAATCCCCTTGGTCTTTGAAATGGTTAGTACAATAAAGTATGCATGCTATGTCATGATTCATGATGTGATGATAAAAGCACACAACAGGTATAGCAGGTAACAAACATGGTAAAGGAAAACAAGTCACACAAGAGCCCCTTAAGTTTCAGGCTTGCATGGGGTCTAGGCACTACCCTCTTGAAGTTCAGTTGGTTTCAACCTGTCCTAATAATAGTAATCGGGTTCTAGAGGTTCTCAATATCACTGACCATCCTCCTCGGTCATGGTTTCAGCTCACGCAATCTTTTCTTGCGGCCAGAACTATCTCGAGAGTATGGTCTCAATGAGTGTAGTATCGAGTATCAACTAGTTCCTAGATTTATACCGAGACCGGCTATCTCACTACTTCCTATGGCCAAGTTGGTCAATTATAGGTTCTAAGGTTAGTTGATGCTTAACGACACACATAGCAGCCCCGTATTCTCCTTGTTCCTCCATAAGGGATACCGGTACCAACCAATGTGCCACATCAACATAGCTACTGCTTCAACCGTATCGGTCTACACCGTACAGTTCCCTCACAGTTTATTGCTACTTACCTAACATGTGTTCCCCATATCCGGGTTAGGATCTATAGTAACTCCGATACAAAGCCCTCAAAAATAAAGCAATCAAATCAAACAATAGAAGCAAATATGATGAACTAAATCCTAAGGTATACCCCACTTATTAACTCCCTAGCAGAATCTCCAGTTCTATGATACGGTGGCAGAACCGGAATTGTTTTGAAATGCTGGTTTACGTTTGTGTTTGCAAAATGTCGTGGTAAGCAAGAGTCGCCACCGACTTTTATTTTATCCAACTGGAAAGGAAAAAAAGCACAAAAAAATTCCTTTTTTGAGATTTTGAGTACGGGGGGTAGATTATAGAAAGGGAAGGTATTAGAACCCTTTCTATCCGTGGTTTTCCACGGGCTCTTAGGTACTTGCTCATCATTTTCAAAATTGCTTGTGTGTGTTTGATTTGAAAAAGTTTTAGTTTGACTTCAATTTAACCCTTGCTTCTGTCTTCAAGAGTGTTACGAAGTGTTTTTGAAAACTTTGTTTGAAAAGAGTGTAAGTGTGGAAAAGTTTGTTGTTTTGAGCAAGTACCTACTAGCATCTACCTACTCGAAAAAATAATTGTTCTATGTTTGTTTCCTTTAGACAACGCTATCCTACTATTAGTGAGTAGGTAGCACCGTCGTTGGAGTTTTAAGGGTCAATTCGAAAGGGACATACGATCACTAAAGCAATGTTAGGACGTCTTAGTAATAATCCTAATGTCTTAAGATCAATATTCGAGGCAACATATCCGAGGAAACCTTTCTGAGGAAACTTTGATCCTTGAGACAAAAGGGCGACCACTAAAATATCCTATACTTAATGACCGTTTACCGAAGACAACCGAAGTTAGAGTATACCCTAGGAGGTTTGTATGTGCGAGTGATTCAATTTCGAGTTATTTATCTTTGCACATTTAGGGTTTGCTAACCGTTTTAAAGTTTACATACATTCTTGTCATGCATCCCTATTACCATACATCTAACAATTAATATTTGCGGAATTTTAATGTGCGGGAAGTAAAGCTACGCTATTACAAGGCTTCGGGTATTAATTACATAGCCAAAAGCAACCCGTAAAAAAACGATAAATGAAAGGAAAAATGTCCTAATTAATCTATTACATATCGTGAGCAATTACATCAATATGGTAAAAATAATTAAGCGCGCGAGAAATATAGAACGAAGGAAAATTAGGGTTTTGACCCCGTCTAACCTAATTACAAGAAAAAATTATTTTTGTTATTTTTGATTATTTTTAAGAAAAAGAATAAGGTTTTTAAATTAAATACAAATCTAATTAGTAATTAAATTAATTTAAAGAAAATTAAATATTTGACCTATTTTTGTAT
Organism: Vicia faba; assembly: GCA_948472305.1. NCBI lineage: Eukaryota > Viridiplantae > Streptophyta > Magnoliopsida > Fabales > Fabaceae > Vicia > Vicia faba. The sequence continues at coordinate 24,374,463 of OX451740.1, forward strand.
TTTTGGTTATTTTTAAGAAAAGGAAAATAGAATTTAAATTAAACAAAACCCTAATTTCTAATTTGTTTTAAATTTATTTAGAAAAGGATAAAAGTTACCCTAAAATTAGAGAAACTAATTAAATTAGTTTTTTTTAATAAAAAATAAACTAAATCTAATTGGATGAAAAATTGTTTTTGTGATTTTTTTTAATAAAAAAAGAATTGATTTTATGTTAGTAAAAAATAACTAAATGAATTAATAAGGAAAACTATTAAAAAAATAAGAAGAATTGGGCCTGTTTTCATTGCTGGAGAGGGGGTGTGAATCTGGATTTTGGCCCAACAAAGCTGAGCCCAAGCTGACCACGTTGGATTAGGTGTAGCCTTTAACTTGAGGTGCATTATGGACCTTCAGTTGGGAGCATTGGATCTGGGTGAGAGTGCATCCAATGGCTGGACGTTGAGGCACATGGTTGGCATCAGGAAGAGAGATACGCTGGATCTGCCTGAAATATGTAAGAAAATAACAAAATGCACACGCCTGGGATCGAACCCAGGACATGTGCATTAAAGGCGCGCTTCCTGACCAACTGGGCTGGCCTTGTTAGTTATTCATATAATAAACACAAAACATAATATGAGAAAACAAAAAAACACTAAATCCAAACGCGCGAATTTTAAAACGGGCGAATGATTGTTTGCCACGACATCTTCTTCTCCAAGGATCCGTTGTCTTAGATAAAAGACTTTTTCCAACGGACGTTCATCGTAGGTATAAACCTGTGCATCTCTAAAATCATGTACAAGCACAATAAATTAATGGTGATGGTACCAATCCACTCGTCTCGATCTTACGAGCATCATTGTACCCTAATCATGGCCCAATTTTGCCTAGGTTAAGAAACCCCAAAACGAGCTCGCAACCCTAGTTATGGCATATGGCAATTCCTGCGCTGTAAATGCAATTAAACAATACCAATAGCTTGCAAACAAGATGATGAAAAAGAATATATGATTAGAATGTGTTAAGGATGTGTGAAACATTGAAAATGATTTTGAGTTTTAAGGAAAACCGTGTGAGTGATGTAGGACGATTATGGGCGTTTCAAGCCTTGTAAATGATTGGGTTAGCTCAGGAGACTGCCAGCAAGCGATTAGAAGCTTCAGCACACCTTGAATTGTCCTATAGAAGGATATCTGTCTCACACTTTTCTTTGGAATTTTGAAGTTTTTCTCTCGTTCTTTGAGGCAGCTCTGCACGAAAATTCTTCTTTTTAGGGTTCAATGATCTTCAGCATAAGTAGTGAATCATATTAGGTTAATTATTTTTGGCCATGATCTTGAGAATTCATGAATGGAATATTTGATCTTTAAGCCATATGAAATCTTTCCATAACCATTCAAATCATGCCCTTTTTCCTTGATTCAAATTTGATTGATTAGGCCAACTTATTTGGATTTGATCTTCATCAAAATCAGATCTTCAAATCAAATCTTGGTATTTTTTATTATTTATTTGATTTAAAATGATTTTTAATAAAATAAAAACCATAATAAATAAAATAAATGGAGAAAATAAGATGTGGTCGCTGCCTTGGGTCGTGGACCATGTTGGAAAGGTGGTGCAAGCTTAAAAAGTTGGGCCCATTTAGCAAAAAATGCATTTGTGAGCATATTTGACTTTTGGCAATTTTGCAAAAACGGTCAACTTCACCAATGCATAACGTCCTCTATTTTGACTCTTTGAAGGTGTTCTTATACTTTTTAGAAATCTTGATATGTTTTCTAAGCAACCCTTTTTTTCTTATATCAATTGAGTCTTCCATGTTCATGTGTGAAGCTTTGACATAAAAGGTATTTTTGTTGGCTTTTCAAAATGACCTATAATGTCAAAATTCATAACTTCTTGTGAGTGCATATTTTAAACTTGGGAGATGAAGATGAATTGTAGGGAATTTCATCCTCTTCAAAATGAGCTTTAGATGGGTCATTTCGCATAAAGTTTGAGAAAGTTATGCTTGGTCAAAGTTGGGTTGACTTTTCCTGCAAAACCCTAATTTAGCAACTTCTGGGTTTTGATGAATTGTGAGCAATCCTTGATGAATCATGATCAACCCTTGATCAAATGATGAATAATACTTCAAAATGAGGATGTTGACCAAAAATCTTGAAGTTTGACTGTATGTGGGCCACTGTTGACTTTTGCCCTAGCATAGTAGATTTTCAGGCCTTTGAGCAATTGACCGAGCAAACTTCCTCTGCAAGGCTTGAAACTTGACATTGATGATCTTGAGAACATATTAGGAAAATGGTGATAATTTGGGATTCCTTGTAATCAAGTATCTTGATGCAACATGAAACCCTAATTTGAGGTAGACTGCCTTAGGAGAGGGCTTGTCTGGTCAACCCTTGGACTTCCTTGAGCAATTTGAAGACCTCACTTGAAATGTATTGAGAAATATTGGGGAAAATTTTGGGGTACAACAACCACGATGTCTGTATCCAACCCTGGCATGTCCCTGTAGGACCAAGCGAATATATCCACATACTCATGTAATAACTTGATTAGTCTGTCTTTGACGCTCTGCTCCAACATTACCCCTAGCTTGATTTCTTTCGGATCTTCCTCTGTGCCCAGGTTAATGGTCTCAATAGGATCTTGATATGGTTATATGCTGTCAGCCTTTTGCTCTATTTCCCTTTCCATTTCCTCGGAGAGTTCAAGATCCTCACCATCTTCCTCGTCGGCTTGGTTGATAGGAGCATCAAATCATATCGGGTCGTAGCAGTAACGTTATCGGTAATTTTAGGCATGGATTTGCATATTTATCATGTTTCGGTGCATATTTTAGTGCTTGGAATTTGAAAATGAGTATGCAGAGAAAGTATTGCCATTTTTTAAAAAAATTTAATAGATAAATGCAAAAGAAGGACAAGGATCTTAATTGAAAACAAAATATAACTTTTATTAATTATCAATATTGTCTGAAACCAAAAACAGGGAAAACCCTTACAAGCAACCCCTACGCCTCGGGTTTGACATATGTTCTTTCAAAACAAGAAATATTACTTAGAAAAGAAAAATATCTCAAGAATCTCCACAACAGTCCATCCTTTGAGATCTTCTCCCGGGGCGCCCTCCTTAATGAAGTCAGTTGCCCTTTTGGTATTGATTTTGCTTAATATCATCGCCACGTGCCCGCCATGCTCTGTTCCTTTATTGACAAAAGTCTCTTGTATCAGAGGGAAACATGCTTTGCCTTTTGGAGTAGCTTTCGACGACTCATAGCCCAAACCAAAGCGATTCTTCTTCTCAGGAATTTATGGGAGCTTTCCCCAGCGTTTCAAGGAATCACCTTCCATGGTCGTTTGCAGATCTCTCCATGATGTCACTTTAGACTTGTTACCCTTCTCGACTGGTAATGTTACCATTGAAGCAATTTCCAAGGCTTGGAATGGGGTAGCTACACAGTCTTTGTCGGCACTGATATACCTGTATGATTCAATGTGGCTTACGAAAATGTCTTCCTCGCCGTCAATTATGATTAACTTCCATTCCACTAGGAACTTCAATTTTTGATGCAGGGTCGAGGTTACTGCCCCTGCCGCATGGATCCAAGGTCTCCCCAGTAAGCAAGTGTATGCTGGTTCGATATCCATGACCTGGAAAGTGATATTGAAAATATGCGGGCCAAGCTTAACTGGGAGGTCCACCTCTCTTAAAACCTAGCTTCACGAACCGTCAAATGCCTTTACTATCATAGAACTTGGTCTCATTACCACGTCGTCTATTTTTATCTTTATGAGACTTGACTTTGGAAACATATTAAGAGCGGAACCAGTGTTAGTAAGAACCCTAGACAAATGGGTATTACCTATTTGCATAATAATGTGCAGGGCTTTATTATGAGCTCGACCATGTGGCGGTAATTTACTGTTGCTGAAACCAAGGTAGGATCTGGACATTAGATTTGCTACGTGTGATACGGTGGAAGAACTGACTGTTAATACTGGTTTGCATTTTTTGTTCGCAAAATGTCGCGGTAAGCAAGAGTCGCCACCGACTTTTATTTTATCCAATCAGGAAAAGGAAAAAGAACAGAAAAAACCTTTTTCGAGATGTTTCTGAGCACGAGAGGTAGATTATAGAAAGGGAAGGTGTTAGCACCATTTCTATCAGTGGTTTTCCACGGGCTCTTAGGTGCTTGCTCATTTTTAAATTGCTAGTGTGTGCTTGTTTTGAAAAGTTTTGTTTTACTTCGTTTTAACCCTTGCTTATGTCCTCAAGAGTGTTACGCAGTTTTTTTTGAAAACTTTGTTTGGGAAAGTGTTGGTGTGAAAAGTTTTTGTTTGTCTGAGCAAGTACCTAACAATTATCTACCTACTCGAAAAAAGGCGTTCTTTTCCTCCTATCCTTTATACCGTGTTATCATACTATTAGTGAGTAGGTAACCCTAGTCGTTGGATGTTTGAGGGACTATCGAAAGGGACATAATTGTCATTGAAGGCAACATGTAAGGATACCTTAGCATTTCGAAGGGACTGCCATCATATATTCGTAGGCAATATCGAGGGACAAGATCATTTCTCGTAGGCAACACGAGGGACGTTAAGGGACTATGATCTTTATGATAACTTTTAGATTGATGGTCTTTTGCTAACATATCCCTACGTTCGAGGGACATGACCATTGTTTTCCGAGGCAACCATGTGGGGAGTACCCTAGGGGTGCAAGTGTGCAACAGTGTGTTTTTTCAGTTATATTTATCTTGTAATTAGGGTTTTCTATCATTCATTTTTATCTTTCCATACAATCCTATTAATCTAAGCATTGCATAAAATATAGTAGCAAGAGATAAAGGCAGAAATGTAAACCTAAGTTATTACAGAGCTTTGGGGCAGTTACATAATAGTGAAGAGGGCGGAAAAGAAATCCTAAAACTATTACATCCCGGAAGCAATTATATGATAATGATAAATAAAAAAAGCGGGAAAAATAAAGCTACGCTATTACAATTGAACGCACCCTATACACTTTATCTAGGAAAATAAAAATAAGATGAAAATAGAAAAAAAAATATTTTGGTGATTTTGTATGAAAAAAATGATTTATGATAATTAATTAAATAAACCTAAAAAACTTAATTAATTTTAATTACTAAAAAAATGTTAATTTTGAAAAAAAAAAGTTAATAAAAAAACCTAAAACATAATTAATTTTAATTAATAAAAAATATTAATTTTGGAAAAAGTTAATTAAAATACCTAAATCCTAATTAAGTCGAATTAAAAAAAGGTTAATTTTAAAAAAGTATTAATTAAAAAAATAACCTAAAAAACCTAATTAATTTTAATTAAAAAATATTAATTTTGAAAAAAAGGAGAAAGAATTAAGTTTGCCAAAAAATAGATAGGGGAAGAAACATCAATGAAATAAAGTTAGAAAATAAAAATAATGCTAATGTCAAGGGTGCGTGTTGACCCAAAAATTAATTTAAAACTTAAAATTAAACTAAAAAAAACCTAAAATTAATTATTCGAGTTTATTATGAAAAATTATGAAAAATCAAAGGGTTATGAAAAATGTTAGGTTTTATGAAAAATGTTTTAAACAGAAAGAATGAAAATAGGTAAAAGGATAAATAGAACGGAAGAAAACCAAAACCAATAGGGGTGGTTGTTGAACCCACTCCCTAAACCTTCTCAGGATGTCTGCCTCGCCATGCATTGGTGGTTATTCTTTTTTGGCCTCAGCGTTTTGTAAAAACCCTGCACGGGATCCTGTCAAAATATGTAGTATTGAATCTCATGAACACATTAAATAAATTACTGTATCATGAAATAAAAATAAAGCAAATATATGAAATTTTGTAATGTTAAAACCGATATGGCATGTATGAATGTTTCTACATCCTTTTGATCATAGAGATCAAATCAGCCTTACCCTTACTGGAGAAGTAGTCAGATGGGAGTTTATATGGGGGTTTGAAACAAGGATGGCTTGTTTGTAGTGAGATGTGGGTTTGTAACAAGAATTTTATGGTTTTTAGGGTTTTTGAAGGAATTTTATATTTTGACAGGGTTGTGGCAAAGAAATTTTTTTTGTCATGTCCTGTTTGTGTGAAAAAGTGAGATTATATAATGGAAATTAGAGAAAGATATGGGATTTGAATGTGCAATTGGGCCTCCAATAACCACAAGCAATAATGCAAATTTTTATTCACTTGAGTCCATCGCGTTCCAAGCTAAATCTCAGGGACTTAAGTGCAATTTTTTACATTGAAATTTGAAAGAAAAATGTATCCGACATCGAGAACTAACTCATGTCCAAAAACGGGCTCAATCGGATAAACGATGAATTAGTTATGAATTTTTGAAGTTTCGCCTCAGACAAACTTATTTTGGGCTCCTGTGTCAACTCTGACACATTTTTCAATAAAAAACTGGTATTTATCGAAGCATAACCCAGTCTCGACTTTGGAAGAAAAGTTGTAGATCTTTGAGTCAGTGACCTGGTGTAAAAAGATGGACCCAATCCGATAAAAATTGAACGAGTTATGAATTTTTGATGTTTCGACCCAGATAAAATAATATTCAGCATTCATAATTTTCGGCGTGTCACACGCACTCTGAGCAAAAAACGAAGGCCTTTTGGATATCGTTTGAACTCGATACCTCTTGTGAAAAAGTAGTCAGCTCAATTTGTGAAATTTTGGAACCAGAACTAGTTCAATACGATGAAAATCGACCAAGTTATGATTTTCTGAACATGATGCAAACAAACTTTTGTCACAAATTTTTTGTATGAAAATACTGTATAAATCCGCATTTTTGAAGACCTTCTAATCGAAATTGGCCTCCAGCCGTGAGAGATTAAAACGTAGATGACGTCAAGACGGAATTTTGGCCACCATAACGGGTTCAAAACAAGCCACGATCCTCAAGTTATGAATTTTTTAGTGCGTAAAAACTGCACTTTCAGCACACTTTTTCACCACGTTTCTTCGGGAAAACTCACACATTCAGAGGCCTTCTTTAAAGAATTGACTCTTGAACCGAACCTGAATTTGAGAATACTTTATCAGAGATATCTTGGGGAAAGAACACCTGAACATGACGCGCCGGGTTGGACTTGTGAATCTTTGAACCCCAAATCGTTGCAAAACAGCGAACCGTTCTTCAGCACGGAAAATACTTTGAGAACATCCATTGGAGAAATAAACGTCACTTGTAACCTGAAGAAGCTTGCTAAATATACCTTGATTCCATAACCATAAAACCAATGATATGCGTGTATGTAATAATGAAATGTAAGCCAAAAGGTCGAAATAAAGAGGGTAAATTTTGGGGTACAACAGTTTCCCCTGTTCAATCTTCTTAAACCTGAGGATGTAGATTGGCTATCTGCCTTTCGTAATCTGAAGGTGGAAGATGATTAAACACTAGAGTGCCCAGAAATTTGCACTCGTCTAAGATGGTGCTGGACTGTGTAGGTAGTATCGGGAATGGGCTTACAGATGCCATTTGTAGGAGATGACGGAAGGTCACCGGAGATGGGCTTAAAGATGCCATCCGGAAGATATGACAGAGAATCGTCGGGGATGGGCTTAAAGATGCCATCTAGAGGATGTTGATTTCCCGAGATATTCCTTTGATGAGAATTCTCGTTCCTGTCGTTGAGAAGGAATCTGCTGAGGAATGTTGGTCTCTGTCTTGGGAGAAATGGAATTTTAGGAACTTCAGTTGTCCGTTACTCCATTGGGGAATCATCTCTTAGTCGAGGAGATGAAAATGAACTGCTATCTGGTCGTGCTCCAGGCCTTACAATGATTTGTTGAGGATAATAAGACTGACTGCTATCTGGCCGTGCTCTATGTTTTACATTGACTTACTGGAGAGATGAGATTAAACTTTCTATCTGGTCGTGCTCCAGGCTTTGCAATCTCAAAAACTATTATCTGGTCGTGCTCCAGGCTTCAGAAGGAATTAAGTGGTTATCCGGTCGTATCCAGGTTTTAAGTTGAATTTAAGGCATACTAACATCCGGTCATTTCTAGGCTTCAATAGTAATTGGCCAAGTAAACTGCTATCTGGTCGAATTCCAAGCTTCGTAGTACCTCATACTGTTATCTGGTCGTGCTCCAGGTTTTACAGTGTCTCTTGCCATTATCTGTTCGTGCTTCAGGCTTCACAGCATCTTATACCGTTATCTGGTCGTGCTCCAGGCTTTAATAATTTGGGGAAATTAAGCTATTATCCGGGGGAAGGTCTCGATTTGACTGAACCAGGGAAAGGTCTCGAGTTGTCTTCAACCGGGAAAGAAATCTTAGCATCAATTTGACTGAACCGGGGGAAGGTCTCGGATTAACTTTGACTGGCATAGAAATCAGGAGAATCTTAGCAGCGATTCGGCTGACCCAGACGAAAGTCTTAGAACATCTTCAACTAGAATAGAAACCTTAGTGTCGGTTTGACTGAACCAGAGAAAATCTTGAAAAGTGTTAGAATATCTTCAATTGGAATAGAAACCTAGGTGTCGGTTTGACTAAACCAGAGAGAACTTGCAAGAACTTGATTGCATCTTTCCCTGAAAGGTAAATAGTTAGTCAGATTGTTCTGTATAATATGTATGCACGTGCCATGATGTATGGATATGCAATGCTATTGTGATATTCTCTAGCTAGGTAAAATAAATCCTGGACTGCTACTGGAGAGTATAAGGAGTTGAGTTCTTCGTTTCCACTGGGGATAGTGACCGAAGATGATTAGCTGGGGATTTACATCCATTCTGCTTGAGAACATTCTCATGGAGGAGACTCTATCTGAGAATAATCCTACGGGGGAATGACTTTGTGGGGAAGAGAGATACTCTGTTGGAATATCTGCTGATTTGGAGAAATAAACTTAACTGGGGATGAACTTCCATTGCGGGAGAGAAGAGCTCTTTTGGAGATTGAGCTTCTGCTGTCAGAGAAATAAACTTTTCTCAGGAGATGGATTTATATACTGCTCATGGTTATAAAACTCGGTTGGGGAATGCAGATATCAGTTTTCTGAAGGAACCTGCTGGGGAAGGAATTCCTGCTTGGGGATACGGAGGTCGGACCTTTGTTTTCTCGGCTCTGCAGGGAATATAGGTATCACTGGCTTGTATGTGATAGTGACTTTGCTTCCAACTGTCTCTACCCCTTTTACCATGATGGAAAAAGTACATGCGGAGATTTTGTGGATGGATCTATGTCGTGATTGTACTTGAACAAGTATTTAATAAGTGTCAGGATGACATCCGTCTCTGAATCGTATCTGAAGTGTACTTAAAAAATGTGTTGAATGAGTGTCAGAATGACATCCGTCTCTGGATCGTATCTAAATTGTACTTGAAACATGTGTCAAATGAGTGTCAGAATGACATCCGTCTCTGGGTCGTATCTGAATTGTGTTTAGAGGAGAATCTGGAGTAAGTATCAGGATTACACCTGTCTCTGGATCGTACCTGAACTGAACTGTTTCTCAATGCATGAAAATCTTAAATAAGTAGCAGAAGGACATCCATATCTGGATCGTATCTGAATCGTTTCTCGATGTATGAAAATCTTGAATAAGTAGCAGAATGACATACGTATATGGATCGTATCTGAACCGTTTCTCGATGTATGAAAATCTTGAATAAGTAGCAGAATGATATCCGTATCTGGATCGTATCTGAACCATTTCTCGATGTATGAAAATCTTGAATAAGTAGCAGAATGACATTCGTATCTGGATCGTATCTGAACCGTTTCTTGATGTATGAAAATCTTGAATAAGTACCAGAATGACATCCGTATCTGGATCATATCTGAACCGTTTCTCGATGTACGAAAATATTGAATAAGTAGCAGAATGACACCCATATCTGGATCGTATCTAAACCGTTTCCCAATGTATGAAAATATTGAATAAGTAGCAGAATGACATCCACATCTGGATCGTATCTGAACTGTTTGTCGATGTATGAAAATCTTGAATAAGTAGCTGAATGACATCCTTATCTGGATCGTATCTGAACCGTTTCTCGATGTATGAAAATCTTGAATAAGTAGAAGAATGACATCTGTATCTGGATCGTATCTGAACCGTTTCTCGATTCTGGTGCTCTTGATGTATGTTGATCAAGGTATAAGTCTTCCACTGATAGACAGGTGACGGGACATAGTCGTACGTTTTAAATCCCTAACTTTTTCTCGAATCCTTTTGGTTCGCCGGGATTCCCTTATTTTTGCCTAGGTGTGTTAACCTACCGGGTCTTTTTTTTCATGTGTAGTATTTTTCGACTATGTCCATGCTTTCAGGATGTAGAGAGGTGTCACTGTCCATAGTGTTGTGTTGTAGTACTGTAAAAAATGTTTTCTTGATGGCACATGATTCGTTGCTGGAATGCGTGTGTAATGCCCCAAGCGATTCAGATGGAGATCTGCCCCTGGTTATTTGGCACTTTTGGAGAGACTGCCCCAGGTGTGTTTAGACATCATGTCATGTCCCTTTCTTATGGAAGACCTGTTATTGGAAGTGTCTTTCACGCTGAGGTGATTCTGTCCATTGAGAGGATGTTCGTTCATTGAATATCCATTGTGCAGATTTCTCTGTTGTCAAACAATTAGTCATATGCACACAATGTCGTTTAAAGAATGCAAAACTCATGTCTGTCTTGAAAATTTTTAAAATGTGTTTTGTGTAGTAAAACGAAATTTGCAAGAATGTGATATCAACTCAGGATTCGTAACAAAGCCTACAGGAGTCAGGATACCTTTGTAACAGTATGCTCTCAAACTAACCCATGCTTCAACTATGACTTTTAAGGGTTATAATGTGGCCTGGTTCATGATTCATGAAACAAAGGATAAAGGCTCAAATTTTATTTGTACCCAACCCGCTCTTCGTGATGTTCTTCAGTCCTATGCTCAGTTAATTGCGTGCTTAGATCGCAATTGAGTCTAGAATCTTTGCTCTGATACTTGGTGATGATTCATAAATTGAACATTTGTTTTGAAAAGGCAGCCATTTTTGTAATCTTCTTTTTGTCGAGGATTTGTAGTAACCTCTTTTTTTTTTGTTATCCCTTCTTTTGCCTGGACTGTTTCTTTTGTGATTACAGTCAGCGGGATGCCCCAATTTTCTCTTAAGTCTCCTTCATAAGTTTTGACTTAATGGGATTTTATGTCGAGAGATAATGACTTCCTGTCTTGACGATTATACGGAACCATCACTGTCTTTTGTTTTAGAAGGACGTCTTCGATGCCATTCATTGTGTACGAAGCAGCAAATTGTGACTGAATGCGCCTCTGAATTAACTGAGAAAAGTACACTGCCCCAAGTTATGATTAAGGGTTTTAATTTGTGCGAAAAGAAAAACTCATACTTCTTTGGCTCAAAGGGGTTGACTAGGGATTCTATTCCTTATAACTCCACTGTTTAGGATTTGAATCAACACCTGTACATCATCAGCGGGGCCTATTCAAAAGCATATTGTAGAGATTATGGTATCATTTTCGTCATCCTCCCTCTAAGGCTTAGAGTTTTTTAATCGAGAGTTGAATATCACAAAAGGAAATAATATTGCATTTTTGAAATAGTGAATACGAATGAATTGATTCAAGACAAACATGTGCAATGCATTGATGAAATAACGAGGTTTGATATGAATAAATATTCAAATAAATCAAAAGAAAATTACACATTGAAAATTCTAATGAACGAAAAGTCTTCTTGTGAGCACTTGTCACTTCAGATGGTATGCCTTAGAGGGATGGCAGAAGAACTCAACCTGACCGTGTTGTGCGAATTCTAGCGCTCCTTCATCAATCAGGTCTTGAATTTTATTTCTCAACACCCAACAAATATTGGTGTCATGTGCAGGACTATTGGAGTGGTACGCACATCTTGCATTTGGATTGTACCTTGGGGAGGCTATGTTGGGATTCTGAGGAGGGTCCCTTAACATAACCAACTTGGCCTTCAACATGCGTTGCAATGCTTGAGCCAATGACATGTTGATTTCGGTGAAGCGCCTTTCAGATCTATTCTTCTTATGCCGATTGCCCCGTTGTCGTTGGCGAGGTTGTGGTTGGGCTTGTGATGTAGTTGCAATCTGGAAAGGTATGTTCCTGACCAAACCAACCTCTTATCTCACTGGGGGCTGATTAATGCCTTGATCCATAATTTTAATTGTTTGTTTCATGGATCTGTATCCATCTTGGTAAAGCTTGTTGAGGAAGGCTCGTATCCCTTTTTGTCCTAGATCTAAGTTTTGGATAAGAGCCATCTGCCCCAGCATCTGGATTCTCATTGCTTCTATCTCAGCTTGTAGTTGTTCCAATTGTTTATCCTTGTTGTTGTCAGGACGTTCCTTGGTCATATTCCCGGCGAAGAGTGTTTTCAGGTCTTCTTGCCCCTTGGATAGATTCGGCAGAAATTCCTTGAACTGGGCATCTTGAGCTTGGAGATCTCTGTTATTTTGTTGGAGAGCCATTGCTGAAATAAACAGCGAGAACATGAGAGACCTGCTTTTAAACCTGCTTATGCAATGATATGTATTGTATATGTATGCAATGTTTTCAAGGATCTCGCGGAGTAAACAAGAGAATGTCAGAAGTTGAATTTTGCAGCTTTGATTGAAGAACTTTGTATCATTGAGAGTCCTTCTACGAGAGTTAAGCTCACCATATCAAGTGAGTCATAGCCCCTGACTCAAGTTGTTGAGGTTTGATCTTCTAACGACATTGGCTAGAGGAAAATAAATCCCCTTGCCCCTTTCTAGACGTCTGATTTATCATAACCTGCATCACAGGACCTCGAGATCCTTGAAATGGTTAAGGAAATGTTAAGGCATGATGTTATGATTTGTATCCTATGCTTTTAAGCAAAGGTGCGAAGTGATGTAAGCAAGTAAACCCTACAAGAAATCCAAGTTATTTGATAATAACTGTAAACAAAACCTACAAGAAACTTATGTTGTTAAGTAATAAAAACTCTGCAAGTAGTTCAAGTTGAAAGCACACAAGTCACGCAAAAAACCTTAGGTTTAGGCTTGCATGGGTTTTAAGGTCATACCCTCTTGAAGCTGGATTAGTTCAACCTGTCCTATAAATAGTAATCGGGTTCTAAGGGATCTCAATATCACTAATCTTTCCTCGAAGCCTTGTTCAATCGATGATTGACTCGTAATCAAACAAAACTCAGAAGTCAAACCTCAATGAGTGTAGCATCGAGTATCTGTCAACCTTGGGCATACACTAAAGCCGACCATCTCGCTACGTCCTACTGGCCAAGTTGTGCAATTAAAGGTTCTAAGGTCAGTTGATGCTTTATGACACCATGCATCGGCCACGTACATCTCCCCGATTGACTCAAGGGTTACGGGTACCAACCAAAGTGCCACATCAACGTAGCTACTGCTTCAACCGTGTCGGTATACCCCAACAAAACTCCCTCACAGTTTATTTCTACTTACCTAAAAGGTGTTTCTCGATCCGGGTGTAGGATCAAATAACCCAAAGAGTTCCCATAAATATAAAGCAAGCAAGACAATCAAGAGAAAGCAATTAAATATGACCTAGATCCCTAGGTTTACCCCACTTTATATAAGGATCCCCAGCAGAGTTTCCAATTCTGTGATACAGTGGCAGAACCGACTGTTGATACTGGTTTGCGTTTTTTGTTCGCAAAATATCGCTGTAAGCAAGAGTCGCCATCGACTTTTATTTTATCCAATCAGGAAAAGGAAAAAGAACAGAAAAAACCTTTTTCGAGATGTTTCTGAGTACGGGGGGTAGATTATATAAAGGGAAGGTGTTAGCACCTTTTCTATCTGTGGTTTTCCACGGGCTCTTAGGTACTTGCTCATTTTTAAATTGCTGGTGTGTGCTTGTTTTGAAAATTTTATGTTTTACTTTGTTTTAACCCTTGTTTCTGTCCTCAAGAGTGTGACGAAGTTGTTTTTGAAAACTTCGTTTGGGAAAGTGTTTGTGTGAAAAGTTTTTGTTTGTTTGAGCAAGTACCTAATAGTTATCTACCTACTCGAAAAAAGGCGTTCATTTCCTCCTATCCTTTAGACCAAGTTATCCTACTATTAGTGAGTAGGTAACCCTAGTCGTTGGATGTTTGAGGGACTATCGAAAGGGACGTAATTGTCATTGAAGGCAACATGTAAGAATACTTTAGCATTTCGAAGGGACTGTCATTATATATTTATAGGCAACATCGAGGGACAAAATCATTTCTTATAGGCAACTCGAGGGACGTCAAGGGACTATGATCTTTATGATGACTTTTAGATTGAGGGTCTTTTGCTAAGGATATCACTACATTCGAGGGACATGACCATTGTTTTCCGAGGCAACCAAGTGGGGAGTACCCCAGGGGTGCAAGTGTGTAACAATGTGTTTTTTAAGTTATATTTATCTTGCAATTAGGATTTTCTATCATTCATTTTTATCTTTCCATACAATCCTATTAATCTAAGCATTGCATAAAATATAGTAGCAAGAGATAAAGGCGGAAATGTAAACCTAAGATATTACAGAGCTTTGGGGAAGTTACATAATAGTGAAGAGGGCGGAAAAGAAATCCTAAAACTATTACATCCCAGAATGAATTACATGATAATGATAAATAAAAAAAGCCGGAAAAATAAAGCTATGCTATTACAATTGAACGCGCCCTATTCACTTTATCTAGGAAAATAAAAATAAGATGAAAATAGCAAAGAAAATGTTTTGGTGATTTTTTATGAAAAAAATGATTTATGATAATTAATTAAATAAACCTAAAAAACTTAATTAATTTTAATTACTAAAAAAATGTTAATTTTGAAAAAAAAAAGGTTAATAAAAAAGCCTAAAACCTAATTAATTTTAATTAATAAAAAATGTTAATTTTGGAGAAAGTTAATTAAAATACCTAAATCCTAATTAATTCGAATTAAAAAAAAGGTTAATTAAAAAAAAAAAAAACCTAATTAGTTTTAATTAAAAAAAGTTAATTTTGAAAAAAAGGAGAAAGAATTAAGTTTTCCAAAAAATAGATAGGGGAAGAAACATCAACGAAAATAGGGTTAGAAAATAAAAATAATGCAAATGTCAGGGGTGAGTGTTGATCCAAAAATTAATTTAAAACTTAAAATTAAATTTAAAAAAATGTAAAATTAATTATTCGAGTTTATTATGAAAAATTATGAAAAATTATGAAAAATTAAAGGTTTGTGAAAAATGTTAGGTTTTATGAAAAAGGTTTTAAACAGAAAGAATGAAAATAGGTAAAAGGATAAATAGAATGGAAGAAAACCAAAACTAATAGGGGTGGTTTTTGAACCCACGCCCTTAACCTTCTCAGGATGTCTGCCTCGCCATGCATTGGTGGTTATTCTGTTTTGGTCTCAGCGTTTTGTAATAACCCTGCACGGGATCCTGTCTAAATCTGTAGTGTTGAATCTCATGAACACATTAAATAAATTACTATATCATGAAATACAAATAAAGCAAATATATGAAATTTTGTAATGTTAAAACCGATATGGCATGTATGAATGCTTCTACATCCTTTTGATCATAGAGATCAAACCAGCTTTACCCTTACTGGAGAAGTAGTGAGATGGGGGTTTAAACAGAAAGAATGAAAATAGGTAAAAGGATAAATAGAATGGAAGAAAACAAAAACTAATAGGGGTGGTTTTTGAACCCACTCCCTTAACCTTCTCAGGATGTATGCCTCGCTATGCATTGGTGGTTATTCTATTTTGGTCTCAGCGTTTTGTAATAACCCTGCACTGGATCCTGTCTAAATTTGTAGTGTTGAATCTCATGAACACATTAAATAAATTACTATATCATGAAATACAAATAAAGCAAATATATGAAATTTTGTAATGTTAAAACCGATATGGCATGTATGAATGCTTCTACATCCTTTTGATCATAGAGATCAAACCAACTTTACCCTTACTGGAGAAGTAGTGAGATGGGGGTTTGTATGGGGGTTTGTAACAAGGATGGCTTGTTTGTAGTGAGATGTGGGTTTGTAACAAGAATTTTAAGGTTTTTAGGGTTCTTGAAGGAATTTGATATTTTGATAGGGTTGTGGCAAAGGATTCTTTTTTTTTTGTCGTGTCTTGTTTGTGTGAAAAAGTGTGTTTATAAATTGGAAATTAGAGAAAGATATGGGCTTTGAATGTGCAATTGGGCCTCCAATAACCACAAGCAATAATGTATATTTTTATTCACTTGAGTCTGTCACGTTCCAAGCTAAATCGCAGGGACTTAAGTGCAATTTTTTAAATTGAAATGTGAAAACAAAATGTAGCCGACATCAAGAACTAACTTTTGTACGAAAATGGGTTCAATCGGATAAACGTTGAATTAGTTATAAATTTTTGAAGTTTCGCCTCAGACAAACTTATTTTGGGCTCCAGTGTCAACTCCGACACATTCTTCAATAAAAAACTGGTATTGATCGGAGCATAAACCGGTCTCGACTTTGGAAGAAAAGTTTTATATCTCTGAGTCAGTGACCTTGTGCAAAAATATGGACCCGATCCGATAAAAATTGACCGAGTTATGAATTTTGAAAGTTTCGACCCAGATAAAATAATTTCAGCATTCAGAATTTTCGGCGCGTCACGCGCACTCTGAGCAAAAAACGAAGGCCTTTTGGATATCGTTCGAACTCAATACCTCTTGTGAAAACGTAGTCAACTTAATTTGTAAAATTTTGGCTCTGGAATCAGTTGAATACGATAAAAATAGACCAAATTATGATTTTCTGAACATGATGCAAATAAACTTCTATCACAAATTTTCTGTACAAAAATACTGTATAAATCCACATTTTTGAAGACCTTCTGATCGAAATTGGCTTCCAGACGTGAGAGATGAAAATGTAGGTGACGTCAAGAAGGAATTTTGGCCACCAGAACGGGTTCAAAAGAAGCCACGATCTTCAAGTTATGAATTTTTTAGTGCGTAAAAATTGCATTTTCAGCACACTTTTTCACCACGTTTCTTCGAGAAAACTCACACATTCGCAGACCTTCTTTAAAGAATTGACTCTTGAGCCAAACCTGAATTTTAGGATACTTTATCAGAGATATCTTGGCGAAAGAACACCTGAATATGACACGACGGGTTGGACTTGTGAATCTTTGAACCCTGAATCGTTGCAAAATAGCGAACCGATCTTCAGCACAGAAAATACTCTGAGAACATCCATTGGCGAAATAAACGTCACTTGTAACCTGAAGAAGCTTGCTAAATATACCTTGAT
This sequence comes from Vicia faba, assembly GCA_948472305.1. Lineage (NCBI taxonomy): Eukaryota > Viridiplantae > Streptophyta > Magnoliopsida > Fabales > Fabaceae > Vicia > Vicia faba. The sequence goes on from OX451740.1 coordinate 24,391,739, forward strand.
TCCATAACCATAAAACCAATGATATGCATGTATGTAATAATGAAATGTAAGCCAAAAGGTCGAAATAAATAGGGTAAATTTTGGGGTACAACCTTCGACATTGTCAAATTGATTTACTAAAATTTGTTTTGCGACATGAGCTGAACTTAACACCTTCATCAAATAATTCCAATGTGCTTCAGAGTTGATGAGTAGCGAGAGTATGGAGATTTTTGCTGCAGTTTGGTGGAGCTGATCCACCACTTTGTAGTCACTCTTTTTGATTATTCTTAGAAACTCTTCTGCCTCTTGATCGGTAAAATCTTTGCTCGGAGATTCTGTTCCCTGATTCGTATCGACAACTACTTTCCCCTTGTCCTTCGTTGGAATCAGATCCATCTTTTTTGATAGTTCGGCTCCAAAAATTCGACCGCTTCGGGTTATACCTCTTGTTCCTGCTATGTTTGAAATTGCAGGTCCATGACTCGGGGATGGCCCGCTTTCCTGCTTCACTCCATTGATGTACACGGCTGAGTCATAACTCCATGGTACTGCCTTATTATTTTCATAACGGATATGTGACGGTCCCTTAATTACCATCGTGGCTTTTGGAGGGGTGGGTATTAAGAGATTCTTCTTAGGTGCCCTTCCCATGATCTCTATTGATTCTCCCCACGGGATGACTAGAGTTTTCTTGGTAAGACTTGGGCCCTGGCATGGGATTACCAGTGGCTTTTCCCTCCAATCGTGGCTACATATTTTTCCTCAGGGTACAGTCCGAATTGGACTATCCCCTGATCCACCATATTTTGCAGAGTTGTTTCAAAATCTATATTATGCTCTAATAAGAATCCATATTCGAACAAATATTCTTTCAACAAGTTAATAGGGGTTTTTTCCTTTATGGTTTCCCCAAAGTCAGTGGCCACCTCAATGGCATTTATTGCTGGCCCATCGTGCGGAGGCATATGGTTTGATTTGATGTTAGGCTTCTCAAAGGTGATGTCTTGAGATTCTAAAAAATCCTGAACCTTATGCTTGAATGCCCAACATTGTTCTATGGTATGCCCCGGAGAGTTAGCATGGTACTCACACCTGGCTTCAGCATTGTATATTTGCGTGAGTAGCCCGACTGGAGGAGCTAAAGGCTTGATTTCCACCAAGGATGCCTTAACCAAGTGTTGTAATAACTGGCTTGGTGGCATGGGTAGTGGATCAAAATATCTGGGTGGCCTTTTAAATATATCTTGCCATTGTCCTTGTGGGATCACCAATGGTTGTGATGTCCTTAGTTGTGAGGCCACAACATTGACTTCTCCCTCCTTCCTTCTTGGGAAATTTGAAGCCGGTCTTTTTGAATTGTAAGGTGCATTTGATGACCCCCTGATATATTCCCACTTTTCAAACCATTTTCGATTCTTTCGCCAATAGTCACTAGGTCTGAGAATCCTGACGAGACACTTCCAACCATTTTCTCATTATAAAGCCCTTGTAGAGTTCCCATGAACATGTCTACAAGTTCTTTTTCCAGCAATGGTGGTTGTACACGGGATGCCATCTCCCTCCATCTTTGAGCATATTCTTGGAAGGACTCTTCCTTCTTTTGGGATAGATTTTGGAGTTTCAAGCGGGTAGGCGCCATGTCCAAGTTATACTTGTAATGCTTCAAGAAAGCATTAGCAAGATCCGCCTAGGTTCGGATATGCGTTCGTTCCAACTGCATGTACCAGTCCAAAGATGCCTCACTTAGACTATCTTGGAAACAATGAATCATTAGCTTCTGATCATGGGCATGGGCATGCATCTTCCTGCAATACATACGAAGATGATTCCTTGGACAAGTGAGCCCTTTATACTTTTTGAAGTCGGGTACTTTGAATTTTGGCGGTATTACCACATCAGGGACTAGACCCATTTCTAGAGCGTCTAATTTTGGGTGGAATTTGTAGGTTATGTGATGCCCCTAATTTTGATGGTGTTGGGATAAATCCTTCAGTTTCAACCTCTTGCTGGGCCATGGTGGACTTTTGGGGTCTTACTTCCGACTCTTTCCTTGGTTGGTGACCACTCGATGCACCAATAGTTTGGGCTACCTCGTCAAAAGCTACCCTGGGAATTTGATCATGCCTGTCAATAATATTATTCAAAGCTAGAAGAACTTGACTCAAATCTCCTTTCATTGAGCTTACATCACCCTTCACTTGGTCAAGATCCTATTTGAACACAACTTGGGTCTCCTCAATTTGTCCCATTTCTTTTTGTTGATGGGCCCTTGTTTGATATGGAGGCCAAGGAGGTGGAGGTCTTCTTTTACCAATGGCTTAACTGGAGAGATTTTTAAAGCAAATGAGTTTTGATATGACATGCAAGTGTTTTATAAATGCATGCGTGCGAATGGATGTGCATGAACATGAAATGATTTCTTATTTTAAATGCCTTATTCACTTGGGTACATGTTTGTATTTTACTTATTATTTTATTTGGTGACTAACTTTAAAATAGATACGCTGTCGAGATAAGGAATCAAAATGCCTTTATTAAAAGTAACATAATCCAAATATTGAAAAACATTATAAATTGAAATCAAAACTTGTTTGAGTAAACATAAATAAAAGGAGCTAAATCTTCTAGGTGCGCTGCGGTTGTATGCTCTGAAGCCATCAACCATTGCTCAGAAAAGCTATAGAAAGTCTTCAACATCCTTCGGAAGAGGAACCTCTACATTCTCTTCATCTTTTAAACTTCTAGGGATGTCCTCGATGAGATTGTTGGCTAGGAAGACGAGTTGTTCATGTTTTTCTTTGTAGTACCTATATTCCTGATAAAGATGTGGGATTCTCTTATGGTTATCCCTCCCAGCTTGGGCAATCTTGGTATACTGCTCTTCCCAATACATTTTTTCACCCCTCATTTTTGTGTGAAGCCTTCGTTGGATGAGGAAATCCTTTTGAAGACCCTACAGCTCTAAACATACATGCTCATATTCTCGATTTCTCTGAGTCAGGAGTTTCTCTGCTTCTATCCTTTCAAGGCATGCTTTGACCTCTGATTCCTGGTTGTCTTTAAGTTTGGTGGAGAGGTACTTTACTTGCTCTTCTTGATCTAAGGAAGCTTGTGCCAAACTTTTAATTTGGGCTCTTAAATTTTCCTCTAGCACCTTCTTGTCATGTGTTGCCTTTTCATACCATCTAGTTAACCTTCTGATTTCAGCGGTAGCCTCTTCTAACCTCTGGTTGTGGGAATCTAGGTTGAATGTTGCACTCAATAGTACTTCAGTTGTACGCTTTCGTTTGAGATTTTCTTCTCCAATTCCTTTTGACTTTTCTCAATTTGTTCGTCCTTTGACTCAAGTATAAGCTGCATCTGTTTCTTTTCTTTGGTCAGATTCAGGAGGTTGACTTCCAATGCTTCTTTCTCTTTTCGAGCTTGCTTTAAGGCACTTTTCAGATTGTCGACTTCTTCCAAAGATATGGGTGTTACCTCTGGGACTTGTGACTTGTACTCTGGGTCTTTCTCGAATGGCAGCTTGATAATTCGCAACCTATCTTAGACCCATTTGGTGTAGGGCTCTCTTGCCATGGCATTCTTTCTTTTGGCTTTCCTCTTGTTAACCTTGTTCCAAGCTCGAATAACCTGGTTGAGAAACCCTTGGTCTTCTATACCCATATTATGGATGATGAATGGTCCGAGTTTTTCATCTGAAGGTTTGTCTTCCAAAGGATACCCTAATTGTCGTAGGGCCAATGTAGGGTCGTAATTAATACAGCCTCACGATCCAATCAAAGGGACATTATGAAAGTCCCCACAACTAATAGTGATATCACCAATATCCATCTTTCTTGCATACCATAATACAGAATTTGCGGTGAGAGATCTTAATTTCTGTGGCCACTCGTATCTGTCAATTTTGGGATCATATAGTCTTCTTTGTAAAGATGAGTCATGAGCCAAGTATATAGAAGCGGGATGAAACAATTTAGCGTGCCTTTTCTTTTTTCATACAACATATTCAAAGTGTAATAAATGTCAGCAAGCAAAGCGGGAGTAGGATCCGTATTAAAGACTTTCACACCCCAAAATATGCTAGGGGTCAATATAGTCCACAGTCTGAGGAAATAGAATTACACCAAATACCAACAACCCTAAACAATCAACACAAGATTCCCACTCCTTATAATTAGCAAATTCTAGTGCCTTAGCTTCCAAGTATATCCTTTTGATTCCTTGTATTGGACCTTCTCTTTGGTAATTCTGCACTAACTCAGGGTAGGGGATCCCCAAGCCTTTTGCCAAAACTTTGACTTCAACAGTTTGTCCAATACCTACATAGGCCTTTTCTTTGGAAAAATTCAGAATTTTGTCGAATTCTTCCAGAGCCGGTGCTAGCTGGAAGTCTTGGAAGGTGAAACATCTCAATGGAGGATCGTAGAACTGAATTAAGGCAGAGACTGTATCCATCTGAACCTCTACTTTAGTCAAGTCAAGGGTGTTCCCATAGCGGTGAGCGTACATTTTCAAAGCTCTCTCAGATAATTTCCATTTTATAGTTTTGATTTCAGAAAGATCAGGCTTGTAGGCATTGACGCGAATAAGTTGTTTCCCTCTGGTATCCATTTTTAAGACAGTCACCAAAAATCTTGCTTTTTGTTTTTTATTATTTTGTACCCTGTCAATAAGACAAATAAATGAAGAAAATGATGAATATGAGATATATATGAATGCATGAATGTATAAGTGCTGGGTGGAGTTACGGGATTTTGTGACGGGTTTTTGTGATGGGTACCCCTATAAGGTAGGTTCTTTAATTTTGACCTACGGTAAATCTACCCTCCCAGGAGGTGGTTTCCTTAAGGGTATCATGAATAACACCGGGGGGGAAAGGCACAAGGGCCTCCCTTAGGTGGATCCTCTTTACAGACCCAAACTTTTTTCTCAAAGTCGTGAAAGGTATCGTCATGAGATTTTGGGTTAAACTCGTTACAAAGAGTCATGGGTGACCTCCGAAAGTCCTACTCGTCAAGAGGATATCTCTCGATAAGTATTCCTTTTTCGGAAGTTCACCGACTCTAAGCGAAGTCGTGACATAAACTCGCAGGGATGATGTACCCCCTAAGCTAATAGACGAACCTTCTTTCTAAGGGTTATATTGGAAATATTTTTGAGATAGAAAAATCTGTAAGTTCAGATGCGCCTAAGAGGGGGGGGGGTGAATTAGGTTCTTTAAAACTTTTTCTGAATTGTATGAATATTTTTGCACGAGTTTCTTTTCTTTCTTTTCCTGATAAGTGATGAAAGCAGTAAATGCGGAAAGTAAAAAACACAGAGATGTATCCTGGTTCCCCTCAATGTCTGAGAGTACTCCAGTCCCCTTTCAACATGAAAGAGATTTCCTTATAGTTGGAAATTTGTACAAAGACTACCAAACAACCAAGAACAATCCTCTTGGACCAAGAACAATCCTCTTGGATTTTCACTAAAACCACAAAGAGAACAATCCTCCCTAAGTGTCTTTCTTGTTTCCAACAATCCTGAAAACAAGGATACAATAGTTTGTTTGATTTGTATAAGATTTTGAATAATGAAAGAGCAATGTCAATCACTTGATTGATCTTTTCTATTCAATATGAAATTTAAGATGGAATACTCTTTTAAGTGCTCAAGAACAATTTTCAGTATGCATATGAAAATGATGAACATAAATCTTGAGTATAGAGAGTATGATCAAAAGAATAGAAAGTAATAGTTGTTAGTGATTATTGTTGTATCAAAATTCAAAACAAAAAATAATTTATAGTGTAGTAATACCTCTTCAATGAATCATAGAAATGTTTAAACCATTTTTACTGGAAAAAAGTATTTGAAAAGATACAAAGATTGCCATGTAAAGGTGTTACAAAAAGTTGCTGGAAAAATGAAATTTTTCAAAATTTGAAGCACAACAACCGGTTGCACTAAAGCAACAACCGATTGCTGTAAAAGCAACGTTTAAAAAATTTGAAAAATATAACTATGACAATCAATTTTCATTGAGGAGCAATCGGTTGCTCATAGGCCAACGTTCAAAAAATTTGAAAACAGAACACATGACAATCAATTGCTGCTAGATGACAATCGATTGTTGTCAAACAAAAACTTTTTGTTTTTGACTGCAACCGATTGTCCTAGCATGACAATCGATTGCTTGTGTACAAAAATTAAAAAAAAACATTATTTTCAAAGATTTTAAGCAATTTAAAACATCCTTCTTCAATCATTCATAGTATATACTCAAAATATTATTTTAATAAAGTAAATGCATGATTAAAAATAGTTTTGAGCACTAAGAGCATAAGATCAAAAATTTCATATACGTTAAGCCATAAGTCTTGAAAAGTTGATCTTGATCAATGAATCTTTGCTTGAGATAAATCTTCTATCTTGATCCATTCATTTTTGCATGCTAGCTTGTCTTCATCAAAACATTTGGAAAGCTTGATTTCACAGTCTCCCCCTTTTTGTGATGATAACCATTGCTTGAAGTTTGGAGTGCATCTTGGTTTTCTCTAATAAAGTTGTTTAAAAACTCCCCCTAAGTCAAATACCCCCCCTTGATCCATTGCATGAGGGTTTTGAAGATTGCTTGCTTGCTGCAATTTGGGTTAGAGAAACACAAAAGAAACTACAAAGTCTTCTCCCCCTTTGTCATTAGCAAAAAGGAATGGGAAAGAAGATCATAAAAATTTTGCACATAGAAACAACATAGCATAAATAAAGTTTGCATACATAGATATAACAGAAACAAAGTGCACAAAATGAAATGGATCACAATACATGAAGTGTCTTAAACGAAAATAGAAAAACGACATTCAACATAAGAACATAAAGTACTAAAAACATAATAACTTAAAGACTAATCATCCATGCCTTCAACAAAGTCTTCATCATCTTAATATTCACCATCATTGCCTTCATTGGTTTGAGGTTGAATGAAAGGGTAATGATAGGGTTGAACTTCATAAGGAGGGACATTTGTATGGGCATAAAGATGAGCAAATTGATTGTTCATGTTGTTGTTCATGTATTGAAGGTATTCAAAAACTTGATTGAAAGAGTTTTCCATTGGTTGTGGAGGTTTGTTTTAATGTGGTTGTTCTTGTGGAGGTTGGTTTTGTGGAGGAGTATGAATGTATGTGATGGTTCTATTAATCGGATCAAATTTGACACCGATTTTGGTATTACATACTTTCTTCGGAGTGATTTCATGTTTGGGGTTAGTCATAGGCACCATGTATTCACCAGAAAAGGGAACATTGAACTTCTAAAACACAAGGGTAAGCCAGGAGCCATAAGGAAGAGCAGAAGCATTTTCATTATGTAGTGCCAAATGATGTAGAATCACATAAGACCAGTTGATTTGAATCCCATTCTTCATCGCATACAGAATTTGCATCTCACAATCATTGACATTGGAAATGTTTGAGAACTTTGGCATAACCACATATGCCAAAAAGTAGTGGATCAAACGATCATCAATAGTGAGAATTCCTACAGACCAAGAGTTCCTCTCCGGAGTTCCACCAATAAGCCTTTGCCTTTTCTGAATAAAATCAAGCTCGAGAATTCTTGCAATTCCATAGTAGAAGTCTCTTTTGTTGTAGCCAGGAAAATTTGCATTTGAGAGAAGTTTAATGCAAGCACCATCATGTGGAATACCCAAAGCTTCACCAAAATTCTGCACTGTGAGTTCTATAGGAACCCCTTTGACATTTGAAATCATGCATCATCTACTAATGGTTAGATTGTTGTAGAAAATCCTAACCAAAGTGGGGTAAATGGGTCCATTAACACCAATTAACTTGTATATCCCTTGAGATCTAAATAAAGCTGGAAAACTGAAGCATTCAGAATAGAAGTTGTCAAGATTACCGAACCTTGGTAGAAGAACCGTCTTCTTCTGAAAGTGAGAAAAAAATCTTTCCCTTTGGATTCTTGATGGAATGAGTTTTGAGATATCATCACCTTGAGATGAGGAAGAAGCTTTTCCCTTGCCTTTCTTTGATGTTGACATGGTGAGGGATGAGAGAATTGGAAGGGGAAAAGGGTATTTGGTGTTTGTAGGGTTTCTTGAGACAAAAGAGGATATATGAAGTTTTTAGGTTTTGGTTGGGCTTTTATAGATAGATAGGCATTCAATGGATAGTTAATGCATTCAATGGTTTAGTAAAAACAATAAAGACTTGTAGCATAGAGATTCTTGAGTGTGTGACTATCCAAAATATTGTGTCATTGGAAAAGACTAAGCATTAAAAAGTTGTTGACCAAACACTTAAAACATTCAAAAGAGAATAAAAAATCTGGTACAAAATAAATAATAGTAATGGCAATGGAAGAGAAAGAATAAAAGAGAGTGTAATTGGAAAAAAAATTCAAAATTTTGAACTGTGGAATCGATTGTTGTTTGATGACAACCGATTGCACCCTTTGAAAAATTTAAACAGGGGTGAAAAAATTGAGAGAGCAACCAGTTGTCGTGGAGTGACAACCGATTATTGTGAAAACAGAAGCTAAAATTTTTTTAGCAACAACCGATTGTCACTCTATGGCAACCGATTGTCATTAGTGAAAAAGTGAAAAAATGCTTAATTTTTGGGGGCATGGTCATATATTAAAAGTTTAGTAATAAAAACATCGATCAAGATATATTACCATAAAGTTAAGATTAAGATCATAGCCATGTACCTTAATTAGATAATGTCATTTTCGTCCAAGATACCTAGCTCTCTTCGGATATTGAAAAACGGTTCTCTTGCCAACGGTTTAGTGAAAATGTCTGCTAGTTGATTATGCGTATCCACGAAGGTGACTTCGACATCTCCTAGAAGTACATGATCACAAAGAAAGTGATGTCGAATGTCGATATGCTTTGTTCTAGAATGCATCACATGATTTTTTGTAATGTTGATTGCACTTGTGTTGTCGCATCAGAGTGGAATGCATCCAAGGTCGAGTTCATAGTCACGGAGTTGTTGTTTGAGCCATAGAATTTGCGCACAACAACTACCCGCTACAATATATTCCGCCTCGGCCGTACTAAGAGCCACACAAGCTTGTTTCTTGCATGCCTAAGAGACTAATGCATTTCCCAAAATGTGACAAGTGCCACTTGTGCTTTTTCTATCTGTTTTACATCCTGCATAATCAACATCAAAATAACCAATTAAATTGCATATATTACCTTTTGGGTACCATAGGCCGACATTGGTTGTTCCTTTGAGATATTTCATGATTCTTTTTACCGCCATAAGGTGAGATTCCTTCGGGTTTACTTGAAATCATGCACACAGACATACACTGAACATGATGTCAGGACGACTTGCCGTCAAGTATAACAGTGAGCCAATCATGCCTCGATATTTAGTAATATCAATGGAAATACCGGATTCATCTTGATCAACATAAGTACCGGAGCCCATTAGCGTGTGCATTGATTTGCAATTATCCATATCAAACTTTTTCAAAAGTTCCTTGCAATATTTTGATTGATTGATGAAGATACCATCTTTCAGTTGCTTAATTGGCAATCCAAGGAAATAATTCATCTTGCCCATCATAGACATCTCAAATTCTCCTTGCATCATCAACGAGAATTCTTCACACAAATCTTTGTTAGTTGAACCAAATATAATATCATTGACATAGACTTGTACTAATAAAGTGTTACCTTTGATCTTCTTTATGAACAAGGTCTTACCCAATTTACCTTTCTCGAAACCTTTTTCGCATAAGAATGTACTGAGTCTGTCATACCATGCTCTAGGTGCTTGTTTTAAGACATAAAGAGCTTTTCTCAACTTAAAGACATGTGAAGGATTCTTGAAGTCTTCAAAGCCTGGGGGTTGTTTGACATAGACTTGTTCTTTTATGTAGCCATTTAAGAATGCGTTTTTGACATCCATTTGGTAAAGTTGAAAATTCAATGAACCAGCGTAAGCAAGTAAAACACGGATAACTTCCAACCTTGCAACCGGAGCGAAAGTTTCTTCAAAGTCAATTCACTCTTCTTGGTTGTATCCTTAGGCTACCAATCTTGCTTTGTTTCGGACAATTATACCGTTCTCATCAAGTTTGTTTTTGAACACCCATCTTGTACCTATGATGTGTTTGTCACTTGGTCTAGGAACAAGTTCCCAAACTTGATTTCTCTCGAACTGATTTAATTCTTCTTGCATAGCAATCATCCATTGGTCATCTCCTAATGCGTCGTCGACTTTGGAAGGTTCGACTTGAGAAACAAACTCCATGTTAAAGAAAGCATCTTTGAGATTCAATCTTGTTGAAACGCCTTGACTGATGTCACCGATTATTTTATCAATAGGGTGATCTCTATGGGTTCTCCATTCCTTAGGTAGATCATTGACATTTGATTCATCCGGAATTTGTTCTTCTTGTTGTTCCAATTGATTCTCATTGTTGGTCTTGGAGCCATCTTCTTGAGGAATATCTAAAATCTCATCATCATCATTTAAAACAATAGTATCCTCCTCGGAGGGGTTAGATTCATCAAATGATACGTGCATAGATTCCTCAATAGTTAAAGTTCTTTTATTGTAAATACGATGAGATTTACTAGATAAGGAGTATCCAAGAAAAATACCTTCATCCGATTTTTCATCAAACTTACCAAGGTTGTCTTTGTCGTTGTTAAGGACAAAACATTTGCAGCAAAAGACATGAAAGAATGAAATATTTGGTTTCCTTCCTCGAAAGAGTTCATACGGAGTCTTTTTCAAGATAGGTCGAATATTAACTCTATTGCTTACAAAGCATGACGTGCTTACAACATCCGCCCAAAAGTATTTTGGAAGGTTTGATTCACTAAGCATTATCCTTGCAAGTTCAACAAGAGACCTATTCTTCCTTTCTACAACTCCATTCTGTTGAGGAGTCCTTGGTGCTGAGAAATTATGTGATATTCCATGTTCTTCACAGAAATCTTCAAAGGAGGAATTCTGGAATTCTCCACCACGGTCGCTTCTTATGGAGGCAATAGATAGTGACTTCTCATTTTGAATTTGCTTTGCATATTTCTTGAACGCCTTGAATGCATCATTTTTCTGCACTAAAAAGAGTGTCCAAGTATATCTATAAAAGTCATCAACAATAACTAGAGCGTATACATTACCTCCGAAGCTCCTCGTTCTAGAAGGGCCAAACAAGTCCATATGAAGAAATTGTAGTGGCCTAGTAGTGGATACCACATTCTTGGATTTGAAAGTTGATTTTGTTTGCTTTCCCTTTTGACATGCATCGTAAAGTCTATCTTTGATGAACTTTATCTTAGGCAGTCCAACAACAAGGTCATGCTTAATAAATTTGTTTAGGTGCTCCATATGAATATGAGCGATCCTCTTGTGCCATAGCCATGAGTCGTTGTTGTTTGCCATTAGACATTTAACCTTCAAAGACAAATCGTTAAGGGAAATCATAAAAATATTATTTACTCTTTTACCTTTAAGTTTAGCCTCATGTGTGACTTCATCTTCTATCAAACATTCATCTTTAGTGAACTTGATCTTGAAGCCTTTGTCACATAGTTGGCTAATACTTAGAAGATTGTGCTTTAGTCCTTCGACATATAGAACATCTTTAATTGATGTGAAAGGTGGACCACCAACTTTGCCTATGCCAAGAATCTTTCCTTTGTTGTTATCTCCATACGTCACATAACCCTTGGCCTTAAGCGTTAGTTGTGAAAATTTGTCGATATCTCCCGTCATATACTTGGAACAACCACTATCGAGATACCTTAGATTTGAAGTAGTCCTCAAGCTTACCTACAAAACAAGATTAGGTTTTGTTAGGTACCCAAGTTGCTTTGGGTCCTTCATAATTAGTTCCTTTCTTAACCCACACATAATGCCCATTTGCCATGCCAAAGTTTCTAACATAACAAGCATTAGGTGTGTGTCCTCGAATACCACAATAAAAACAAGTAGGTTCAAATTTACTTCTATATCTATAAGGATAAGATTTCTTATTAGAGGGTATTTTCTTTTTAGGATAGTGATGAACTATTTTGGGAGTGATTTCTTTCTCTTTGGTTGGTTGATCGCTAGCCTTGACAAAGATGGTTTTGTTGGTACTTGGTTTTGAAAATTTTGAGTATCCAAGACCACTTTTGTCATTTGAGTATCTTTGTTGGCTAAGAACACCTTCCAATCCAATTTGTCCTTTTTCATACCTTTCAAGAACCCTTTTCAATTAGACAATTTGGAAAGAGAGAGATTCACACTTTGTGCATACAAAATTATGTATTTCATCACTAACTTTTTGCTTTTCATCTTTGAGATCTTTTTCAATAGATCCACATTTTTCTTCCAACGATGAAATTTGTTTCTTTTGTGATGAGATAGTTTTGTACAGAATTTTGCATTCATTTAATATTTCATTTATAGCACCTTGTGCATCACTATCAAAAACAGAGAATACGTTACTAACCTCTTCATCTTCGCTTTCGGAGTGGTGTGATGCCATTAACGCAAGATTGGCACTTTCGTCGCTATCGGAGTCGGATGACGAACTTAGTTCAACATCTTCCCATGCAACATATGCTTTCTTATCTCGTGATTCCTTCTTGCCTTTGTAGCCACTTTTCTTTGAAAGTTTTGGACAGTCCGGTTTGATGTGACATTGTTTACCACATTCATAACAAGTAACTTCTTGTGTTGATGAGGATCCTTCCTTCTTCTTGAAGTGTTTCTTCTTCTTTGAGTGCGAGAAGGCTTTTTCATTTTTACCAAAGAATTTTCCAAGTCTTCTAACGAGAAGCATGAAGTTTTCATCTTCATCATGATTATCTTTATTTTCGTCTTCCTTGGAGTCAATCTTCAAGGCAATGTTCTTAGACTTATTTTCTTGATTTTCACGCTTTTCCAATCTACCAAGTTCTGTCTCGTATTCTTGAAGTTTTCCGAACAAGGTTGCGGATGTCATAGTAGCGAGACTCTTCTTTTCTGAGATTGTCATTACCTTTGGTTTCCATTCTCTAGTCAAGGATCTGAGCACTTTTAGGTTCAATTCATCATTAGTCAATGTTTTGCCAAGTGCCCTTAGATGATTTGTTAGATGCACAAATCTATTTTGTAAATCAAGAATGGATTCTCTGGGTTGCATGCAGAACAATTCATATTCTTGACTTAACGTATTAAGTCTCGATCTCTTAAGTTCAGTTGTTCCTTCATGTGTTTCAACCAGTGTATCCCAAATTTCTTTTGTCGTTATGCATGCTGAGACACGGAAGAATTCATCCATACTAAGTGCGCTTTGAAGGAGGTTTATTGCCTTTTTGTCATACAAGACCTTTTTCTTATCATCATCATCCCATGTAGTTTTAGGCTTTGATGAGCCAACGCCGTTTACTATAGTTACCGGAACAAAAGGGCCATTTTGGACAGCATCCCATATTTCTTCTCCTTGTGCTTCTAGATGAGCCTTCATACGGATCTTCCAGAAATCAAAATATTCACCACAGAATAGAGGAGGCTTGTTGTTACTGCCACCGTCTCTGAACACAGAATTGTTGTTTGCGGAAGCCATTCTGGATCTAGTAGGAACAGGTTACCTATAACCTGCTCTGATTCCAATTGTAAGTTCAGATGCGCCTAAGAGGGGGGTGAATTAGGTTCTTTAAAACTTTTTCTAAATTGTATGAATATTTTTGCACGAGTTTCTTTTCTTTCTTTTTCTGATAAGTGATGAAAGCAGTAAATGCGGAAAGTAAAAAACACAGAGATGTAACCTGGTTCCCCTCACAGTCCAAGAGTACTCCAGTCCCCTTTCAACATGAAAGAGATTTCCTTATAGTTGTTAATTTGTACAAAGACTACCAAACAACCAAGAACAATCCTCTTGGACCAAGAACAATCCTCTTGGATTTTCACTAAGACCACAAAGAGAACAATCCTCCCTAAGTGTCTTTCTTGTTTCCAACAATCCTAAAAACAAGGATACAATAGTTTGTTTGATTTGTATAAGAGTTTGAATAATGAAAGAGCAATGTCAATAACTTGATTGATCTTTTCTATTCAATATGAAATTTAAGATGGAATACTCTTTTAAGTGCTCAAGAATAATTTTCAGTATGCATATGAAAATGATGAACATAAATCTTGAGTATAGAGAGTATGATCAAAAGAATAGAAAGTAATAGTTGTTAGTGATTGTTGTTGTATAAAAAATTCAAAACAAAGAATAATTTATAGTGTAGTAATACCTCTTCAATGAATCATAGCAATGTTTAAACCATTTTTCCTGGAAAAAAGTATTTGAAAAGATACAAAGATAGCCATGAAAAGGTGTTACAAAAAGTTGCTGGAAAAACGAAAATTTTCAAAATTTGAAGCACAACAACCGGTTGCACTAAAGCAACAACCGATTGTTGTAAAAGCAACATTTAAAAAATTTGAAAAATATAACTATGACAACCGATTGTCATTGAGGAGCAATCGGTTGCTCATAGGCCAACGTTCAAAAAATTTGAAAACAGAACACACGACAATCAATTGCTGCTAGATGACAATCGATTGTTGTCAAACAGAAACTTTTTGTTTTTGACTGCAACCGATTGTCCTAGCATGACAATTGATTGATTGTGTACAAAAATTAAAAAAACATTACTTTCAAAGATTTTAAGGAATTTAAAACATCCTTCTTCAATCATTCATAGTATATACTCAAAATATTATTTTAATAAAGTAAATGCATGATTAAAAATAGTTTTGAGCACTAAGAGCATAAGATCAAAAATTTCATATACCTTAAGCCATAAGTCTTGAAAAGTTGATCTTGATCAATGAATCTTTGCTTGAGATAAATCTTCTATCTTGATCCATTCATTTTTTCATGCTAGCTTGTCTTCATCAAAACATTTGGAAAGCTTGATTTCACAAAATCCCACCACACAGTAAATATATGATGATAAGAGAATTTGACAGTAAATAAATAAATGCGATAAAATAGATAAATGCAATAAATAAATAAAGAAAATAAAAATAAGAAACCAAAAAAATACCTAAACCTAGGGGTAAGGAGAGTCCCCAGCAGAGTCGCCAGCTGTAGCGACTGGTTTTTAAATCAAGAGTCACCGCTATTAGTTTTTATCCTAAGGGAAGGGAATCTAACAGAAAACCCTAATTTGCAGACAGAGATTCTAGGTTTCTAACTCAATTAGAAAAAAGGAAGGTGTTAGACACCTTTCATCTACCTTGTTCACAAGGATATCAAACTCTAGGTTTAGGTTTGAGGTAAACTGGATTTTAAGTTCTAATTAGAAAGACTCCCCAGGATATTAGATCGTATGCCTACGTATCCCCTCATGAGGAATCAGAGTCCCAATTTGTAGTTCGTATGGGGTTGATGTTTTTTTTAGGGGTTTGCAAACATATTTTGAATCACTTCACACTCGATCGGGAGTAGTGATTGCGGATATTTTGACTAAGTGTGTAGTAAGTCAAAACTAGTTCGAAACTCTTTTGCAAAAAGACAGTTGATTAGCTTAGTTTATTGCGAAAATAGTTTGATGATTTATTTGTGTTTTTTAACCGTGTTAATTGCGAAGATCTTGATTAATGCATGATTAGAAAATATTTAATGCAAATAATATATAAAAATATGTTAATGAGTTTTTTAAATAAACATAATTTATTTATGATAATAAGTAATATGTACATACAATAAAAATTATTGGTAATAATAATAATTATAAATAATAACACAAATAATAACTAAAAATATAATAATAACATAATAAGAATAATAACAAAATAATATAATAAGAATAGCAAGAAAATAATAATTATATAAAAAATGTAAAAAATGATTAATAATAATAATTATTATAAATAAAAGAAATTAATAATACATATAAAAAAAGAAAGTAGAAAAATATATGGATTGTTAAAAAAAAATTAGTTAAATTACAAGAGGGGTGTAATTTCTATTTAACAAGTAACAACAGGGAGGTGTTGTTAGAACATTGGGCTAGGCCCAAAAACAGTTTTGACAGGGGGGTGCTAATCTGTTTAGGAGTTTAGCAATTAAACAGCAGGGTGATGCAAAGAGGAAACAAGCTTAAGCCCAAATGTTTGGGAGAGAGGCTGAGGGATTGTGTGTGGCGCGGTGCATGGTTATGCGGTAGGACTTGGCCTATCGGTTGTTAGATTCGAAATCAATGGATAAGAACGAGGGTGTATGTGAATTATGGTGGGCTAACGCGCATGTGATTGGGAGGATTACAAAAATTATCGTTTTTTCAATTTTGTACAATTCTTTTTCACTTTTTTACAGCAGATCAAACCCTCTCTCTCGCCTCAGCTTCTTTCTCTAAGCCCCAACCCTCATTCTCCTTAACCCTAGTTCTCTGATCCACTGCGGCGACTCAACCTCTTTGATCGTGACCTCGAAACCAAATACCCCTAATTGAGACAACAAAAAATGGAAGCCACGGAGATAAGTGAATTTTACCTCTAATCGTTGTCTCCTGGTTCGTCTCCTCTCTGTTTAATGACCTTCGTCTCTCGTTTTCTCTTTGCAGGTCAGTAAGGATGGTAGCGGTGAAGCTTCGACAATGTCTTTGGCAACGATGGTTCAATCACGCGATTAGGGTTTCAGATCCAGAAACTTTAATAGCTTCCTCCTTTGATCTTCAACAACAAAAAGGGTTTGTCCTCCGTTTTTTATTGTTTCAGAATCTCGTTCTTCTTTTCAATTTTCCGTCCTCTGTATATCATTCTTTAGTATTTATAGGGTTGATTTTAGGGTTTTTTCTGTTACAATTTGTATGTTTGGATTAGGGTTTTTTAGATCAATTAGAGATTGCGATTTATCTATAATTGATGTTGTTCTTTGAATGTAATATATTTGATGTATTTTTTAGATTGACATTGGTTTTGTATGTAACTGATTTAGTAATTTGTGATTTTCGGATTTGATTTGTATTGGATGATTTTGTATTCTCTTATTTTTTTTCATAATAAGATTTATTTGGTTTTTAAATATGAACAGTGAATGTTAGTTGGTGAAAACAAACATTTTTTTCTGCTTGATTACTACAATATCAGTTTGTAGCCTTTGGGCCTTGCGTTGATTATTACTTAACTGTATTTGGCTTGCGTTAGTTAATTGAATTGAGCCTAAATCCTCTTTTTAAAAATTTTGATCCAACAACATTTTTTCCAAACGAGAATCCTTAATAAAATAAAAAATATTTAATCTAATGTATTTTAATGAATGAAAAAATTATTATAAAAAAATTTATCAGCAAATAATAAAAATATATCACGTTCTCTTAAATAAATATATATTATTTATTATTTTTATTTTTTTACTAAAATAATAACAAACAGTTTTAATAGTAATGCTTTTTCCTAAAATAAAACAGCAATAAAACAATAAATGGGTTGCTAAGACTCAATGGGCTTGTAACTTTATAACTATACCCCCTTCCTTTGCTATTTGATAACAAGAAATGGAAATGGGCCAACTGAAATATAATGGGCCTGTTATTTGTAACTACGCCTCCTTTTACTATATACCCCTCAAAAGAAATGGGCCAAACAAAAATAGGCTTGCAAATTGAAATTTCACCTCCTCTTGTTACTAACAACAAATAACACTTAAATGGGCTTAAGTATATCCCACCCCTCCTTTTTACTAACAGCAACAATATGGACTTAATAATAATTAAACTTAATAATTTTCTAAAATAATTTTTCATATTCGAATCTCATGGGCCATTGGCAAACATGCTTCGTAAATGGACCTATGGGTACATGGGACTTTCTGATTTAGAGAGCCTCATTCCCTAAATTAAAATACACCCCTCGATTGAATTTGGATTCTAAAAATGGGTCATCACATATTGTTTTACCATCCTTAACCAAAGCATTCTTTCTTCCATTTTGAATCTTGAAAATACGATCACATATGTAGGGAAAATTTGGGGTACGATAGGTAGGTTATGAAAAGGGAAGGTGTTAGCATCCTTTTCATCCGTAGTTATCTACGTGTTCTTAGTTGCTTTCTAGATCACTTTTGAAATTTCTTTGTGTGAAATGTGTTTGTGGTGGGTTTTGAAAGTATTTTTGAAAAGCGCCTTCGTTTAGGAAAACTTTGTAGTGATTCTCGTCTCTATAAGAATGCATACAAAGTGTTGGACTTTTGAAAATATTACATGTTTTGAAAGTGTTTGGTGTGTTAGAAAAGATGTTTGTTTTGAAGATGGATTGTGAGCAAGCAAATAAGAACGTTCTACCTACTCAAAAGTCTTTTTGTTCATTTCTCCCTTCCTTTAACATTGCTATCTTACCATTGATTGGTAAGAAACCTTATCTTTGGATGTAAAGGGACGGGCGTGGGTCATCGTATAGTCATGAATAGAAATGTTGTGAGATATCTTAGAATTTCTCTTGAGGGACTAAGATCATTTATAAGGCAATATTTGAAGCATCATCGAGGGACTATGATCTTGTATTTTTTTATTGTTTTTGCTAAGACGTCTCACATGCATAACATGAGCATTTTTCATAAGGCAACAAGTGGAGTTAACCCTAGAGGTGAAAGTGTGCAAGTGTTTGTATTTCATGCTTGATTTATCTTGAATTAAGGTTTTCTAAGTATTGATTTTAGCTTTCCGTATAAACCCTAATTTACTAGCATTGATATGAAAACGATAAATTGAGAAAATTAAATTTACTAAACTATTACATCATTTGGGGATGGGGTGTACAAAATTTCAAATGGGGATTGCAACAAATTAAACCTAATTATCTATTACAACCATATTGAACAAATGTACAAGAAATTACATGCATACAATGTACAAGGAATATAAAAAGAAATGGATTTTGCTTTGGATTTTTGTTAGGAAAATTGTTTTGACCTAATTAACCTAAAGGGGGGTGATTAATAAAAAATAGGAAAATTAATCCTAAGTTAAAAGGAAATCAAATAAATCAAGAAATCATTTTTCAGGGTTTTTTATGGAAGACTTTTGGTTAGTTAAAATATTTTTGTGATATTTTTATATATTCATAAAATAGACATTGTAAATAAATAGTGTGCAAAAAATCAACTCAAAAGGAGTTGTTTTGATTGGTTGGAAAAATAATTAAATTTGTTTTAAAATATGAAAACAAACAAGCGATAAAAAATTGTTTTGGTCCTGTCAAGGTTTGAACCCAGGTTCTCCACACCTTCCATTCAAAACAGCCAAAACTCAATATGTTATAAACCTGCATGTTAGTTTGGAAAAAATGACAAAAAAATACAAAAGGTCTCGCTAAGGCTCGAACCCAGGACCTTATACATAAATGCCTTACGCGCGCGCCATTTGTACCACTGGGGTGCTCTATTTCATCCATTAGTTATCCAACTTGCACTAAATATAAAATGAACTCATTTCTGAAAATTTGAACATGGCTTCATCTTCTTCCTTCGCGCGCAGGGATGTATATCACCATTGTTAACCTTCTAAAACATTTATTTCTCATCCAAATGAAAAATTATAAACATCAAACCTGCTCAAAATTTTAATATGAATCTAAGTATGTAATTTTCGAAAGCTATGGATCAGAGGTTAGCACGAATTTGGTTTGGTACCAAAATCAAAACCTAAATGGTCAGAGTTGAAATTCTTAAGACATAAGCAATAAAAATAAAAACTAAGAGCATGGTCAACTTCCTAGATATGATATCTACATATTTTCTTTTATTTGTATGTGCTGAAAATGCTTCTACCAAGATATCACAGTTAAGAAATCTTACCTCTTGAAGTGAAATTCGTAGTGGGATCACTACTTTGCTTTGAAATCCAGAAGGATTTTGGAAATGGTGGATGAGGAAGGAGGAGTTACAAAAGTTGTTTAAGGGTTGGGATAGTTTCTATGTGGTATATGGAAGCTTAGTGAATCGAAAGGCCAAAAAAACGCACGAAGGGATTTCAGATTTTGTCTGTAAAGTCAGGATGTGCCAAGTTTTGTGCTTGTGTTCAGGTTCTGAGTTTTTGAGAGTTTTGGGAGTGTTTGAGGATTTTTCAACACACAAGAATCTGGCCCCTTTAGCTTGCAAAAGGTCTCTCCATTAATAGAGAAAAGGTTTGGGAAGTTAAAGTAATCATATTTGCAACATAACAAATAATTGTTTGGATGGAATGCAAATATCAAGTTATGTCAAGTTTTTCATGATCCCAAGATGAAATACCAAAGTTGTTGGTGTAGAGGGGCTACTTTCCATGATTTATGGTGGAGTCTAATCAAAAGTAAGTAAGGTATGGGCTCAAGACAAATTTTATACCAACAAGCTTACTTTATGGAAAGATCTTTTGATTATTGAGTGGAACACAAGAATTGAGGCCTGCAAAGCAAGATCATGTAGCATGGCCTATGGGTTTAATCAATGTTCTTCAAAATTCTGTCTTCAACTTGATTCCTTCTAAAAAGATCTTGAATCTTTGTAGAACTTTGATCTTTTTCTTACTTTGGTTTTCTACAAGTATCTTGAATCTCTTAAAGATGTCGAACACTCTGTCCTTTCATTTTGATCACATAGATCCACAACTTTCAACCAAACTCATCAACAGACAAAACAATATCCGTTTCCACCAATTGTATGTTCTTCGAATGGACCACATTCATATTAATGTACCACCTTGAGTATGCAAGATGATCTCATTGGCATAGTCGAAACAAAAGAATTTCCGGATTGCTTTCCTACTAAACAAACTTCACAAAGTTTTTTTCAGGCATCTCAAGACTTGGAATACTAGTAACCATATCTTGAGTAATCAGTTGATTAAGTGGTTGAAAGTTCAAATGTCCAAACTTCAAATGCCACAACAACCTATCCTTGTGGTCGAACAGTTTCAAACATTGAACTTCTGTCGAATTGATCATTGTCTTAAATGTCCTATTTTTTGACAATCGAGATTTTAAGACTAAATTATTCTTGGTGTTGAACAATCTCAAAACTCCATCTTTCATGACAACTGCGAAATTCCTTTCGACTAGTTGTCCAACACTTAGCAAGTTTCATTTTATTCCAGGTACCTAGAGAACATCTTTAATCATAACTTTTCCTCCATTACTCATTCGAAAGACTATGTACCCGGTACCTTCTTCTTGTAATGAACTATCATCAGCAAGTTTTTTTCTTCTTAAATTTTAACTCATAGTGTCGAAACTATTGTGTTGAAGGGTTTAGAGGTGGATCGAAGTAGGTTTCTCGAAGGAATCCATTGCCCAGTCGAAGCTTGTGGATCAAAGCAGGTTGCTCGAAGGAAGCCATTGCCCAGTCGAAGCTTGTGGATCGAAGTAGGTTGCTAGAAGGAAGCCATTTCCCAGTCGATGCTTGTGGATCGAAACAGGTTGCTCGAAGGAAGCCATTTCCCATTCGAAGCTTGTGGATTGATGCAGGTTGCTCGAAGGAAGCCATTGCCCAATCTAAGCTTGGGGATTGAAGCAAGCTTTCTCTTCTTCGACTTGTCAAAATCTGCCAACCACTCCTTTCGATCAGTCATGTGGTTCCAACAACCTGAACCAGATTTTGAATTCGACATGGTCATCTGCAACAGCACACCTTTTTTATCTGCTTTTCCCTTTCGAAAGTTTCCTCTTCCTGCTTTCGAGAATTCAGAAGTTCCATATTTAAACTGATGCTTGAGAGCCCAATATGATCCATGGAAACTATATGGGGCATTAAAATTCCAATTGTACTTATGCAAATTCAAACCCTAGTTTTGAGTCATTAGTGTTTGAGGAGGTATCTTAAGCTGATCAAACCTTGTGCAGTCTTGAATCCATAGAGATCTTGTGAGAAAATTCTTGAGAAATGAAAGGGAAAATTTTGGGGTACAACACCGCCCTTTCGGGTTTTTGACTTAGCAAGCTATTCTTTTATTTATTTAGGAAAAATATTTACTGACTGCATCATCATTCATAGGACGTGGTAACTCTTCTCCATCCATAGTTTCAAGAATCAAAGTACCGCCAGAGAAGGATTTCTTGACAACATATGGGCCTTCGAAATTAGGAGTGCACTTGCCCCTGGAATTAGCATTAAAAGACATGATCTTCCTGAGCATGAGGTCTCCTTCTTTGAATTCACGAGGCTTGACCTTCTTATCAAAAGATTTCTTCATTCTCTTCTGGTATAACTGACTACGACACAAGGCCGTCATTCTCTTTTCTTCAATCAAATTTAATTGGTCAAACCTGTTCTGGACCCATTCATCCTCTGAAAACTTGGTTTCCATTGTCACACATAAAGAGGGAATCTCAACCTCGATGAGGAGCACCGCTTCCATACCATACATAAGAGAGAACAAGTTTGCCCCTGTTAAAGTGTAGACAAATGTACGGTACCCATGCAAAGAAAAAGGGAGCATCTTGTGCCAATATTTATAGGTAATAACCATCTTCTGGATGATCTTCTTGATGTTTTTATTTGCAGCTTCAACAACCCCATTCATCTTTGGCCTGTAAGGAGATGAATTGTGATGAACAATCTTTAATTCTTCAAAAGTTCTGTCATCATCTTGTTATTCAGATTCCAACCATTGTCAGTGATAATCCTGCTTGGCACACCATATAGACATATAAGATTGTTCTTGATGAAGCGTACTACCACCTGTTTGGTGACATTAGCATAAGAAGATGCTTCCACCCATTTGGTGAAGTAGTCTATCGCTACCAAGATAAAACGATGTCCATTCGACGCCTTGGGTTCAATCATGTCAATACCCCACATAGAGAAAGGCCTTGAAGAAGAAATAACATTGAGAAGCGTCGGAGGCACAAGAATTTTGTCAGCATAAATATGGTATTTGTGACACTTCTTTGCATACTTGTAACAGTCAGATTCCAATGTCAGCCAATAGTAACTTGCCCTAAGCATCTTCTTTACCATCGAATGTCCATTGGCATGAGTTCCAAAGTAGCCTTCATGGATTTCATGCATCAACATGTCTGCTTCGTGTCTATCCATGCATCTGAGCAAGACCATGTCATAATTTCTTTTGTATAGCACATCTTCATTGAGGAAGAAGCTGCATTCCAACCTTCTCAATGTCTTTGTATCTTTGTTTGACGCACCAAACGGGTATTCCTAAGTCTGGAGAAAATGCTTGATATCATAATACCAAGGTTTTTCGTCTAACGTTTCCTCTGTTGCAAACACATGAGCTGGTCTATCCAAACGTTGCATTGGGATATGAGGCACATCGTTCTAGGTATTCACTTGATACATAGAAGCCAAAGTGGCCAAAGCATCCTCCATTAGATTTTCATCTCTAGGGATATGATGGATTTCAACTTTATTAAAGAAAGGTAATAATATTCTAGCATAATCATAGTAAGGAATCAAGCCAGGGTGATAGGTATCTCATTCTCCTTTAATCTGATTTATTACCAAAGCTGAATCATCATACACATCTAGAATTTTGATTCTGAGATCAATAGGCTCTTCGAGTCTCATGATACAAGCTTCATACTCTGCCATGTTATTGGTGGAATCAAATGCCAACCTTGCAGTAAATGGAATATGCAATCCATGAGGAGTGATAATCACAACACCTATTCCTTTCCCATAAGCGTTCACAACTTCATCAAATACCATACCCCACCAGGATTCAGGATCAGGACCTTCCCTAGGAAAAGATTCATCACAATCTTTTATTTTCAAAAACATCATATCCTCATCATGGAAATCATATTTAACAGACTGATAATCATCAACCGGTTGGTGAGCAAGATAACCTGCCAACACACTGCTTTTTATAGCCTTATGAGTATGGTATTCAATATCATATTCAAACAACAGTATCTGCCAACAGGAAATTCTCCCAGTAAGAGAAGGATTTAAAAAAATATACTTAATTGGATCCAATTTGGAAACCAACCAAGTAGTATGATTCAACATATATTTCTGCAACCGTTTTTCCGCCCAAGCCAAAACACAACATGTTTTTTCCAACATGGAATACTGCGACTCACAGTTAGTAAAATTCTTACTGAGATAATAAATGGCATATTCCTTCTTCTTTGTTTCATATTGTTGTCCTAAAATACAACCCATAGAATTATCTAACACTGTCAGATACATAATCAATTGTCTTCCTTCAACATAAGGGAGCAAGATAGTAGGTTCAAGCAGATACTCTTTAATACTTTCGAATTCCTTTTGGCAATCATCAGTCCACACACAACCTTTATCTTTCTTTAACAACTTAAAGATCGGTTCACATGTTGCAATAATATGGGAAATAAATCTGGAAATGTAATTCAAACGCCTGAGGAAGCCTCTGACTTGCTTTTCAGTTCTTGGTGCAGGAATTTCTTGAATTTCTTTGACTTTATCAGGGTCAACTTCAATTCCTTTATGGCTGACAGTGAAACCTAACAATTTTCCTGATCGAACACCAAATGTGCATTTATTTGGATTCAAGCAGAGACGATACTTCCTCAAATGCTGAAACAATTTCAACAAATCCTCTATATGCCCTTCTTCAATCTGAGACTTAGCAATCATATCATCAACATATACCTCAATTTTCTTGTGCATCAGATCATGGAATAGGGTTGTCATAGCCCCCTGGTATGTTGCACCAACGTTCTTCAACCCGAAGGGCATCACTCTGTAACAAAAAATTCCCCAGGGTGTGATAAACGTTGTTTTTTCCATGTCCTCAGGAGCCATTCTGATTTGATTATATCCGGTAAATCTGTCCTTGAACGAGAATACTTTGAATTTTGCTGTATTGTCAACCAACGTATCAATATGTGGTAATGGAAAGTCATATTTTGTACTAGCTTTGTTTAAATCTCTATAATTAACCCACATGCAAACTTTTCCGCCTTTCTTTGGTACTGGGACAATATTGGCAATCCACTAAGGGTATATTGATGTCACAAGAAAACCGACATTAATCTACTTTAAAACTTCTTCTTTAATTTTTACTTCCATATCAGGGTGAGTTCTTCGCAATTTCTGCTTGATTGGCGGGCATTCTGGCTTTAGAGGCAAATGATTTTCCACAATAACAGTATCCAAACCAGGCATATCTTGGTATGACCAAGAAAATATATCCACATATTATTTCAACAATTCAATCAACCCGCTCTTCACATCGTGATGCAACAATGCTCCAATATTGACTTCTTTCGGATCTTCCTCTGAACCCAAATTGATTGTCTCCAACGACTCTTTATATGGATGAATGACACTTTCCTCGCGCTCAAGCAACCGTGAAACCTCTTTTGTTATTTCATCATACTCTTCTTCTTCGGCCACATATGCAAGATATTCAAAGTTGGGATGGGGTGCAGGGTCATTATACTCAACATGTTTTTTAATTAATCAACACATATGATTTATGATTGATTTTAGAAACTGACACATATAGCAAGTGATTATGCATATTTAGTTACACTTATTACTTGTTTTGAAAGTTTTTTCTGATTACCATTTTCCAAGAAAAATTAGAAAATAAAGACACAATTTGGGAATCAAAGACAACTTTTATTATTGATTTTAAAGATCAAAGTAACAAATATGCCCATACAATATCAACTTTCACATTGGGCAGAGTGAAATATTTTTTTTGAAAAGATTAACAAAAACAAATTACTTTGAGACATGAATGCAAGAGGGAACATCAATAGTGATCCAATTTTGGACTCTAACTCCACGTGTCATGTAGTTCGACATCTCTTGCTCTGCTTCATCTTCCACAATAGCATTGATCCTAGGAACAGTTGGATGAAGATAACCTCCGTTGTGAAAGATATCCTGATATTTTCCCAAAGCATACTTCAGCTTCATGTTCTCACCTTTATCATTCTTCACAGAGAATCCCAAACCAGCTCTATTCTTATTCATAGGTGGATCCACGATCTGCCCCCATACTTTACTAGGGCCATTATGCACTACCTGCTGAGCATCCATAAACGAAGTTATAGAATTCTCATTTTCCTTACATTATCAACGAATAAAGCTTAGAACTGAGTTCCAACAACAACTTCATCTGCTTCCAAAACACTGAAAGAGGATAAATGATATATTAACAAAGCTTGTTCTCTATTTATGATTACCATCTTTCCTTCACGAATAAACATCAGCTTTTGGTGCAAAGTTGAAGTGAAAGCCCATGCCTCGTGTATCCATGGTCGTCCCAGTAAACATCTGTAAGCGAGCACAATATCCATAACCTGGAAAGTAGTATGGAATAATTGCGGGCCTATATGAATAGGCAAATCTACTTCCCCAATGAAAGACTTCCTCGATCCATCAAAAGCATTCACAATTATGCCACTCGGGCGCATGGGAGTCCCTTGGTACTTCAACTTCATAAGTGTTGTCCACGGTATAACATTTAAAGAGGATCCATTGTCAATCAACACATTGGACAATGAATCGTTCTTACAGTTCATGGAGATATAGAGAGCCAGATTATGATTCCTTCCTTCATCAGGAAATTCATCATCATAGAAACTCAAGTTATTATAGGATGCAATATTCCCGACAACATTGTTGAATTGGTCTAAAGGAATATCACTTTCCATAAAAGGTTGATTCAATACTCTCATCAAAGATTCCATGTGTGTAGAATAGTTCATTAGCAAGGCTAGAATGGATATCTTTGATGGAGTCAGCAACATTGATCTACGATCTTGTTGTCGCTCATCTTGATAATCTTTAATATACCATCCACATATCTTTCCAGAGTAGTACCACTGTATTCCCCCATTGCTTTCTTGGGTTCAGTACTTTCAACAATCTTTTTATCAGCATTAACATTTCCTTGAATGATAGGTGCAAAAACACGGCCACTGCGGGTTACTCGGCTGTCTTCAGCAATATTCTTGACATCATACAAAAGTTGGATGGGAACTTCGACAACATCCTCTAAGATTGTAGCATTTTATTTATAAGGCGTGACCTTGTTTGATTTGTAAGGAACAGGACATGGTAAGCAAATCACCACTGGAGCAACAACTAGCTTGCTATGATATTCAATCTCTATATGGGCGGGAACACCAAAACAAGGCACAATAACATTCACCCTTCTTCAGAATACTTAGAAATCATAAAATCATTGTTGGAGACCATATCTTCATCAACGGAAAAGAATTCATTTGCAGAAGAATACTCATCATCTGACATAGTTTCGGCCGAGCAACCTTCAATCATGTTAATCCCATTGTAATCATTTCTATTTCCTGAAGTCTTGATAGTAGCATTGTCCAATAAAAACTGAGCACCCTTTCTCACTATGGAACAACCACGAGAATCTTTGCAGCAGACCCGACAAGACCCATAATGGTGTTCTTCTTGACCATCCATGTGATAGAAGGTAGTGTGCAACTGCACCAAATCATCATTCATATGATTCACGTCAAAAATATGAAATTCACCGAGACATCCGTAGACCATATTCACATCCTCTTCGTACTTTGCCCTAGGCCTGATTATATGAAAGAGGCCTTCGTCCATCATTTCCTAAAGATCAACTTTTATCTTATCACATCCCTGGATATCGGTACTGCAAATATCACAACCAGCATGGTTGTGCATATAGTAACTGAACTCGCAGAGGTCAACATGCATGTTTACTAAATCTCCTCTAACCAGGTCAATATCAAAAATCCGGAAATTGCCAGGACAACCAGCAATCATTTTTACAGCATTTGCTCCTCTATGATTTGGCAAAGGATTATCTTTCACGTTAGGGCCAACATCTTTAAAGGATAAAAGGCCAGACCTCACCATTCTTTGTACTTCAGATTTCAAAGGATAACAGTTCTTAATATTATACCCTAATGCTCCCTGATGAAAAGCACACGTCTGGTATGCCTTATAATTCCAAGGTAAAGGTGATGGTATAGCAGGGTTTGGCCTCGTCTGAACCAACTTCTTATAAAAGCCGAGAGTAACTCTGCATAGCTCATCGGAATTGAGTCAAAGGCTTCTATTTTCTGACTTTGCCCTTGATTCCCCTGAGGAGATGTTCTCTGATAGGAAATTGTGGTTGGAGCTACATTGACGGCTGGAGTCACAGAAGCAACTTGTTGCTGGTACCGTTGATGCCTTCTAGTTGGTCTAATCTTCCTTTCTTCAATAACAATATTTTTTCACTTTATTTCTTTCGATAGAAATCGTATGATGACTTTTTCGTCCCTTCATCTTTTGTCAAGTGCCCTTCTCTAACAACCTCTTCTAAACGAACACCCATGCTTACCATTTCGGTAAAATCACTCGATGCACTGGCGACCGTCCTTTCATAATAAAATGATCCAAGGGTTTTCAGGAATTCCTTGGTCATTTCTTGTTCTCCCATAGGTGGCACCACCTGGGCAGCTATCTCGCGCCATCTCGACGCATACTCTTTGAATGACTCCTTGTTTCTCTGAGCCACTAGCCTCAACTGGTCACAATTAGGTGACATGAACATATTGTACTTATACTATTTGATGAATGCTTCTCCCAAATCATTGAATGTACGAATACTACTACTGTCCAAACTCATATACCACTTTAAAGCAGCACCAGTTAGACTATCTTGGAAGAAATGAATGAGCAAATGCTGATCATCAGTATGGGTAGACATTTTCCTGATATACATCACAAGGTGGTCACGATGGCAAGAGTTTCCTTTGTACCTCTCAAATTCCGGTACTTTAAACTTTGCTGGCACATTTACATTGAGAACTAGGCAGAGCTCACTAGCATTTTGTCTAAACAATTCTTTTCCTCGAAGGGCCTTCATTTCCTTCTGCATCTCATTGAACTGGTCTTGAAAGTCATCCAACCGATCATAGAAACCCACACTTTCACTCGATGGAGGAACATGACGATAAATTTCATCATTAACAAATGGCATGGCATTTTTCGAAAGAGGTGCAACATATTGGATCTCATTCTAGCAGTAGGAGTAACATGCACCACAAGAGGTGCAGGAGTAGCAACAGCTTGAGCAACGGGAGAAACTTGAGTGTCAAGATTAAAACCTTCTGGCATGAAGTTTTCAGGCATTCCCCACGGGTAACCCTGGAGCATACGGTTCTGAGCAACATTAACTGGGGTAACTAAAACGGGAACTAGTGGACCTTCAAAAGCAATTGTTGTTTGTTGAGGTTGAGTGTAATACCGTGGGAGAAATGACTTGGTTATTTTGCGTTTGATTGCAATTATTGTAGATAGCAAGAATAATTTCTTGAGTTCGAGGGTGTAGGTTATGAAAACGGAAGGTGTAACATGGTGGGAGAACTGAATTGGGTGTTTTGCGTTTGATCTCAATAGTTGCGGAAAGCAATAGTCGCCGTTGACTTTTCTTTTATCCAATAATGAAAGGTTGAAAAGAACAGGAAAGACCTTTCGAGAATATTTCTTGAGTTCGGGGGATAGGTTATGAAAAGGGAAGGTATTAGCACCCTATTGATCTGTAGTTATGTACGGGCTCTTAGTAGCTTGCTAGATCACTTGCTTTTGTTTGAAAATATGCTTGTGGTGTGGGTTTTGAAAGTATTTTGAAAAGTGTCTTTGTAATGGTTCTCGTTTCTATAAGAACACGTCAAAGTCTTGTCTTTTGAAAATGATTCAAAATGAAGGTGTTGGTGTATAAAATGTTTTTGTTGTGACCAAGCGAACAACTAGGATCATTCTACTTACTCAAAGGCTCTAATTTTTCTTTTCCTCCTCCTTTAGATGTTACGATCTTACCATTGGTTTGGTAAGAAGCCCAATTATTGGATGTGAAGGGACGGGCGTGGGACGTTTATATAGTCATAGAAGACAACCTATGGGACGTTTGTATAGTCATAGAAGACAACCTATGGGACATTTTAGCAACAACTTTTAGGGACTAGATCGTTTACCGAAGGCAACATTAAGGGTCATCGAGGGACTACGATCTTATATCGAGGGTCTTTGCTAAAACGACCATATTCGAGGGACATGACTATTTTTCTGAGGCAACAAGTGAGATTACCCTAGGGCTGCATGTGGGTGAATAATGTGTTTGATTGCATGCATTTTGTCTTTGATTTTTGAGTTGTCTACTTGTTGTTTTTATCTTGCCATACATCCTAATTACTAGCATTTATACAAAAATAATAAAGATGCAGAAAATAAATCCTACACTATTACAACCATATTGAAGAGCAAGAAATGTAAAGGCAAAATAAAAATAAAAATAAGAAAAATGAGCTCTTTCGATTCAAGAAGCCACACTCTTCGATTTTGCACTTCTTGGCTTCCTTCAATTTGGGCCTGGAGTCAGCAAGGTCATGTCCTTCAATTTCACCCCTTGCCTGTTCCTTTCGATTGGGAGCTGGAAGTCAAGAAGGCCACCTTTCTGACTACTTCCTTTGTTTGAGGCCTGGAGTCATTGTGAGGTGAATTCTTTGCCTCAGACTCCTTGCTGACTCCTTCGATTGCAGTCATGCTATGTCCTCAGGTTGAGATTCGAAAGGCTTGAGTACTTAGCCAATCGAAGGGTACAGTGAACCTGTTTTAAATTCTTAAAATGCAACATTCAACTGTAACTTTCAAAAGCTACAGGCCAGGGGTTAGCACAAAATTTTTGGGTCTCAAAGTCCAAAGCCTAACTAGTCAGAGTTGAGATTTTCAACACATGGGCGGTCAGAATCGAAGGTTAAAACATGGTCAAGTTCTCTATATGAAATATCTACATTTTTTCTTTATTGGCATGTTTACATTATATTTAAATAAAATAGTTTCAAGTTTAAAGGGAACTTACCTCTTGAAGTTCTTAAATCGAAGGAAACTGCAAGTGTCTTCCTTGGTGGTGAATGGAAGTTCGTTGGGGCCTTCCTGAGACTAATCCAGTTACCACTTTGTTCAAGCAGTCACTGAATCGAAGGAGGGTGTGTGAGTGGATCGATGGTTTTTTCTATAACAAGTAATGGAATGAATAAAAGGGTTACTATATTATAGTTGGGAAAATGGGTCGAAGCCTAGTTATATGGTCACTTGGGGGGTGAATCGAAAGATTCACTTAATGTTCAAAGGGGTTGTGTTTTTTAGAAGTGTTTGAAAAAACATTGGGAGGTGTTTGAGAGTTTTTGGGAATTTCTCACAAGAGTTTTCTTGCAACTCTTCAGGGGCCCCTAAGATGTGTGATGGAGGCTCATATTTATAGATGTCCTTGGCTAATGTTTTAGGAGGGAAAACGAAAAGTTTAAACAAAAAAGGCATGTTGTGCTTATAGATTTCGAGGGCAGTGTCTGTATGCCATTTTGGTGCAAGGATAAGACAATGTTGCAGGACTGTTGTGCAATAGTTTTGGAGTTTTATGGCCAGTGTATCAGGCCTGAACTTGGCAGGGCATGGGACTTGGTCAACAAATACCTTTAGGCATCTCAACCTTTTGTTTTAACCCCCTAGTCCTATCCTTCGACCAGACTTTTCAATAATGTTTCTTTTTTTCAAATTAAACTGTCCTTCGAATGGCTCATGTGTGTATCCTTTAAAGGGGCCCAAATAAGTGTCTTTCTACCAGGTCCTTCATGGGTTCCTTCGAATGATCCAAATACATGCTCTTGGGGTGGATCAGTAAAACATGTCATTCAATTAGGTCATCCAGACATGTCTGGCAAGTCCTTCAAAGGTGCCACCATGGTGCTTCTTTTACACGAGACAATGGCATAGTGTAAAATTTGTGTGTTGAAGCAAACTATTTTCAAGGGAGATATTTCCCACTCAAACTTGCCTGCAAAGGGGTCATATAGTGAAACGAAAGGGTGTATGTAGGGGGTCCCTTCTTTGTGACTTCATACAAACATGCAAGAGATCCTTGCTCAAACGAAGGCTTGTATGAAGCGAACCATATGCCCAAATGAAAGGTGTAACCAAAAACTTGTACTTAAGGATTCACGCACCCCAAACAAAGAATGCATGCAGAGGATGAAGGGCACAATCGAAGCTTGCAAAAAAGGAGGGCCACGCGCCCCAAATGAAAGAGGTGTTTAGGAGGCTAAATATGCAAAAGAAAGAGGTAAATCGAAGGAGACTGGGTTTTTTCTCCAATTTGTTAAAAATATTATTTTTATCTGTTTTCCCCCTTTTTTAACAGTTTCCTCTTAAACTGGATGTTAGAAAATCCAATTTGTACTTATGCAAGCTAGAATTTTAAGAATCATTGTGAGAAATGCCTTGAGAAATGAGAGGGAAAATTTTGGGGTACAACATAAGGTATTAGCACCCTTTTCATCCGCAGTTATCTACGGGCTCTTAGTTGCTTGTTAGATCACTTGCTTTGTTTGAAAATATGCTTTGTGATGTGGGTGTAAGTTTGGAAGTATTTTGAAAACGTCTTTGTAATGATTCTCGTCTCTATAAGAATGCGTACAAAGTGTTGGTTTTGAAAATAGTTCAAAGAGGTGTTTGTTGTTGATGTTTTTGAAATTGATTTTGAAAAGTGTCTTTGTAATGATTCTCATCTCCATTAGAATGCGTACAAAGAGCTTTGTCTTTTGAAAATGTTTCAATTGAAAGTGTTGGTGTGAAAATGGTTTTTTAGTTGTGAGCAAGCGAGAAACTATGATCATCCTACCTACTCAAAAGGTATAATGTTTTTTTCCTCCTCCTTTAGATGTTTCTA
Organism: Vicia faba; assembly: GCA_948472305.1. Lineage (NCBI taxonomy): Eukaryota > Viridiplantae > Streptophyta > Magnoliopsida > Fabales > Fabaceae > Vicia > Vicia faba. The sequence goes on from OX451740.1 coordinate 24,424,368, forward strand.
TCTTACCATTGATTGATAAGAAGCTCCATCGTTGGATGTGAAGGGATGGGCATTGGTCGTTTGTATAGTCATAGAAGGAAACCTATGGGATGTTTTAGTAATTTTTCGTTTAGGGACTAGAGCGTTTACCGAAGGCAACATCGAGGGTAATCGAGGGACTATGATATTTTATCAAGAGTCTTTTCTAAAAAGCCCATATTCGAGGGACATGACTATTTTTTGAGGCAAAAAGTTGGATTACCATAGAGGTGCATGTGTGCAAAGTGTGTTTGATTGCATGCATTTAATCTTTGATTAGAGTTGTCTACTTGTAGATTTTATCTTGTCATACATCCTTATTACTAACATTTATATAAATCAATAAAAATGCAGAAAGAAAATATCCTACACTATTACAACCATATTATATAGCAAGAAAAAGTAAAGAAAAAACAAAATAAAAGAAGGGAAAATAAGCCTTTCTATCAAGGCAGAATGCACCCTTCGGATCTACTTTTCTGCTTCCTTCGATTGCAGGAAAGTTAGGGTGAGCAAGTAACCATCAACCATGCCAGCTTGATATGGACCCTTCAATTCCACCTTCTTGCTACTGCTTTTGATTGGGGCCTGGAAGTCATTGGACACGCCCTTCGATTACGTCCCTTTTTCTACTTCTTTGTTTGGGGTCTGTAACCAGTGTGGATCGAAGTCTGTAACCTTCGATTCATACACCATCCTGGGGCGAAACCTAAGGCTTTGATTCAAACCTCCTTCTTCCAGTTTTCTTTCATTTGGGATTTAAATAGCAACATGGCCTGAGGCCGTGCTAGTATTGTCTCATGGCCAGGTTAGTTCTTAAAAAATGTTTGATAAACCGAGAAAACAAACCAAAAATATTAGCAATGACAACAAACAGAGACAGTGGAAATGAAAACAAAATGAAGAGTAATGATGATGCTTGAAACGAACGGGAATGACTATTCACATGTTATGCTAGAAACAAATGGTTTAAGGTTAAGATAACTTACCTTGCTTGACGCTGTAATGTAGGTGTTGGACCTTGAGCTGCTGCCCTGGGTGCTCCTGGATTCGAAGGGAAGAAGCAGGTGTTGTGTTTCTTTGGCTGGATTCAAAAGCAAGAGTAAAACATTGGGTTGGTGTTTCCCTGGGTTCTGGATTCAAAGGGAAGGAACAAGTGTGGTGTTTCTTTGGATTCTGGGTTTAAGTGTTTGAGAGTTTTGAGAGTTCAAGAATATTTTTGAATATTCTTTCAACACCACCCAAAAGTCTTCTGGATGTGTTGTCCAGTACCCTAGATGTGTTATGGAGCCCCTTATTTATAGGTTAAGTTGGCTGAGGTTTATGAGGGAAAACAAAAGAATTTGAACAAAATGGGTAACATATTTTTGTAGCTTTCGAGGGACAGTATTTGTATATAATTTTGGTGCAATAATAGGGGAAGTATAGCAGGACTGTTGTGCAGCAGTTTTGGAGCGTTGTGGCTAGTATAACAGGCTTGAACTTTCAGCAAGCATCTTTGAATATTTTATCTTTTCGTTTTGACCTCATAGTTCCAACCTTCGACCAGACTCCTCTTCAGACAGCAATATTTATATGCAATCAAAGTCTCTTTCAAATGGGCCCTTTTTGTGCATCCTTCGAATGGGACAAATTGGTGTTCTTAGATTTGAAACATGTATGTGTCCTTTTGAAGGGACCACATGCATCACATGCAATTCTTCATATGGGCCACCAAGGTATAACCTTCGATTGGGACACCCATATATGTCATAGTGTAAAGGTTATGCGTGTTGAGGGTTTTCAAGAGGGAATCGAAGCTCATATGCAGGAGGTCCCTTGCTTTGTGAGCGCTAGCATGAAGGGAAATTTCTGCCTTGTGAATTTGGCAGACGTCAAAGACCACTGGCTTCTGAGTCGAAGGATAACTGCATGAGGCTTTTGCCTTGTGCCTACTGGCCTGAAGAAGGTACTTGCCTTGTGAATTGGGGGCAAGCATAAAGAAGGCACTTGTCTTCTGAATCGGAGGAGGCTAGTAGGAAGCCACCAACTTTTGAATCGAAGGACATCAATAAGAGGCTTTTCCTCTTTGAATTGAAGGACATCAACAAGAGGCTTTTCCTCTTTGAATCGAAGGAGGCTGCCAAAGGCCTTTTTCCTTGTGCCTGCTGGCCTGGTGGGAGCCCCTTGCTTTGAAGCATGCAAGAATGAAGTTATTGCTCAATCGAAGGCTGCATGCAGCTAGCCATTACTTTGTGAATGAAAGCAAGCATGTTGGGGACCAACGCTCAATTGAAGGATGTATTTTTGAGACTTAATACCCAATCGAAGCTTGCATGCAATTAATCATTGCATTGTGAATCCAACAAACATGTATGTCCAATGGTGCAATCGAAGGATGTATGCAGGGAACCTAAATTCCAAATTGAAGCTTGCATGCAGGTATCCATTTCAATTGTGAATCAAGAAAATATGTAAGGCTAATAGTCCAATCGAAGCTTGCATGCAGGAGGTTATTGCCATGTGTACCAACGCAATCATATAGGATGCTATTGTCTTATGGATCGAAGGAGGCATGAAGGATGCCATAGTCCAATCGAAGCAGTCTTGAAAAAGACTAAAGTCCAAACAAAATAAGGGAAATTGAAGAAAGCTTGAAGGAGACCAAAGTCCAATCAAAGCCTTGTGAATCAAAGTAAACTTGTTTTTTCTTCAAAAAATCATTTTACCTGCTTTCCCCTTTTTTAACAATTTCCTCTTTAACTTTATGCTGGAAAACCCAATTGTACTTGTGCAAGCTTGAATTTTTAAAAATCCTTGTGAGGAAATGCCTTGAGAAAAGAGAGGGAAAATTTTGGGGTACAACAGATGCCCTGTTCAATTTTATTAAACCTGAAAAGAAAGTATGGCATGTTGTCGTTCGTAGCTTGAACGTAGAAGATGATTGAACTCTAGAGTGCCCAAAAATTTTCACTAGATGATGTGGTGGTTGATTGTGTAGGGAATGGGCTTAAAGATGCCATTTGGAGAGTTGTCGGAGATGGGCTTACAAATTCCATCCAAAAGTGATTGTTGATAGAAATTAGACTAAGTCTAAGCTTGACTATAACTGGAAAAGAATCAGAATAAAATCTTTGATTGATTTAGACTGAACCAGGAGAAGTGTCTACCGGGAAGGAATCAGGATAAACCATTAATCGATTTAAACTGAACTAACAGAGGTCTTAAATAAGCTTTAACTGAAAAAGAATCAGAATAAATCTTCAGAGCGATTTAACTGAACCAGAGAAAGTGTCTACCGGAACCGAATCAGGATAAACCATTGATCGATTTAAACTAAACTAGTAGAGGTCTTGAATATTCTTTAACTGGAAAAGAATCAGAATAAATCTTTGGAGTGAATTATATGAACCATATAAAGTGTCTACTGGAACAAAATCAAGATAAACCATTGATCGATTTAAACTGAACCAACAGAGGTCTTAAATATTCTTTAACTGGAAAAGAATCAGAATAAATCTTCAGAGCGATTTAACTAAACCAGAGAAAGTGTCTACTAGAACGAATCAGAATAAACCATTGATTGATTTAAACAGGACCAGTAGAGGTATTGGATAATCTTTAGCTGGAAAAGAATTAGAATAAATCTTTGGAGCGATTTATCTGAACCATAGAAAGTGTCTACCGGAACGGAATCAAGATAAACCATTGATCGATTTAAACTGAACCAGCAGAGGTCTGAAGGAAATATTCGTCATGTAGATAGGCACCCTGTCCTGTTTCGGGAATTGAGCTACAATCAATTGTTCACAGATAGTTCTCATGTCTTATTTCAGGTATTAATTTAGAACTTAATTTTTGTTGGTCGTAGAGATAGTTGTCCTGTCTGGTTTCAAGTATTAATCTTTGACCTTAGAAAGAAAGATAGTTTTCCTGGCTTTTTATAGGTATTCATCTTTAATCTTCTCATGTAGATAGCTTTCCTAGCTTGTTACAAGTATTAATCTACAATCGGTCGTCCACAAATAGTTTTCCTGTCTTGTTTCAGGTATTAATCCGGAACTATTCAAAATTGTTGACGATAGTTATCTATTGATTGATCTTTCCTAAAAAGGTAGAGAAATAGCTGCATGCAATGTCATGATGTATGAAATGCATGGTGTAATGATGTTCTCAAAATAAATGAGATTGTGCTGTATGCATTTGTCATGTATGTAATATGATGCATGAATGTGAAGTATTTGTTGAAATGTAATTTTGTCTTGGAAAAAAATCCCTGACAGGTGTTGGGGAGCTTTGGGAAGTTGGTTCCCGGACTGCTGTTGGGGATGAAGAGTATGCACTGTAAAATCAAGCTTCTCAAATGCACCTTTGTTTTGATGAAGACAAACCATGATTGACAAAGAAGGCAAAGATTATTGATCAAGCTAAAAGCATATGTGGATAAAGTCTTTGGTTTAAGCACTTAGAAAAATTTCAAGGTATGATGATAATACTTACTTTGAACTTAAGACATAAATGCTCCATGGTCAAAAGAAATATTTTATATTGTCCAAATCCCTACTCATGTTTTTTCTAAGCTAAAAATCATTTTTCACTTCAGTGCAATCGATTTGCATATTAGTGCAATCGATTGCATGCTTCAATTTTCAAAATATTTGCTATTGTTTCTAAGTGCAATCGATTTGCATGTTTGTGCAATCGATTGCACTTAATCAACTTTCGCTACTGAATTCAAATGCAATTTATTTACACTCTTGTGCAATCGATTACACACTCAAAATATTTGAATTTCTAGCTATTGAAACCTCGTGAAATCGATTTACACAAAGGGTGCAATCGATTGCATGCTGAACGATTTTGAAAAACAGCAGCTTTACACATGCCTGTTCATAACACCAATTAATGGAAACCTTTCACTCAATCTTGACAATTTTTCATGATTCATTTACAGAACTTTATGCTGTTTCAAAAGGATGCTATGAACATACAAATACTCATTTTCAAAATCATTTTAAACACCTCTTCCAATCATTTTTTCTGAATTTTCAAAAATCAAACTCAAGATGTTATACATTTTCATACACAAGTTTTCTACACACTTTCACATATTGTTAACCAGAAAACTTTGAGCATTATATATCTTGAGTAATTGTATACTATTATCATTGGAAGAGAAGATCAATTCATTGATAGAATCACTTAAAGTGATCATTGCAACACAAACTCACTCAAATCAAATATTGCTATATACTTGCTTATTTTTCAGGATTGTTGAAAATAAGTTCAAGCGGTTTTGAAATCTTTTTTTTCCAGGATTGTTGGTTACAAGTAAACTCACTCTGAGAGGATTGTTCTCATTGTTGACATAGTGAAAATCCAAGAGGATTGTTCTTGGTCAAACAGGATTATTCTTGGTGGTTTTATTGGTTAGAGTCTTGTATAGAAGGACTAGGGTGTCATGTCTAGAGATCTAACAATAAGGAAATCTCTTTCATCTTGAAAGGGAACTGGAGTAATCTTGGACTGTGAGGGGAACCAGGATATATCTTTGTGTTCTTTACTTTTCCGCATTTACCGCTTTCATCACTAGTCATAAACCAGAAAAGAAAGAAACACATTTGTAAACTCATGCACTAAACTAGAAAAATAATATCCATCATCACTAAAACGATAAAAAATTTAAAGTACGTAATTCATCCCCCTCTCAGGCGCACTCTTATACTTATAATTGGTATCAGAGCAGGTTATAGGTAACCTATTCCTAAAAGATCCAGAATGGCTTCCACAAATCAAAATCCAATTTTCAGAGATGGTGGTAGTAACAACAAGCCTCCTCTATTTTATGGTGAATATTTTGACTTCTGGAAAATATGCATGAAGGCACATCTAGAAGCACAAGGACAAGAAATATGGGATGTCGTTGAGAATGGTCATTTTATTCCTATAACGGTAATCAATGGTGCTGGCTCATCAAAGCCTAAAGCTGCATGGGACGAAGATGATAAAAAGAAGGTTCTCTATGATAAAAAGGCAATAAATCTTCTTCAAGGTGCACTTAGCATGGATGAATTCTTCTGTGTCTCGGCATGCAAAACAACGAAAGAAATATGGGATACCTTGGTACAAACTTATAAAGAAACTATTGAAGTTAAAAGATCAAGACTAAATACCTTGAGTCAAGAATACAAATTATTTTGAATGCAGCCCAGAGAAACCATCATTGACCTACAAAAGAGATTCGTGCACTTGACAAATCATCTAAGTTCTCTTGGTAATAATTTGACAAATAATGAACTAAATATGAAAGTACTTAGGTCCTTAACTTGGGAATGGCAACCAAAGGTAACAGAAATTTATGAAGAGAAAAGTCTCTCCTCAATGACTTCCGCAACATTGTTTTTGAAACATCAAGAATATGAAACAAAACTCGAAAGACTTGAAAAACATGAAAATCAAGAGAAAAGATCCAAGAATATTGCTTTAAAGATATATTCCAAGGAAGTTGAAAAGGAACACAATCCGGAAGAAGATGAAAATTTCATGCTTCTTGTTAAAAGGCTTGGTAAGTTCTTTGGTAGAAATGAAAAATCCTTTTCTCATTCAAAAGGAAAGAAACAATTCAAGAAAAAGGAAGCTTCCACATCAACACAAGAAGTCACATGTTATGAATGTGGTAAGCAAGGTCATATCAAGCCGGATTGTCTGAAACTCTCCAAGAAAGGTGGCTACAAAAACAAAAAGGAATTAAAGAACAAAAAGGCATATGTTGCATGGGAGGATAATGAAATAAGTTCTTCATCTGATTATGATAGTGATGAAAGTGCAAATCTAGCATTGATGGCCTCACACCATTTCGATAATGAAGACAATGAGGTTAGTAATGAATTTTCTCTTTTTGATAGTGATGCACAAGGTGCTATAGATGAACTATTAAATGAATGCAAAATTCTGTATAAAACTATTTCATCTCAAAAGAAACAAATTTCATCTTTAGAAGAAAAATGTGAATCTATGGAAAAAGAATTCAATGAAGAAAAACAAAATTAAGTGATGAACAAAAACAGAATTTTGTATACAAAAATTGTGAATCACTCTTTCCAAATTATCCAATTGAAAAGAGTTATTGAAAGATATGAAAAATATCAAATTGGATTGGAAGGTGTTCTTAGCCAACAAAGATAATCCAATGATAAAAGTGGACTTTGATACTTAAAGTTCTCTAAACCAAGATTTAATAAAACTATCTTTGTTAAGGCTAGTGATCAATCATCCAAAGAGAAAGTGAACAAACCTAAAATAGTTCATCACTATTATGATACGGTGGGAGAACTGACTATGAGTTTTGCGTTTGTATTCGCACTTGTTTGGTTGAGCAAGAGTCGCCACCCGACTTTTTATTTTATCCTAAAGGAAAGGTTGAAAAAGCACAGCAAAAACCTTTTGAGATATTTCGTGGGTCCGGGGGGTAGATTATGAAAAGGGAAGGTATTAGCACCCTTTTCATCCATGGTTATCCATGGGCTCTTAGTTACTTGGTTTTTTAGATCACTTGCCTTGATTTTCTTGATTGCTTGAAATTGTAGTGTGTGTGTGTGTGTTTTGAAAATGTTTTTGAAGAGATGCCTTGTCTTAGGCGACCGATGTATTCGACTCGTGTTTGAGTGTTTTACAAAAGTGTGTATCTTTTCGAAAAGATGTTTCAAAGTGTTTTTGAGAGTTTGTTTTGAAAGTGTTGTGGATTGTGGTTTTTGAAAAGAAGGCAAGTGTTTTTGCAAATTGATCTCAAGTAACTAAGAGTTTTGTCTACCCTATTGTACTCAAAGGTTTTCTTTATGTTTTCAACCCTTTTTAACAATTTTGTTCCACCATTGAATTTGATGGACAATCTTGCGTTTAGGAAGTTTGTTCGGGACGGGCGCGGGTCATCGTATGGACCATGAATGCAATGGTGCCAAGTGTCTTTGGCAATTTGCTTTGAAGGGACTATGATCATTCCGTTTTAGGCAATATTCGAAAGCGTCATTGAGGGACTTATGATCATTTGTATTTGTTTTGCCAAAGAAACTCGACGTGCAAGCATGGCCCATTTTGGAAGGCAACATGTGGGATTACCCTAGAGGGTGCAAGTGTGATTGTGTACTGATTTCATGTATTTGTCTTGTAATTAGGTCAAAACTATTTTCGTTGTTTTTTCGCATACAAACCCTAATTCTAACATGGTATAATTATAAATCAATAAAGTGCGAAAATAAATTTACTAAGCTATTACAAAACCATATATGGGAAGGGGGGTACAAATGTTCAAATGGGGGGATATTTAGACAAAGAAATTAAACCTAGCTATTACATCATTTTTGGCATATTTACAAATAATTAATTGTATAAATTAAATGAAAAATAAAATAAAGATGCGAAATGCAAAAATGGTTTTTATATGTATGAAAAAAAGTATTTTTATGTGTCAAAATAAACAAAAAGAAAAATATTATTTTTGGGGGTTTTTTTCATGTTTTGGGTTAAACCCTAATTCTATTAAAATAAATGCATTATTTATTTATTATGTACAAGGTATTTATTTATTGTATACAAAAATAAAATAAAATGAAGTATATTTGTCAAAAGATATTTTTATATTTAAATATTAATATGCAAATAAATGAATATATATATATATATATATATATATATATATATATATATATATATAATATATATATATATATATATATATATATATATATATATATTTATATATATATATATATATATATATATATA
>OX451740.1:25033245-25249367 GCA_948472305.1 Vicia faba
TTTATTATTCTGAAATTAAATGATTGAATTTATTTTTCAATTGTTAATTCTAAGAATTTTAAATAAATAAATAAACAATAAATAAATTAGAATTAATTGGATAATTTGAATTTTTATTGATATTTAAATTATTTATAAATTGTTGTTACAAACAATAATTTACATTTAATTTAAATATTACAATAGAATGAAAAACTATCCTATTTTCTAAATACTCTTCGTTCTTCACTCCGCTCCGGCATTCCATCTTTCATCTGCAAAAAGAAACAAGAAAAGCCAGAAAGCATTTAATTAAAAAGACAGTAAAAGTTGCTCATCATTAGGGGCCACCGACTGGGATCAGTTGCCCTCTCTGCAAATCACGGGATTTCTCCCGGTTCACAGAGAGGGAAGATTATTTTATTTCATGAAATGCAAATGTCAAAAAAATGCATAAGTCACAAATTCAAGCTGCATAGAAATTCAAGATTCAAAATCCAATCCAAACTGAAAAAGTTCAAATCCAAACTTTCTATCCAAAAGCAAAGGCTACTGTCAAAATGCCCAAAGTCCACTCAAAGAAAGTCACAAGTACCCAAGCTGTCATGAAAAGATTTAGCCAAGATATCAAGAAAAAGGAAGTCAGCACACATAAACTGTCAAAAGAGATGAAGATGCAAAATGTAAAATGCAAGCAGTCTAGAATCATCACTTCCCATCCAGGGCCCCTTCAGAAAAGTACAAACAAAAATCATATAAAAATCTTAAACTGTACTTTAAGAGAGAGTAAAGAGAGATAAAGCAAACTCAGTTCAGGTTAGGCATAGACATCAGCACAGCAGGCAAAAGGGAGAGAGAGGAATGTGTACAAATTTCATCAACTCTGCATAATAGAAAAGCCAAGACAGTCCAATAGCAGTTCACAGCACAGCAGGCAAAAGGAAGAAAGAAGAATGTATACAAAATACCAACTCTGCCTCAGCACAGGATATACACAAGCCAATAGACAATAAGAAGGTTTTATACAAGACAGTTCAGTAGCAGCAGAGCAGAAGGCAGCCAGCCAGTACAAAGCAAGCATAGGCAAGACCAAGGCAGTTCACAGCAGACAGTAGAGAGTGAATATAGAAAAGAAAATAGCTAACACAGTTTAGGCAACTCAGAATAGACAGAAGTAAGGTGAGAGAGGAGAGATGTATAAAAAACTGTCAAGGCAAACACAACTAGGTAGCTGCATCAAGCACTTAACTCTGCCTCACCACAATACACATTAGCCAATATAGCAGTTCAGAGGATAAAAGAGATATATACAAGCTGAAGCAAAAACACATAAAACCTGCAAAAAAACTGAGTTGTCTAAAAACCAACATCCTCTCATATCCCCAAAACCATAACCATCATCTGAACCTAACACATTTCAAGCCTCAACCTTCATACAAAACATACAAACCTGATATCCAAACTCAAGTCTCAACCTTCATACAAAACATACAAATCTGATATCCAAACTCAAGCCTCACCATCTTATGAAACCAACATCTAAAACATTCAAAGAGCCTCAGAAGCAAGCTTCGTCATAGGCATCTCAGTAAGGCACATCTCAAAGCACACAAGCAAATCATCACAGGGCAACAAGAGAAAGAAGCAAGTCAGGGACATAAAGAAGAAGAAGTAAAGAAGTGGACATTAGGGTTTCTCAGTGCACATCATCATCAAAACCTAACATAAGCAAAGAACGAAGTTACCAGGAAAGCGTCAAAAGCGTAGCCTCGTCACCAAATCGCCACTAAGCCTCCTCAAGCGCTTCCTCGCCCTCTCCTCCACCTCAAAGGTAGTACATTTCCTCCCTCATCTTTCTTCTCATCATCTTGTTAAAACAAATACAACAAATATAAAGAACAAAGCACATAAATCAGGACATGCGAGAGTCTAAAACAAAACGCCTAAATCAAATTGAAACGATGCGCTAACCGTCGTTGGAGGACTGTCTAGTCCATGTGAGAGGAGGAGAGGCGGTAGCGCGGTGGCTCGGGCAAAGAGGCGCAGAAGCTCGCGTAGAAGACGAAGAGGAGCAGAACTCAGTAAACATGGCGCCGTTTCCACACGAACCCTAGCTTTCGTTCCCAATTGAACAAACAATGTGAAACCCTAAACTTTGCCTTTGGACCAAGCTTGGGCCTGACCCGGCCTCACTTCCCTGAAGCCCACTTAAAATGCCTCTTTTCTTTTTAACAACATTAATCACTAACCTTAATTAACTTACCTCATTTTTATATAAAAGAAACACTAACCCTCTTTTTATCTTATAAAAAAAGGTTCTCTCTTTTTATTTTGTAAATACTAACTTTAATTAAATTACATTTTCATCATATGTTTAAAACACTTTTTTTTTTTATATACACATTTGTACATAAAAATAAACAAAATACTTCGTATACATAATTAAATTGAAAATACTCTTTTAATTGAAATGCATGTTTGTACAGATTATACATATTATACATAATTAAAATCGAAACTTTTTTAATTAACATTCATTTTGTACATAATAATTCAATACATCTCTTAATATTGAAATTCATAAAACATTTTTGACTAAAATACTTTTTTTTAATTAAAACTTAACATTCTAATCAAAACACTTCATTTTTCTTTTGTACATAAACATACAAGAATCAAAAATACAGATTAAAACGTATATCTAGGTCAAAACCCTAATACGGCTCGACTTCACATTTCGCACTTATACATGTTTACATTTACACAATACATATACATTTGCACTTACACAATATATTGCCCTACACACACTTTATCTTATATTTGTATATTTGATATTCATTTTAATCGCACATTCGATTTGGTTGTAAATTATTGGGTACTATAAGTCTCATCCCCTTGTACATTTATACCCCCACTCCCGGACATTATTTTGTAATAGCGTAGATTTACATTCCGCAATTTACAGCTTTTCAATTATACCATGGTTAGACCTAGGGTTTGTATGTACATAAAATCAAACGCTAGATAACCTAATACAAGACAAATGCATGTAATCAATACACAATCACACTTGCACCCCCTAAGGTAATCCCACATGTTGCCTTCAATAATGGGCCATGCTTGCACGTCGAATGTCTTTGGCAAAACAAAATCAAATGATCATAAGTCCCTCGATGACGCTTTCGAAAGTTGCCTAAACGGAATGATCATAGTCCCTTCAAAACAATTTGCCAAAAACACTTGGCATCATTGCATTCATGGTCTATGCGATGACCCGTGCCCGTCCCGAATAAACTTCCTAAACGCAAGATTGCCCATCAATTTCAATGGTGGAACAAAATTGTTAAAAGGGGTTAAAACATGACAAAAACCTTTGAGTACAATAGGGTAGACATAACTCTTAGTTACTTGAGATCAAACTTGCAAAAACACTTGCCTTCTTTTCAAAAACCACAATCCACAACACTTTCAAACAAACTCTCAAAAACATTTGAAAACATCTTTTCGAAAAGACTCACACTTTTGTAAAACACTCAAACACAAGTCAAATGCATTAGTTGCCTAAAACAAGGCATCTTTTTCTAAAACATTTTCAAAAAGCACCCACACACACACCATTTTCAAAGCAATCGAAAAACAAGGCAAGTGATCTAAAAAACCAAGTAACTAAGAGCCCATGGATAACCATGGATGAAAAGGGTGCTAGTACCTTCCCTTTTCATAATCTACCCCCCGAACCCACGAAATATCTCAAAAGGTTTTTGCTGTGCTTTTTTAACCTTTCCTTTAGGATAAAATAAAAAGTCGGTGGCGACTCTTGCTCAACCGCACAAGTGCGAATGAGAACGCAAAACACAAGTCAGTTCTCCCACCGTATCACACAAGTCCTCGCTAAGGAATCTCTTACGCGATCGACACCCCCGATGGCATCTATAAGCCCATCTCCACAACTATCCATCACATTTCCAAATGGCATCTATAAGCCCATTCCCGACAAGGTTCTGTCACATATCCAAATGGCATCTATAAGCCCATCCTCCTATCCACTATCTTTCCAAATGGCATCTGTAAGCCCATTTCCGCCATCACATTGCTGACACTCCACTATGTGAGTGCAAATTTCTAGGCATTTTAGTGTTCAATCATCTTCCACCTTCGGATCACGAAAGGCACGCAAGCCAATCTACATCCTCAGGTCTAAGAAGATTGAACAGGGGCAACTATTGTACCCCAAAATTTGCCCTCTCATATTCTTCAAAGTTTATCAAGAATTCATCTCCAAATGGTTCAAGACTTCTCAGGGATTGCACAGTTCAAATGCCTCCTAAGGCAGTCAAAATTAGGGTTTTGGTTCCTTCAGTGAATTTGAGGTTTTCAATGGCTCAAACAAGTATCATGTGCCTATATACATTGCCAAGCATCCATATGCCAAGTTTCAAGACTCACAACATCAAGTTGCATAGTCAAAAGCCCTATTTACTTCACAATCAACTGTAGGGGTAAAATGGTCATTTGGCAGTCAAAAGTCAGAATTTTTGGTCAACATCTTATTTTGAGCACACGATCATCATTTGATAAAATATTGATCATGATTCCACAAGCATGGCTCAAAAGTCATCAAGATGCAAAAGTTTCCATTTTTGGACAGCTAAAAAGTCAATTGTAACTTGACCAAGGCATAACTTTTTCATGGTTCATCAGAAAAATCCCATCCAATGCTCACTTTGAAGGGGATGACATTTCCTACAACTCATCTTCACATTCCAAGTCCAAGAAATGCTCTCACAAAAAGTTAACAATTTCTACATTATAGGTCATTTTCAAAAGTCAACAAAAAGGCATTTTAAGTCAAAGACCATAACTTGAGATTGGTAAATCAAAATGACATGGGACCAAAGGCATTAGTTAGAGGACTTCAAGACCTTTCCAAAATGTCCAAGAACATGTTCATATGATCAAAATTGAGCAAGATATGCATTGGAGAAGTTGGGAAATTTTTGTGAAATGGCAAAAGTCAACCATCCTTAAAACTTCAATTTTTGACAAAAGGGTCCACTTTCTTCCACTTGATTCAGCCTTGTCATGCCATACACGTCTCCCATGATTAATTTCAAGACCAAACATTTATTTTTCCATTTTATTTAATTTTTATTGATTTAATTCATTTTAAATCCATAATAATTCAAATAAAATCTAAAAATTAATGGAAGGGCATCTTTTTGATTTGGACAACTTTCATATACCAGATGCCAACTCACAAATTCGTGCTAGGGGCTTTTTGTGCATAAAATCTTGGTTTTGAACCAAAAATGGAAGGTTCTTTAATGGTGGTCAACAAGAATCTCCAAACCATAATTCCATGGATACCAAGCCCAAACTTTGACCTAATTCTATTCCATTATATGCACACAAGTGAACCCTAATGCATTCACGTGGAAAAGCTGCTGTAAGAGCCATAACCAATATTGGAAAATCAAGAAAAAAGCCAAAACTGAATTCCACCTTCCAGGCCCTTTCAAGGAGATTTAAAGATTCAAACACATTGCTGGGACACTGAGGAACACATTGCAATCAAAATCACATGTCAAAGCCTAAGAAACTTCTCCACAAGAACTCACGGTTTGCATACTTTTGCCATAATCGAAACTCGTTATTCATGTGTAGTTAACACGATTTGTGGTTTGTTTTATATTGCTTGCATCCATACAAAGCTATTGGTATCAATTAATTGGCTTATAATGCACATGATCGTGAATTTCCATTAAAAATTTTTAGGGTTTCGAAGCTTTCAATTTAGGGATTCCCAGCACATGAAAAATTAGGCTATCTCACGCACATGGTTGAAACCGCCTGGACAAGACGAATTGAACCCAACCCTCGCGATGAATTTATATTAACCATGGAGCTATTCGCTATTTTTGGAATTTGCAGGTTGTGGGGGTTAAAAACCCCCGCTATTCATTTGTTCTTTTTGCAGGCATAAGGAAGAAGACAATAGTTGTCAGCACATGATTGGATAATTCAAATAAAACGCGCGTTTTCATGATTTCCAGCATGTTGATTAATTGTTAATGACATATTTGTTTAAGCATTACACATACAAACGCGTGCAGGTTGGCTTAGTGGAAGGTGACGTGCTTGGTAACCATTGGGACCTGGGTTCGATTCCCAGGTCCACCCCATATTTGTTTCCATTTTTTCTAAAGCGTTCATGTGCAGGCTATCCCAAGCGTCCCACCATAAACCTCACGCTACAGCTTGCCAAGTGGACACAAAGCTCAATCCAATGGCTATGAGATGCTGGACACCATGCTCCCTAGTCAATGTGCCTCTGGACGATTCAAGAAAGTCAGCGCAGGCTTGGCTTATTGGGCCTAAAATTTCCAGGCTTCACCTCCATTATTGGGTCAACACCCCCCCTGGTTTACTATCTTTTTTTTCTTTTTTCCTTTTATTTTCTTTAATAACTATTATTACTATTATTTAATTAATTAACAAATTAATATTTTTCATAATAAATTCAGAGAATAAAAAATGTAAATATTTTCATTAATTATTATTATTCCTATTTATTAATTTATTTTGTAAATAAATTCTAATTAATCAACTTAGTTTAAATTAGGTCTAATTTTAACTTTTTACAATAAATAAAACAAATTTAGAATTAGGGTTTCTTTTGACTTTTAATTTCTTATTTTTATTTTTATTAAAGACTTAAAAAACACAAAAAAACATTTTTCTTTTAATTAATTAATTAATTAGTTTAGGGTTAATATTTAATTAAATGCAAAGGACCAAATTCACTTTCTTTTTCTCAAAAGGGTCAAAACCCTAAGACGTTCCCGATTCAATCTTTCGCGCTTTAATTCCTTTTGATCATTATTTATGTATCTGCTCCGGAAATGTAATAGTTAATTAGGGTTTATCGCTTTATTTACTTTTCTCGCATTTATTTTCCAAACGGGTTGTGTTTTTGGTGATGTATATACCCGCGCCTTGTAATAGCTAGATTTACCTTTTCTGCACTTTATTTTCCGCACTCTTAACTGTTAAAAAATGCATGAAAGACTTGTATGAAAAATAAAATCAATCCGTAGCTCACAAATAACATGTACAAGACAAACATTAACTGAAACAACACACATGCACATGCCACTCTTAGGGTACGCCTCACTGGTTGCCTCGACGTGGTCGTCAAGTATAGGGTGTTTTAGAGGTCGCCCTCCTGTCTAAAGATCCAGTCGCCTCGAAACGGTTGCCTCGGATAAAAAGGATCCAGGACATTAGGGTTACCGCTAAGGTGTCCTACCATTGCTTCGGTGACCACACATGTCCCTTATAATCGAATTGACTCGAATACCTCCAACGATGGTGCTACCTACCTCTCAATGGTGGGATAACACTATCTAAAGGACTCTTACACAGCCTAATTCCTTAGAGTAGGTAGATTCTCCTGGGTACTTGCTCTCTCAAACAAACAAAACAACTTTTCGCACTCACACTTTCTAAAAGTTTTCAAACAAATTTTTCATACACTCTTGAGGACAGATACAAGAGTTACTTAGAAATTTTTCAAACGAAACTTTTTCAAAACCCACATGCACTTGAAAAGCAAACAATTTTTGAAAACATAAGAGCAAGTACCTAAGAGCCCATGGATAACCACAGATAGAAAGGGTGCTAATACCTCCCCTTTCTATAAATCTACCTCCCGAACCGAGAAACATTCTCAAAGAAGGAATTTTGTTGTGCTTTTGTCCTTCCCATGTTGGAGAAAATAAAAGACGGTGGCGACTCTTGCTTACCGCGACATTTCGCGAACCAGCTTAAAAACAGTCAGTTCTATTTCCACCGATCATACATACCAAGGAGTACACTTATGAAGTTGAAGTACCGGGGAACTCCCATACACATGAGTGGCATAATTGTAAAAGCTTTCGATGGATCAAGGAAGTTTGTTATTGGGGGAGTGGATTTGCCTATTCACATAGGCCCACACTTATTTCAGATTACTTTCCAAGTTATGGATATTGTGCTCGCTTACAGCTGTTTACTGGGACGGCCATGGATACACAAGGCAGGGGCTGTCAATTCAACCTTACACCAGAAGTTGAAGTTTGTGCGTGAAGGAAAGGTGGTCATTATAAATGGAGAGCAAGCATTGTTAATATCTCATTTATCCTCTTTTAGTGTTATGGAAGCAGATGACGCTGCTGTTGGAAATCAGTTCCAAGCTTTATCCGTTGATAACGTAAGGGAGAATGAGAATTTTATGGATTCATTCAAAGATTCTCAGCAGGTTGTGCATAATGGTCCTAGTAAAGTATAGGGGCAGAGTGTTGATCCTCCGGTGAACAAGAATAGGGTTGGTTTGGGATTTGCTGCAAAGAATGATAAAGGTGAGAACATGAAGCCGAAGTCTGCTTTGGGCGGGTATCAGAATATTTTCCACAGTGGAGGCTATCTTCATCCAACTATTTCTAGGATCAATGCTATTATGGAGGATGAAGAAGAGCAGGAAATGCCGAACTACGTGACGCATGAAGTCAGAGTCCAGAATTGGGTCACTATTTATGTTCCCTCTTGCATTCATGTCTCAAAGTATTTTTTTTGTTAATCTTTTCAAAAGCTTTCACTCTTCCCAAGGTGAAAGTTGATATTATATGGGCTTATCTGTTTGCTTTGATCATTAAAATCATTAATAAAAGTTGTCTTTGATTCCCAAATTGTATCTTTATTTTCTGCTTTTCTTGGAAAAATGGTAATCAGAAAAAACCCTTTTGAAATAAATAATAATTGTAAATAAACCTGCATAATCACTTGCTATATGTGTCAGTTTCTAAAAGCAATCATAAATCATATGTGCAGATTAATTAAAAAACCTGTTGAATACAATGACCCTGCATCCTCTCCCAATTTTGAATACCCTGTGTATGGGGCCTAAGAAGAAGAATATGATGAGATTCTAGAGGAAGTTTCACGGTTTCTTGAGCGCGAGGAAAATTCCATTCAGCTGTATAAAGAGTCGTTATAAACAATCAATTTGGGTTCAGAGGAAGATCCAAGAGAAGTCAAGATTGGAGCATTGTTGCATCTCGACGTGAAGAGCAGGTTGATTGAACTGTTGAAATAGTATATAGACATATTTGCTTGGTCATACCAAGACATGCCTGGTTTGGATACTGATATTATGGAACATCATTTTCCGCTAAAGCCAGAGTACCCGCCAATCAAGCAGAAGTTGCGAAGAACTCACCCTGATATGGCAGTGAAAATTAAAGAAGAAGTTTTAAAACAGATTAATGTCGTTTCTCTTGTGACATCAGTGTACCCTCAGCAGATTTCCAATATTGTCCCAGTGCTAAAGAAAGAAGGAAAAGTTTGCATGTGCGTAGATTATAGAGATTTAAACAGAGCTAGTCCAAAAAATGATTTTCCATTGCCACATATTGATATGTTGGTTGATAGTACAACAAAATTCAAAGTATTATCATTTATGGACGGATTTTCTGGATATAATCAAATAAGAATGGCTCCTTAGGACATGGAAAAAACAACGTTTATCACACCCTGGGGAACATTCTGTTACAGAGTGATGCCCTTCGGGTTGAAGAATATTGGTGCAACGTACCAGAGGGCTATGACAACCCTATTCCAAGATCTGATGCATAAGGAAT
Organism: Vicia faba; assembly: GCA_948472305.1. Taxonomy (NCBI): domain Eukaryota; kingdom Viridiplantae; phylum Streptophyta; class Magnoliopsida; order Fabales; family Fabaceae; genus Vicia; species Vicia faba. The sequence goes on from OX451740.1 coordinate 25,042,905, forward strand.
TTGAGGTATATGTTGATGATATGATTGCTAAATCCCAGACTTAAGAAGGGCATATAGAAGATTTGTTGAAATTGTTTCAGCGTTTGAGGAAGTATCGTCTCCGCTTGAATCCAAATAAATGCACCTTCGGTGTCTGATCAGGGAAGTTGTTAGGTTTTATTGTCAGCCAAAAAATAATCAAAGTTGATCCTGATAAAGTCAAAGCCATTTAATAAATGCCTGCACCAAGGACTGAAAAGCAAGTTAGAGGTTTCCTTGGACGTCTGAATTACATTTCCAGATTTATTTTCCATGTGACTGCGGTGTGTGAACCGATCTTTAAGTTGTTAAAGAAATACCAGGGTTGTGTGTGGACGAATGATTGCCAAAAGGAATTTGAAAGTATTAAAGAGTATCTGCTTGAACCCCCTATCTTTCTCCCTCCCGTTGAAGAAAGACCATTAATCATGTATCTGACAGTGTTAGATAATTCTATAGGCTGTATTTTGGGACAACAAGATGAAACAGGAAAGAAGGAATATGCCATTTATTATCTCAGCAAGAAGTTTACTGACTGTGAGTCACGGTATTCTATGCTGGAAAAGATATGTTGTGTTATGGCCTGGGCGACAAAGCAGTTGTGGCAATATATGTTGAATCATACTACTTGGTTGATTTCCAAAATGGATCCAATTAAGTATATTTTTGAAAAGCATGCTCTTACTGGGAGAATTTCCCATTGGCAGATATTTTTGTATGAATATGATATTGAATATCGTACTTAGAAGGCTATAAAAAGCAGTGTGTTGGCGGATTATCTTGCTCACCAACCGATTAATGATTATCAGTCTGTTAAATATGATTTCCTAGATGAGGGTGTTATGTTTCTGAAAACAAAAGATTGTGATGAACCATTTCCTGGGGAAGGTCTTGATCCTGAATCCCGGTAGGGTATGGTATTTGATGGATTTTTGAATGCTTATGGGAAAGGAATTGGTGTTGTGATCATCACTCCTCATGGATCACACATTCCTTTTACTGCAAGACTGACATTTGATTGTACCAATAATATGGCAGAATATGAGGCTTGTATCATGGGTCTCGAGGAGGCTATTGATCTCAAAATTAAAGTTCTAGATATGTATGGTGATTCAGTTTCGGTAGTAAATCAGATTAAAGGAGAATGTGATACTCGTCACCCTAGCTTGATCCCTTACAAAGACTATGCTAGAAGATTATTACCCTTCTTTAACAAAGTTGAATTCCATCATATTCCTAGAGATGAAAATCAGATGGCGGATGCTTTGGCATCTCTGGCTTCTATGTATCAAGTGAATACTTGGAACAATGTGCCTCGTATCACAGTGCGACGTTTAGATAGACTGGCTCATGTGTTCGCAGCAGAGGGAGTAGCAGATGAAAAACCTTGGTATTATGATATCAAGCATTTTCTCCAGACTCAGGAATATCCGGTTGGTGCGTCAAATAAAGATAGGAAGACATTAAGGAGATTGGCAGGTAGCTTTTTCCTCAATGAAGATGTGTTATACAAAAGAAATTATGACATGGTCTTGCTTAGATGCGTGGATAGACACGAAGCGGACATGTTAATGCATGAAGTCCATGAAGGTTTCTTTGGTACTCATGTCAATTGGCATTCGATGGAAAATAAGATGCTTAGGGCAGGTGTTGGAGCAGTGTAGCGACAAGCAACAAAAGTTTTGGAAATATTTATCTGGGAATTTATCGTGTCTACAGATATTGGTTATTGAATTATCGTTCGACAAATCTCTCGTTAATGAGTTTGGGGATAAATGGGTTTGTAAAGAAAATGTTATCAACAAAAAATAAATGTAAATAAAAGTAAAAACTAAGGAAGAACATATCAAGCCTACATATAATCTACTCATCACATACTTAAATCTATCGACCAGTTACATTCAACCTAACAATACTCATCAATGTCACTACGTATCACTCACAACCTAAGTCATTTCTAACCCAAATTGAGAGACCGACTGTATCACCAAGGAAATGATCTCTCTACCTCCTCAACATACAGAAGACAACTTATGTAATCGCACTGACGATATCTCAGTACAACACAACCACACATAGACATTAAGCTCTGATACCCAAGTAGATGTCAGCTCTAAATCTATCTCTAGAGTTCAGAAACTAACAGAAAATTATCCTAGATAAAAATCAAAGCAGTATATGTCTATAACAACTCAAATCCCTAGCACAGAGCAAAAATCTAAGACAACAATCCATAAATATTTGTAAGGAAAGTTTAATATAACGCCATGGGCAACAATATACATAAGTTCAAAGTAAATACATTTACAAACTCAACATATTAAGAATACACAAAGAGGAAGAGAAATGAACCACAAATCTCCCGGTTTGTCAATGCCGATTGATGAACAATCCACCCCGGATCATCAGTATGCAAGCTTCAATATTGTTTTCTAAGTTAATCCTATCACAAAATGAAGGGTGATGGAGTTGGGGTCAAAAATACCCAAAACCATAACCAAAAATGTGTTTTTGGCCCTAAATACGCATTTATGACTGTCCAAGATTGCTCGACGACCAAAAAGCGTCGCCCAGTGACCAAAACAGTATTTTTCCCATGCTACAGCTCGCCTAGCGTCACCCGGCGACCAAAAGTTTCGCCCGGCGACGGATGACAGAAGGTTGAAAAATCAGCACAACATCCTACATTTTTCGGTCATAACTTTTGAATCGTAACTCTGATTCACGTCTGGTTCGAAGCGATGTAAAGCTTATTTAATGTTATTTCTAATAATGACAAAATATAAACCAAATTGATTATTTTTTATTCTTTTATTTTGAGCCTTATTCGTTGACGAGTTGCTCAAAGTCGTGCGTTTTAAGTCGTGTCTTCGACACTTTATTGCTCATGCTCCAAATACGCATCAATAACTACAAAATGAATGGAAAAATATCAAACGGTACCCTATGTACACAAAAATACAAATAAACACAAACTAAATGTATTTATATAAAAGTCGGGTTTATTCAACGATATTAACAACAAAAATTCTATATGTGCAACAAAAAGTATATACAAAAATAGGTACAATTGACACTTATCAGCATGTTACTATTGACTGACAATGGAATCTGACTGCTACAAATTTGCAAAGAAGTTCCATAAATGCCAGATTTATGCTGACAAAATTCATGTGCCTCTGACACTTCTCAATGTTATTTCTTCCCCATGGCCTTTCTTTATGCAGGGTATTGACATGATTGGAATGATTGAACCCAAGGCGTCAAATGGATCACGTTTTATCTTGATGGCAATTGACTACTTCACCAAATGGGTGTGATCAGTGCATTTTGATGCACATTCCTCTATAATTTATACTTATGCATTTCTATGTTTTAGTTTATTTATTTTTCCTTTTTATTGTATTTTTATAATTTATTTTATTTTTGCACTTTGTGATACGGTGGGAGAACTGACTATGGTTTTGCGTTTGTTTTCGCAAATGTTTCGGTTGAGCAAGAGCCGCCACCGACTTTTTATTTTATCCTAAGGAAAGGTTTAAAAAGCACATCAAAAACCTTTGAGATTTTTCTTGGGTTCGGGGAGTAGATTATAGAAGGGGAAGGTATTAGCACCCCTTCTATCCATCATTATCCATGGGCTCTTAAGTACTTGCTTAGATCAACTTGCCTTGGTTTTCAATTGTTTGAAATGGTGCTTTGTGTGTGGTTTTGAAAAAGGTTTTGAAAAAAGATGCCTTATATAGGCTACCCTTGTAACAATTCTTTACTCGAATGTTTTACAAAAGGTGTTTTGTCTTTTAAAAGGATGTTTCGAGGTTTTTCGAAGGTTTGTTTTGAAAGTGTTTGTGAAGTGGATTTTGAAATAGGCAAGTGTTTTCTTGGAAAGTTGACAAGTGCTTAAGAGTTCATCTACCCTAAAGTTTTCTCAAAGATTTTTGTTATGTTTTAAACCTTTTGACAATTTTGTTCCACCATTGCATTTGGTGGACAATCTTGTTTTAGGAGATTAAAGGGACGGGCGCGGGTCATCGTTTGGACCATAGTTGCAATAGTGTTAAATGTCTTTGGGCAATTTTCTTTAAAAAGGGACTTGATCATTTATTTTAAGCAACATTTGGTGGGACTATGATCATTTGATTGTTTGTTTTTACCCAAAGAAGTTCAACGTACAATATGGCCCAATTATTTGAAGGCAACAAAGTGGAATACCCTAGGGGTGCAAGTGTGAAATGTGTTGTCCATTTTTCATGCTCATTTATCTTGTATTAGGTCCAACTATTTTGTTCATTTTTATTCGCATACAAAACCCTAATTCTAGCATAGTATGTTTAGAAAGCGATAAAGTGCGAAATTTAAATTCCTACGCTATTACATCACAATAATATAGGGAGGGGGGTACAATGTTCAAATGGGGAGGTAGATAAATTGAATCTAAGCTATTACATCTTTTGCCTTGAATATTTACAAGATAAATAAATGGAAATTTAAATGGTAAATAAAACAAATATGCAAGAATGCAAAAAAGGAATTTTTATATGTATGAAAAAAGTATTATTTATGTAGAATAAAAAAAGAAAATAAAAAGATATTAGTTTGGAGTATTTTTGAATTTAGGGCAAAACCCTAATTTTTTTTTCAAAGGGGTATTTAATCAATTAATTCATATAATACTTATTATTTATATACAAAAATAAAATAAAATATGGTATATTTGTAAAAAGGCATTTTTTAGTATTAAATATTAAAAAATAGAATATGTACATTTTTTGGTATTTTCATCCTAAGTATATTAATATACTTATTTATTTATATTATTTATAAAATATGCATTATATATATTAATTAATAATATTTAGTTTTAAAATAAATAAAAAAGTATTTTTCTATAAAATATTTTCAGGGAGTAAAAATAAAATAAAAGTGTATAAAAAGTATATTTATATTATCTTATTATTTTAAACAAAAAGGTATATATATATATGTATATTTTATTTATTTATGTACAAACAAAAGAAATAATCAAATAAATATGCAATAAATTCAAAAAATGATGGGAAAAATATTTCTATGTTTTTAATATGCTGAGAAAAAATAAATGAACCAATCACAAAAAGGCAAAAGTCAAAAATATTAAAAATGAAGCCAATGGGCTCAGGGGTGCAAAACCAAAAAGGGTGGTGTGAAAAGCAACTCAGAAGCAAGCCCAGCCCAAAATCACCTTTCTTCAACCTTTGAACAAAAATGTTCAGAAAACACGCGCCAAGAGCTCCATTTGAATGTCCTGATTCTTTGATTTTTTGAACAAACTTCCAACACAAAAAATGTTAAGCATGAAGAGACGATTCTAACCATATGCATAACTTGATCTAACTCTCTAAGATGAGGGAGAATTTCTCCTCCCCCAAATCCTAACCTAGTTTTTCTGCCATTTTCAAACTCAAAATTCTCACAACTCAAGCAAAAGAAATGAAAAGTAAAGACATGGACATGTTCAGTGGCATGAGTAGAACCTTGTTTATTCACAAACTTAAAGCTAATGATGCCTAATAAGAGAGATACGAATTCAAAAATTTACCTATTCAGTTGAACTTCTATCTGGAGATATAGGAACCTTCAGTGCAAGGTACTAGTTGGTATAGCTTCCTTGAGGTGTGGTGATGCTGTTCCAATATCTACTTTGCCTTGAGACACCTTGAACTGAGCTGTAGAACTTCAACTGCAAAATGGAAAAGTGAAAATGGTGGAACTTGTTAGAGGAGTTACAGATCGTGTTTCAAGGCATGGTTAGCTTGTATAGGTACTAGGGAATGTGTGTGAACTGGTTTTGGCAGAAGAACTTGAGGGAAATAGAAGTTGGCAATCAAACTGCAGAGGCAACTCTGTTTTTGCAGTTTGATGGTGTTTTTTGGTTTGATGATGTTTTGGAGGTAAAAGACTCGTGCCAAAGCTTGGTTATGATGTGTGTAAGGTGTTTGATAACTTTGTTCTTGTGTGTCTAAGCTGAGATGGATGTTGTGTTATGTTATGGCACTTTTCTTCATTCTTAAGCAACAAAATGCAACTTGGTGTTTTAGGTCAGTAGGGGACCTCTAATCCTGCTGCAAAGCTTCTCTTGATCAGAGTAATTTGTCCATAATCTTGTGCCAAAGAGATTTAGTTTGTACTGGCTTGATTTTCAATTTGACATAAAGTGAACTTTTGCAAAAATGGATAGTTTACTTTTTCCAAATTGGGATTAATCCTCTAGACAAAGCTTGAACTCAAAGAACTTGGTCTTGGCACAAAGAATATGCATTAAATTTATGAGTGTAACTTGGTTTAAGGACCTGTAATCTAATCTAAAGCATGCTGAGTTCAAATTGCAAGGTTATGAACATGTAACTTGGTCATGAACAAAGTGTTTTTTTGCTATATTGTGAAATTCGATTCTCTCTAACCATGAGGTTGTTTGAGAAGTTCTTGGACATTTTGGAAAGCTTGGAATGTGTACTACAATCCATCTTTGAAATGCAATTTTAAATTCCAAGTGGAAGTGTATGGAAAATGGCCTTGAAGTGGGGTAGAAAACCTTGTCAAAATAGGTCAAAAATTCACTAAGTTAAGAATGGTTTAGTGCCCTTATTCAAAAATTTGTAACTCGAGATACAAGCTTCAAATGAGAAAACTTTGTGAATAAAAGTTGTAGATTATGCAACAAGCTACAAATTTCATGTTTTGACTTTTGTTTGAATCCAAATGGATCTTGGTGAAAAAGTGGGGCAAAGTTGGGAAAAAATTAGGGTTTTTCATAACTTAGAAAAATTCTAAGTTATGAAAAATTCTAATTTTTAACCCTAATTTGCATTTTGTGATTTCTTGGTGAACAAGTTTCATGATTTGGCATGTTTTGATGAAAAATGAATCTTGACTCTTGATTTTGACCAAAAAGTCAAAGTTTGACTTTTCAGTATACAGTCAAAATTGATCAATTGACTGGGAAATTCAACTGTCAATCTTGTGTACTTGGGATCTTTTGCACTTGTTGAGCATGTCAAGATAATTCCATGGGGTCCTTGAGTCCATATGTGAGCTTGGTTTGCCATTGACTAGGTCAAACAGTCAAAAATTGCCTTTGTGCAGTCAAAACCCTAAAAATGACCATTTTGCCCTTTTGGCGATCTGATCAAATTTCTTGGGGAATTGTGATCCAAACTTGATCAAATGGTCCATATGAGTTCATAATGTTGATGTGGGTTCAATTTCATGAGGTTTGACTGTCAATTGGCCACAGTTGACTTTTCCCCCAATACAGTTGATTTCTAGGTCAACTGTCCAATTGACTGGGCAAAACTTGGAATCAAGACTTGAAACTTGATGTGGGTAAACTTGGGAGTCCAATATGAAGCATGAAAGTCATCTTGGGCACTTTAGGTCAAAGCATCTTTGTGCAAACACAAACCCTAATTTGAGTCAACAGTGCAAGGAGAGGTCTTGAGCAGATGAAACCCTAACTGGATCTTGAGCTTCAAGGGCTTTGTGGTGAGAAATCAATGAGAAATGGGAGGGAAATTTTGGGGTACAACAGTTGCCCCTGTTCAATCTTCTTGAATCCGAAGAGTTAGATTGGCAAGCTTGCCTTTCGTGACTCGAGGGTAAAAGGAGATTGGACACTAGAGTGCCCGGAAATTTGCACTCGTCAAAGCAATGGACGCGGGAATGGGCTTAGAGATGCCATTTGGAGGTGGGCTTAATGATGCCATCTGGAAGAATGGCAGAAACTTGTCGGGGATGGGCTTAAAGATGCCATCTGGAATGAGTATCAGGAAGGTGTCCAATCTTGGGACCATCTCTGAGCTGGGGGGGTCTGAACAAGCAATAGATTGACATCCGTTGTTGGGAAGCGTCCGTAAACTGTTTTCAAAAGTTGCATCTGAACAAGTCGATAGATTAACATCCGTTGTTGGGAAGAATCCATAAACGGTTTTCAAAAGTCTTGAAGAAGAATCTGAACAAGTGACAGGTTAACATCCGTTTACTTGGAGAACCCGCGAACTGTTTTCAGAAATCTTGAAGTTGAATAAGCAATAGAGCAGCATCCGTTGTTGGGAAGCGTTCGTAAATTGTTTTCAAAAGTTGCATCTGAACAAGTCGATAGATTAACATCCGTTGTTGGGAAGAATCCATAAACTGTTTTCAGAGGTCTTGAAGAAGAATCTGAACAAGTGACAGGTTAACATCCGTTTACTTGGAGAACCCGCGAACTGTTTTCAGAAATCTTGAAGTTGAATAAGCAATAGAGCAGCATCTGTTGTTGGGAAGCGTCTGTAAACTGTTTTCAAAAGTTGCATCTGAACAAGTCGATAGATTAACATCCGTTGTTGGGAAGAATCCATAAACTGTTTTCAGAGGTCTTGAAGAAGAATCTGAACAAGTGACAGGTTAACATCCGTTTACTTGGAGAACCCGCAACTGTTTTCAGAAATCTTGAAGTTGAATGATTTTAGTCTGTCGACTGATCTTTCCTGAAAATGTAAAGAGTTAGCTGTATGCAATGTTATGATGCATGATACGATGTACGTGACATCAATGTTTATGACATGAATGTGATGAATGCGCATGTAAGCTGACGAGCTATCTTGCTGAGGATTAATGAATCCGAGGTGGCTGAAGATAAAAGCATCTTGACTGCTGCCGGGGAAAATAAATCCTTGGCTGCTGCCGGGGAAAAGAATTCCTGATGACCTCTACTGGGGAGTATCAATCTAGTAAACTCATGCTGGAGAGGTAAGACTGAGAATCTTCAATTTGATGGGAAGTAACTCCGGCGATCTCGCTGGGGAACTCAAGATTTCTCTTTCTAAGACTCTTGTGAGGAGAAGGCTCATTAGTCTGGCTCCGCTGGGGATTGACAATTTGAAGTTTTAGCTCGGCTGGGGATACTGGAATTTAAATTCTGAGGGGGAATGAGTTCTGGAGGATCCTCTGGCTGGGGATACTAAGGATAAGCTCTTCTGGGGATCACATTGATAAGTTGTGCTGGGAAACTCTTGATGAACTCCGCTTGGGGATAGGAAGAATTCTGGCGAGTGCGATCTTCTGTGGCTGTTAGCTGAGGATAACCCAGTTATAAGCCTTTGTGGGGAATAACTTTGAATAAAACTCGGGAGAGACGTTCGTGCTCTGTGGGGAAATACCTTCCGGAACCTTACTGGGGATAAGCTTCGGGAGTCTGCTGGAGATAAGCCTCAGAGTTTATTAGGGATGTGGATTCCAAATCTCTTTGGGGGTTTTCTTCGAAAGGGTGTCAAGATATCCATCTGTAACTTCATCCTATCAGTAATCCTTTTTCTTAGGTTCATTTAGGGAATGATTATGTTTCAAATGCATATGCCTATTTAACAAAACATTGGACGTTTCTCAAAATAAAACAAATAGTGCAAGAGAAAAAGAAAAGGGAAGTGACACAAATTTCTGGGGAAAGTATTTGTATTAATTTTCTTTGAGTATGTTTGTACAAAGGAGACAATCATCCTAGTAAGAGGATTCTGTCGTAAATATTGAAAGATTTATACAAAATAAAGGATGGCTATGTGAAATAATTCCATGGGATTCCATTCCGCTATAGCTTTCACAACTCTGAATATCTGTCCATTCAATGCTTCATTTGACGATGACTGGATTGATCAGAAGTCTGGAACTGGTTGATGAAGAGATTGTCTTTGAAGTGATCCGACGAGACATAGTCATACGCTTTAATTCCCTAACTTTTGCCTGAATCTCCCTTTCGGGTTTTCGATCCACCGGGAAACCCCTTTTTGCCCAAGCCGCCCTTTCGGGTTTTCGACTTGCCGGGTGTACATATTTTTTCGTTTTTATCCCTAATTTTTGCCTGAACCGCCCTTTCAGGTTTTCGGTCCACCGGGATGCCCATTTTTGCCCAAGCCGCCCTTTCGGGTTTTCGACTTGTCGGGTTATTTTATGCGTAGTATCTTTTGACTATGTCTGCGTTCGCAGGGTGCGGTAAATCATCGCCGTCCATGGTGGTCAGAATCATTGCACCACCAGAAAATATGCTCTTGATGACAAATGGTCCTTCATATGTAGGAGTCCATTTTCCCCTGGGATCACTTTGCGGCAAGATAATCCGCTTGATTACGAGATCCCCGACTTGATACACTTGACGTCTGACTTTCTTATTGAAGGCCTTGATCATCCGTTTCTGATACGTCTGACCATGGCATACAGCAGCAAGTCGCTTCTCGTCGATCAGATTGAGTTGATCAAGTCGGGTCTGCATCCAATCATCTTCATTCAAACCCGTATCCTTCATAATCCTTAGAGAGGGGATCTGGACTTCCATAGGCAAAACAGCTTCCATGCCATAAACCAAAGAAAATGGGGTTGCCCCGGTTGAAGTACGTACCGTCGTACGGTATCCATGCAGAGCAAACGGTAACATCTCATGCCAGTCTTTGTAAGTGACTGTCATTTTCTGAATGATCTTCTTAATGTTTTTGTTTGCAGCTTCAACAGCACCGTTCATCTTCGGCCGATAGGGAGATGAATTGTGATGATAAATCTTGAACTGTTCGCATAATGCAGTGATTATTGTGTTATTCAGATTTGTACCGTTGTCCGTGATGATCCTGTCTGGAACACCATACCGACATATGAGATTTTGCTTGATAAAGTGAGCAACCACATTTTTGGTGACAGAGGCGAAGGAAGCTGCTTCGACCCATTTAGTGAAGTAGTCAATGGCAACCAGGATGAAGCGATGTCCATTGGAAGCCGTGGGCTTGATCTCTCCAATCATATCAATGCCCCACATTGCAAAGGGCCACGGAGCAGTCAGGACGTTAAGGGGAACCGGAGGAACATGAACTTTGTCAGCGTAGACTTGACACTTGTGACAAGTACGGGAATGTTGATGGCAGTCAGCTTCCATGGTAGACCAGTAATAGCCTGCCCTTAGGATCTTCTTAGCCATTGTATGCCCGCTCAAGTGAGTGCCAAATGTGTCGCTGTGTATATCAGTCATGATCAACTCTGCTTCAGCTTTATCCACACATCGGAGTAATACACAATCATGGCTTCGTTTGTAAAGGATGTCGTTGCTCAGGAAGAACTTAGCAGCGAATTTCCTTAAGAACTTCTTGTCATATACGGAAGCTCCTTCAGGATAATCTCTGGTCTCGAGATACCTTTTGATTTCATGGAACCAAGGTCGTTCCACTACCGCTTCGGTATTAATCTCGTGGCAATGTGCTGGTTCATCCATTCGCTTGATGGTGATTTGGGGAGCCTCGTTATCCCAGTTGAGTTTAAACATGGAGGACATTGTGGCTAGAGCATCGGCTAGCTGATTCTCTTCTCGCGGGAAATGCTCGAAGGTAATTTGCTTGAAATGAGGCAATAATGTCAGGACATATTCTTTGTATGGGATAAGATTAGGATGTTTGGTATCCCAGTCTCCTTTGATTTGGATGATGACCAAAGCCGAGTCCCCAAATACGACCAAAGATTTGATCCCCAAGTCTATAGCAGCCTCGAGACCAAAGATGCAAGCTTCATACTCAGCCATGTTGTTTGTGCAGCTGAAGCAAAGTCGGGCCGTGAAAGGAGTGTGACAACCTTCCAGAGAAATGAGTACTGCGCCAATACCGTTTCCAAGTGCATTTGAAGCACCATCAAAGTACAGGGTCCATCGGGATCCCTTTTCGGGTCCGTCATACGGTCCGTCACTTTCAATGTTGTCCAAATTCATGATGTCCTCGTCTGGGAAGTCAAATCTCATGGGTTGATAGTCTTCGATAGCCTGATGAGCTAGATGGTCAGCTAGTACACTCCCTTTTATAGCTTTTTGGGTGGTGTACTGGATGTCATACTCGGTTAAGATCATTTTCCATCTAGCTATCCTTCCAGATAAAGCGGGCTTCTCGAAGATATACTTGATAGGGCCCATTTTGGATATCAACAAGGTAGTATGAGTCAACATATACTGTCTTAGTCGGCGAGCAGCCCATACCAAAGCGCATCAAGTTTTCTCGAGCAGTGAGTAGCGAGTCTCACAGTCGGTAAACTTTTTGCTAAGGTAATAAATAGCATGCTCTTTTCGACCAGACTCGTCATGCTGGCCCAAAACACACCCCATTGAGTTATCCAAGACGGTCAAATACATGATCAATGGTCTTCCTTCGACGGGTGGCATCAGGATATGAGGTTCTAGCAAATACTCCTTGATTCTATCAAAAGCAGCTTGACAATCGTCGTTCCATTCCACTACCTGATCCTTTTTCAAGAGTTTGAAAATTGGCTCACAGGTAGAAGTCAGATGTGAGATGAACCTGGCAATATAGTTTATGCGCCCCAAGAATCCTCTAACCTCCTTTTCAGTACGGGGAGCAGGCATCTCTTGTATTGCTTTTACTTTTGCTGGATCGACTTCAATGCCTTTGTTGCTTACAATAAATCCCAGGAGTTTACCAGACCTAACTCCAAAAGTGCATTTGCTTGGATTCAGCCTGAGCTTGTATTCTTTTAACCTGGCAAACAGCTTCTCCAAATGCTCAAGGTGCTCTTCCTCCGTTTGTGATCGAGCTATCATATCGTCCACGTAGACTTCGATCTCATGATGTATCATGTCATGAAATAAAGCTACCATGGCGCGTTGATAAGTGGCCCCTGCGTTCTTCAGCCCGAACGACATCACTTTGTAACAGAAAGTGCCCCATTGTGTGACAAAAGTTGTTTTCTCCATATCCTCGGGAGCCATTTTGATTTGATTGTAGCCCGAGAATCCATCCATGAAGGAAAACACTTTATGCTGAGCTGTATTGTCGATCAAGATGTCAATATGAGGTAGCGGGAAATCATCTTTAGGGCTGGCCCTATGCAAATCCCGGTAGTCCAAACACATTCTGACTTTGCCATCTTTCTTCGGTACTGGCACAATGTTAGCGACCCATTGAGGATAGGACGTAACAGCCAGGAAGCCAGCATCGAATTGCTTCATTACTTCTGCTTTGATCTTTTCGGACATGTAAGGCCTCATTCGGCGAACTTTTTGCTTGATTGGTGGACAGTCTTCTCTTGTGGGGAGACGGTGAACCACGATGTCGGTATCTAGACTCGGCATGTCTTCATAGGACCAAGCGAAGATTTCAACATACTCATTCAACAACTGTACCAAGCGCTCCTTGACTTTTGGTTCCAGGTTGGCACCCACTTGCACCTCTTTCCGATTCTCCTCGGTTCCCAAGTTAACAGCTTCCAATGGCTCTTCATGCGGTAAGATGGCCCTTTCCTCTTGTTGCAGAAGTCTGGCTAGTTCCCCGGGTACTTCACAACCTTCGTCATCTTCATACTCGGCTAGATTGACCAGATCTTCAGAGTTATTGAAAGATACAGCAGAATAGTCATCCATGGAATTCGGAGTGGATGGGTACCTGCATTGGTGAGTGTGGGTGTGTGTAAGGGATAGCCATCCTTAAACAAAAAATGCAAAAGGAAAGAAAATGAACATAAACAGTTTATCAAATGAAAAATGTCCAATGAATCATTAAACATGGCATATGAATATGAAAAATAGTCAAAACCCTTACAAGTGGACCTACATGCCCCGGGCAAGGCAGGAGGTGAAAAAGATAGTGTACAGATTGTTTGAAAGTAAAATATTACAGACCAAATAATAAATGTTTAACAGATAAATTACTGATGAATAAAAGTGATGGGGACGAAGTCTTTAGCCTCCCAATTGCTCAAGCCTCCTCTGACAGTTGGATAAATCCACTCCTCAATGTTGCTTTCCTTGTCTTCATCTTCCAGGGCGTTGATTCCGTAAGGGGAAATTTTAACTGGCGCTCTCTCAATCTTTGACTGGCGCATAGCTTTCTGGCCAGCGGCTGTGAAACCTAATCCAAACTTGTCAGTCTTATGCGGAAAGTCCGGTAACTTCCCCCATGCTGAATTCTTCCCTTCTTTGATTGCGGCCCTTGCATCCTCCAGAGATGCCATCCTGGCCATCTGTCTTGGTGCCTCAGCTGTCAACTTTGTTACTGCTATTTCAGGAAGAACTTCTTCGAAATGTTGAAACTGCGTCTCAATGAACTCTCCTTCAACCTCCACATACCGGAAAGAATTCAAGTGGCTAATCATGTACTCTTCTTCGCCGTGGACAGTGATGATCTTTCCCTTGACAGGATACTTCAGCATCTGATGCAAGGAGGAGGTGACTGCCCCAGCATGGTGTATCCAAGGTCTACCCAGCAGGCAGGAGTATGATGGACGGATGTCCATTACATAGAAAGTGGATTTAAACACTTCAGTACCTATCTTGATGGGAATTTCAACCTCTCCATGGACCATTCTCTTCGACCCATCGAAAGCTCTGACGACAATATCACTCGGCTTCAATTCCAACCCTTCGCAATCTAGCCGGTCCAAGGCCTTCTTAGGAAAAACATTCAGCGATGAACCGGTATCAACCAAAACATGTGCAAGGGTGGTTCCGCGACACTCGATTGAAATATGCAAAGCATCATTGTGGTTTCGGCCTTTAGGGGTTAGGTCGGCATCAGAAAAACCTAATCCATTGTCCGCAGTCAAGCTAGCCACGCAATGTTGAAATTGATCCGCAGAGGTTTCCTGGGGCACATGAGTTGCCTTCAGAAACTTAATCAAAGCTTTAGCGTGCGCTTCTGAGCAAAGCAATAGCGCCAGCATGGAGATCTTGGAGGGGGTTTGCCCCAACTTCTCCACCACATCGTAATCACTTCTCTTGATTATCCTCAAAATATCGTCCATTTCTTTCTTGGAGGCTTCCGGGATCACCAAGGGTTGAGCCCTCGTCCTGACGAGCTTATCTTGTATTCCCTTTCCTTTATCAGCAATGGTAGGAGGGACAGCACTAGGAACAACAATTTCTTCAATCAAAGGAGTTCCAGCAGAGAGTTTTACTGGTGCATGGATGACTTCTTTAGCTGATGAGGGTCCAAAGACTGCTCTTGGAGGGGCAATCTCTGGAGAAAATATTCTCCCGCTCCTGGTGATTTTGCTGGTGCCCGCAATGTTACTAATGCTGGCTTCTTCATCATCCGAACTTTCTTCAATTACTTCGACTTGCTTGATACCATGGTAGTAGATGTCACCACCATAGTTCCAAGGTATCGACTTCTCCGAGACATAGGGAATAAGCCCTGGCATGGTTATCTTTAAAGGAACAGATTTTGCAGCTGGTGTAATCTTAACTGGCTTTTTGACGGCCTCGGAAAGATTGGCGTGAATGGTTATGATTGAGACATTTTCAACATGAACTGGAACAGCAGAGACTTTTTCGAACAAAATTTGTCGGCTATCCATAAGGCCTTGGATGCCTTTCTTTAATAGCGGACAATCAAACGGCAGAGAGTGGCAACAGTAGCAGTCTTCTTTACATCCCGGGAAGATCCCGGCTCTTAACAAATTCAACTTAATGGTTAGCAGTGGAGTAGTCAGATCACTGACGTCAGCAACATACAAATCCTCTTCAATGGCGTTGACATTTCGGCCGTGCTTCGACATAGGTGCAGATATCACATTAGGCTTCTCTGGAGCGTCAAACTCTACCTCCTTAGCCTCTATCAGGTCTTGGATCTTATGCTTGAGTGCCCAACAATCATTGGTGTCGTGTCCAACACTGTCTGAATGATAGGCGCATTTAGCATTGGCATGATAATGCGGAGAGGATGTATTTACATTCTTTGGTGCCTCCTTGATGGTGGCAAGATTCAACTTCAACAGATGGGGAAGCACTTGCGCTTGAGTCATATTAATACGGGTGAACTGCCGTTGTGGCCTTTCCACCCATTGCTGATTTGGTCTGGACTGGTTATAGCGAGGCTGCTCACTCGGAGTGTTTTGAATCATTACGGCCCCCACAGTTGGCCGACGCTCCATCTTCCCTGCTCTTCTCTGAGAATATACCATAGCTGTCTCCTTCTTAAAAGGCTTCTTCTCAACACTTGCAGCAACACCCTTCTGAATCTTCCCTGAGTTGATGCCAGCCTCTATTCTTTCGCCGGTTAAGATCAAATCGGTAAACCCTGCGGAAGAGTTACCAATTAGATGATTGAAAAATGGCCCAGATAGGGTCCCAAGAAACATATCAACGAGTTCACGATCGGTTAAAGGAGGTTGCACCCTGCCAGCCAAATCCCTCCATTTTTGTGTATACTCTTTGAATCCCTCACTTGTTCCTAGTGACATACCCTGAAGTTGGGTATGAGTATGAGCAAGATCAGAATTATACTGGTATTGTTTGTAGAAAGTGGTGGCCAAATCTTCCCAATTTCTGACACTGGTTCCTTCTAGCTGATAAAACCACTCCAACTGAGCTCCCGACAGGCTGTCTTGAAAGAAATGAATCCAGAGGTTTTTATCTGCCGTATAGGGTTGAATTTTTCTCACGTAGGACCTGAGGTGCATTTTGGGACAGGACAGCCCATCATACCTCACAAATACTAGCACTTTGAATTTTGGGGGAATCACAATTCCGGCAACCAAGCCCATGTCTTCAAAATCCAAACCTGGTACCCTTTGCAATTCCATGGCAGCCAATCTGTCTTCTAAACCCTTGTACTTATCATCAGCTGGAGGGTATTGCTGGTCAGAATAATCTTCATCCTCTTCAACTTCTTCCTCCTCCGCATCAGACTCGGAAGGCACCGCAACTCGATCTCTTTTACTAGTTCCTTCATCAGAAGTAGGAGGAAATTCAAGCACTCTCTGAGCTTCTCTGTCAAATCTTCTCCCCAAAGTAGCCACTCCGACCCTCTTTTTCTTCTTTACTGGGTCCTTATTCTCCAAATGAGTCTTGATGTCCTCTTGACTCTTAACCAAAGTCATCAAGAGTTGCTGGAACTGTGCATTCTGGGCTTGTAGGTCTTTGACTGTTTGCTCGAGATCCATTCTACTGAAATAAACAGCAGACAGATAAGGAAACCTGGAGTGAGACCTGTTTATGCACATGATGAATGGTATGCTGATGTATGCAATGCATTCAAGGATTTAGAACATTCAAAATCGTTTCAGACAAAGAAGAACGCACGTCATATTAATAAGAAGAAATTTGTTAGTACATAAATGCCCCATGGGCCAAATATTACAAAATAAACTTCTTAAGGCAAAAAGACATTGCGCATCCTCTTTGGTGCGATGTAGGTGTTGAGGGCCTCTTGCTCGTGGAGTCGGCGGGTAAGCTCTAGAACCTTCTTTTCACTGGCGTAGTAGCTAGCTTCAAAAGTGTTCCGTTCCTCCTTGAGCTGAATCCAACTTTTCTGCATTTCCTCCCATGATGTAGGCATGTCTGGATGTAGGATGGTGTAGGGAACCTCTCCTTCATTGATGGGCTCTTTAATCACTGGGAGTACATGAGGATAAGGCATCATTAGACCTTGGGCTCGGGCTCGTACCCACTTGAGATAGGGCTCAAGAGGGATGGAGTTCTTGTGTCCCAGAGTCTTGCTATCAACCTTGTTGAGTTTTCCCCAAGCTCTGATGAATCTTTGGCGAAGTCCTTGCGCATCGTTGTCGAAGTCAAAAACTAGGCTAGGAATCAACATATCATGAGGGCCATCCCTCCGTGCATATCCAAATTGCCTCAAAGCTAGGCAAGGGTTGTAGGTGATACCTCCCCTGATTCCAAGTAAGGGAACATTAGGAAATTCTCCGCAACGATCGACGATGATGACATTTTCTTTGGACCGAGAACACCAATGCACATCAGAATGAGTAAGAGTCATCAATCGTTGGGACCACCTTGAACCTTGGTCATTCTTCAAGACAGATTGTGGAAGGTGCGAAATAAACCACCTTGCGAGAATAGGAGTACAGCACATGAGAACACCCCTCTTTCTCATTGTTCGTGTGTAAAATGAGTGAAGAATGTCCCCAAGTAATGTCGGTATTGGATTTCTGGACAAGAAGATTTTGACAGCGTTAACATCTACCAATTGGTCAGGATTTGGGAATAAGACCAACCCATAGATAAGGAGTGCCACAATCTCTTCAAAGGCTTGTAGGTCCAAAGAGTTCCAACATTCTTGTGCCTTTTCAAACAAGAATTTTGCTAAGAATCCTTTGACGCCACTTCTGGTTTCCCAATGCCCCTTGATGTCGGATGGTTGAAGATGTAATGCTCGAGCAACATCCTCCGGCTTTGGTTCCTTTTCCGTACCGTTGAAGGGTAGTTGATTAAGGATAGGAATTCTCAGGAGTTGAGAAAACTCCTCCAAAGTGGGTACCAACTGATAATCAGGGAAAGTGAAACAGTGGTGAAGAGGGTCAAAGAACTGGAATAGCACTTTCATCATGTCTTCTTCAATGTTGGTGTTGACTAGGCTGAGCAGTCTACCATGTCTTTCACTGAAGGATGAATTTTCCGGAATTCTTAAGGTGATCTCCTTGAGTTGAGGAGAGATTCTCACAAGGTTGACTTGAATGGTATTTCTGCGAGGGATTTCCATGTCCTACAAAACAAGAACAAAGATGAAGATCCAAAACCCTTGAAATGGTTAGTGAATGCATATGATGTTTCATGATGTTTATGATGTATGCACAAAACACATGTACAAGCAAATCACACCAAACCCTAGTTTCAGGCTTGCATGGGGTTTCATAGGTAAGTACCCTCTTGAGTGTAGTTGGCTTAAAAACCTGTCCTATAAATAGTAACCGGGTTCTAAGGAGCTCAATATCAATGGATTGTTTTCATTGTTCATGGTTTTGGTTTAGCCACTTAACTAGCGACCAAAATATTCCAAGAAAACAACCCTCAATGAGTGTAGTATCGAGTATCTACCAACTTCGGACTGCACCAAAGCTGGTCATCTCACTACCCCTAATAAAAGGCCAAGATGGTCAAGTAAGGTTCTAGGTCATTAGTGCTTAGTGACATCACTCAGCGGCCCCGTACTCTCCTTGATTGAACTCAAGGGTTACCGGTACTCACAAATATGTCACACTAATATAGCTATTGCTTAGACCGTGTCGGTATACCCCACACAGTTTCCACAACGTATTGCTATCTATGAATGTTTTCCCAAAATCCGGGTGGAGGATTGTAAGCCCAAACAATAGAGCCAAAGTATAAAGCAAGCAAATCAATCAATTAGTCATGCAAGAGGGTGATCTAAGCCCTAAGGTTACTCCACTTCAAAAATTGTCCCCAGCAGAGTCGCCAGTTCTGTGATACGGTGGGAGAACTGACTAGGGTTTTGCGTTTGTTTTCGCAAATGTTTCGGTTGAGCAAGAGCCGCCACCGACTTTTTATTTTATCCTAAGGAAAGGTTTAAAAAGCACAGCAAAAACCTTTGAGATTTTTCTTGGGTTCGGGGAGTAGATTATAGAAGGGGAAGGTATTAGCACCCCTTCTATCCATGGTTATCCATGGGCGCTTAAGTACTTGCTTAGATCAACTTGCCTTGGTTTTCAATTGTTTGAAATGGTGCTTTGTGTGTGGTTTTGAAAAAGGTTTTGAAAAAAGATGCCTTATATAGGCTACCCTTGTAACAATTCTTTACTCGAATGTTTTACAAAAGGTGTTTTGTCTTTTAAAAGGATGTTTCGAGGTTTTTGTAAGGTTTGTTTTGAAAGTGTTTGTGAAGTGGATTTTGAAATAGGCAAGTGTTTTCTTGGAAAGTTGACAAGTGCTTAAGAGTTCATCTACCCTAAAGTTTTCTCAAAGATTTTTGTTATGTTTTAAACCTTTTGACAATTTTGTTCCACCATTGCATTTGGTGGACAATCTTGTTTTAGGAGATTAAAGGGACGGGCGCGGGTCATCGTCTGGACCATAGTTGCAATAGTGTTAAATGTCTTTGGGCAATTTTCTTTAAAAAGGGACTTGATCATTTATTTTAAGCAACATTTGGTGGGACTATGATCATTTGATTGTTTGTTTTTACCCAAAGAAGTTCAACGTACAATATGGCCCAATTATTTGAAGGCAACAAAGGAATACCCTAGGGGTGCAAGTGTGAAATGTGTTGTCCATTTTTCATGCTCATTTATCTTGTATTAGGTCCAACTATTTTATTCATTTTTATTCGCATACAAAACCCTAATTCTAGCATAGTATGTTTAGAAAGCGATAAAGTGCGAAATTTAAATTCCTACGCTATTACATCACAATAATATAGGGAGGGGGTACAATGTTCAAATGGGGAGGTATTTAGACGATAAATTGAATCTAAGCTATTACATCTTTTGCCTTGAATATTTACAAGATAAATAAATGGAAATTTAAATGGTAAATAAAACAAATATGCAAGAATGCAAAAAAGGAATTTTTATATGTATGAAAAAAGTATTATTTATGTAGAATAAAAAAAGAAAATAAAAAGATATTAGTTTGGAGTATTTTTGAATTTAGGGCAAAACCCTAATTTTTTTTTCAAAGGGGTATTTAATCAATTAATTCATATAATACTTATTATTTATATACAAAAATAAAATAAAATATGGTATATTTGTAAAAAGGCATTTTTTAGTATTAAATATTAAAAAATAGAATATGTACATTTTTTGGTATTTTCATCCTAAGTATATTAATATACTTATTTATTTATATTATTTATAAAATATGCATTATATATATTAATTAATAATATTTAGTTTTAAAATAAATAAAAAAGTATTTTTCTATAAAATATTTTCAGGGAGTAAAAATAAAATAAAAGTGTATAAAAAGTATATTTATATTATCTTATTATTTTAAACAAAAAGGTATATATATGTATATTTTATTTATTTATGTACAAACAAAAGAAATAATCAAATAAATATGCAATAAATTCAAAAAATGATGGGAAAAATATTTTTATGTTTTTAATATGCTGAGAAAAAATAAATGAACCAATCACAAAAAGGCAAAAGTCAAAAATATTAAAAATGAAGCCAATGGGCTCAGGAGTGCAAAACCAAAAAGGGTGGTGTGAAAAGCAACTCAGAAGCAAGCCCAGCCCAAAATCACCTTTCTTCAACCTTTGAACAAAAATGTTCAGAAAACACGCGCCAAGAGCTCCATTTGAATGTCCTGATTCTTTGATTTTTTGAACAAACTTCCAACACAAAAAATGTTAAGCATGAAGAGACGATTCTAACCATATGCATAACTTGATCTAACTCTCTAAGATGAGGGAGAATTTCTCCTCCCCCAAATCCTAACCTAGTTTTTCTGCCATTTTCAAACTCAAAATTCTCACAACTCAAGCAAAAGAAATGAAAAGTAAAGACATGGACATGTTCAGTGGCATGAGTAGAACCTTGTTTATTCACAAACTTAAAGCTAATGATGCCTAATAAGAGAGATACGAATTCAAAAATTTACCTATTCAGTTGAACTTCTATCTGGAGATATAGGAACCTTCAGTGCAAGGTACTAGTTGGTATAGCTTCCTTGAGGTGTGGTGATGCTGTTCCAATATCTACTTTGCCTTGAGACACCTTGAACTGAGCTGTAGAACTTCAACTGCAAAATGGAAAAGTGAAAATGGTGGAACTTGTTAGAGGAGTTACAGATCGTGTTTCAAGGCATGGTTAGCTTGTATAGGTACTAGGGAATGTGTGTGAACTGGTTTTGGCAGAAGAACTTGAGGGAAATAGAAGTTGGCAATCAAACTGCAGAGGCAACTCTGTTTTTGCAGTTTGATGGTGTTTTTTGGTTTGATGATGTTTTGGAGGTAAAAGACTCGTGCCAAAGCTTGGTTATAATGTGTGTAAGGTGTTTGATAACTTTGTTCTTGTGTGTCTAAGCTGAGATGGATGTTGTGTTATGTTATGGCACTTTTCTTCATTCTTAAGCAACAAAATGCAACTTGGTGTTTTAGGTCAGTAGGGGACCTCTAATCCTGCTGCAAAGCTTCTCTTGATCAGAGTAATTTGTCCATAATCTTGTGCCAAAGAGATTTAGTTTGTACTTGCTTGATTTTCAATTTGACATAAAGTGAACTTTTGCAAAAATGGATAGTTTACTTTTTCCAAATTGGGATTAATCCTCTAGATAAAGCTTGAACTCAAAGAACTTGGTCTTGGCACAAAGAATATGCATTAAATTTATGAGTGTAACTTGGTTTAAGGACCTGTAATCTAATCTAAAGCATGCTGAGTTCAAATTGCAAGGTTATGAACATGTAACTTGGTCATGAACAAAGTGTTTTTTTGCTATATTGTGAAATTCGATTCTCTCTAACCATGTGGTTGTTTGAGAAGTTCTTGGACATTTTGGAAAGCTTGGAATGTGTACTACAATCCATCTTTGAAATGCAATTTTAAATTCCAAGTGGAAGTGTATGGAAAATGGCCTTGAAGTGGGGTAGAAAACCTTGTCAAAATAGGTCAAAAATTCACTAAGTTAAGAATGGTTTAGTGCCCTTATTCAAAAATTTGTAACTTGAGATACAAGCTTCAAATGAGAAAACTTTGTGAATAAAAGTTGTAGATTATTCAACAAGCTACAACTTTCATGTTTTGACTTTTGTTTGAATCCAAATGGATCTTGGTGAAAAAGTGGGGCAAAGTTGGGAAAAAATTAGGGTTTTTCATAACTTAGAAAAATTCTAAGTTATGAAAAATTCTAATTTTTAACCCTAATTTGCATTTTGTGATTTCTTGGTGAACAAGTTTCATGATTTGGCATGTTTTGATGAAAAATGAATCTTGACTCTTGATTTTGACCAAAAAGTCAAAGTTTGACTTTTCAGTATACAGTCAAAATTGATCAATTGACTGGGAAATTCAACTGTCAATCTTGTGTACTTGGGATCTTTTGCACTTGTTGAGCATGTCAAGATAATTCCATGGGGTCCTTGAGTCCATATGTGAGCTTGGTTTGCCATTGACTAGGTCAAACAGTCAAAAATTGCCTTTGTGCAGTCAAAACCCTAAAAATGACCATTTTGCCCTTTTGGTGATCTGATCAAATTTCTTGGGGAATTGTGATCCAAACTTGATCAAATGGTCCATATGAGTTCATAATGTTGATGTGGGTTCAATTTCATGAGGTTTGACTGTCAATTGGCCACAGTTGACTTTTTCCCCAATACAGTTGATTTCTAGGTCAATTGTCCAATTGACTGGGCAAAACTTGGAATCAAGACTTGAAACTTGATGTGGGTAAACTTGGGAGTCCAATATGAAGCATGAAAGTCATCTTGGGCACTTTAGGTCAAAGCATCTTTGTGCAAACACAAACCCTAATTTGAGTCAACAGTGCAAGGAGAGGTCTTGAGCAGATGAAACCCTAACTGGATCTTGAGCTTCAAGGGCTTTGTGGTGAGAAATCAATGAGAAATAGGAGGGCAAATTTTGGGGTACAACACACTTATTTATTTTTCGCACTTTATTTTCAGCTTTAGCAGCTTTCGCGAATAAATTCATAACTTGAGCTTCAGGAGTCGGAATGAGACGTGCTACCAGTCGTTGGAAAGCTAAGAGAAAGAGTTACGATTTTTACTCAGAAGTCGAGAGCTGAATCAGACTGTAGCAGGGCCAAAAATTTCGTTGAAGTTGCAGCTTTAGAAATATTTCTTGTTTTGGATCATTTGTAATGGGCTTGGGTTATATTTTTGACCCAGTTGGGTTTTAACCGGAAATTCATGTTTCAATATATCCAAAAACAGTCGTGTACTGTTGACATATTCACTTTTGACGAGAAAAAATATTGTTCACGAGAAAACTATGGCTTTGTACGAATCATCCATGGAGAACTAAATTCCAAGAATCAATGTATTCAAATTCCACTTTGAGGTTTTTATAAATCCCAATTTATTTTGTTTCCTTTGAATATTTATTATAATTTCAATTATTTGTTTAATTTGATTGTTGTTATAGGACAAAAATTTTAGATTCGATTATTGATTGATGATCCTGAATCAAATTTGTGATTAGTGTAGCTTTTGCATTATCGCGTCCGATCATGTTGCGTTTGCTTAATTCGCAATAGTTTTTATCTGTTTACTTTACTCGGAATTTAGGGACAGACATCGTTCAATTGCTATTGCGCTTGTCACTAGCTTTTGTGATCGAATAGGAACGGACCCGTTAGGGAATTGGGATTTTATAGGGATCGATGATAAGTCGGAAGTCGATATAGTAGATTGGTTCGTTTTAGCTTATTTCGAGAATCACTTATTTTAAGTGCTTATTTTCCATTTTCGTTTTTGAACCTAAACCAAACTCCCCCAATTCTATTTACCTTCAGTTAATAAAATCAAGATTCCTTGTGAGAACAATATTCGAGTTACAGTTGTCGCTATATTACCGTTTCGCAAAAACACTCGTTTTGATCTGTGCGCGACAGCGGATCAAATTGGCGCCGTTGCCGGGAAATCTTAATATTATTGATCATTTTTTGAGTCATAGGGTTAGTGTCCTTGAGTCTAGGCCTTAGTTTCCTCTCGGTTTTGTCCAATTCGTGTTTTAGAGTCAAAATAGTAAAAAAAATGGTTTTTGGGAAAATCGCGTCCGAATCAAAATCTGTCCCGACCATCCCTTGAGATAAAATTCTCCGGTCATTTATCCCGTACTACAAAGTAGTTATGGGACTTTCGTTTCAATTTCCCAAATTCATCTTTTTTCTATTTTTAATGATTTTTTTCCGTTTTCATAGAGTCGAAAAAAATCCCAAAATTATCTTTTTGAGTCATTAGATTAATTTCAGTGTTATTTTATTTTTTCTAATTTTATTTAATCGATTTTCTTCATTGTGTTTGTTTCTGATTCTTAGGGACATTGTTGGCATTTTGAGCATTGTGTTTGTTGTTGTGTTTTAGTCCTGGCTACTAGGTCCTATTGTTCCAAACTTGTTGCTTTTGATCCTGAAGTAGAAAGAACCTTGCACACACGACGTAGAAAAGTCCAGGTTACCACTAGCACACCACCCACAATTGAGTCTGACTCTGAGTTCGAATATTTGCACCACTTGTTTGCTTCAGATTCTGAACTTGTTATTGATATGTCTGACCAAAGAACCTTAAGGCAATTGGCTGCCCCTGATTTGAATTATAATGGCATGTGTATTGATTATGATGATGTTGCTGCTCCTTTTGAATTAAAATTGGGTTTAATACACTTGTTGCCCAAGTTTAGTGGTCTTGCAGGTGAGGATCCGCACAAACATTTGAAAGAATTCCAGGTCGTATGCTCCACACCGTCAAAGCCTAAAGGGATCACTAAGGATCATATCAAACTTCGAGCTTTTCCTTTTTCATTGCAGGGTGCAACGAAGGATTGGTTATACTATCTTGAGCCAAACTCAATTGCAACTTGGAATGCTTTAAAAAAAGTGTTTTTGGAGAGATATTTTCCTACCTCTAGAGCTGCCTTAATAAGAAAGGAAATTTATGGTATTAGACAAGGTAAAGAGTCACTAACTGAGTATTGGGAGAGGTTCAAGCACTTGGTATCTAGCTACCCTCAACACCAAATTACCGAGCAACTACTCATGCAATACTTTTATGAGGGGTTGTTACCGATGGACAGGAACATTCTTGATGCTTCTAGTGATGGAGCACTCGTCGATAAAACTCCAGCTACTGCCAAGGCTCTTATTGAGAATATGTCTCTTAATTCACAACAGTTCACCACTAGAGACAATTCTATTCAAAGTAAAGGCGTGAATCAAATTCAAGCTTCTTCCAACAAAGCTTTGGAAACCAGAATTGGTGAGCTCATTGCCTTAGTCAAACAGGTAGCAGTAGCAAAACCTCAAACATTAACTTTGTGTGGTATTTGTACTTCTCATGAGCACCCGACCGATACCTGTCCCATTATGAGAGATGAGTCTATTGCTGAGCTACCTCAAGCTTATGCAGCAAACCTTTACAATCAAAACAGGTACAAAAACACTCTTGACCTGTCCACAAACAAATATCATCCCAATTGGAGGAACCATCCCAACCTTCGATATGGAAATCCACAAACCAGCCAACAACAGAACCCACCCCATGTGGTTGTCCCTGCACCTTCCGGACCATCCTTAGAGGATCTTGTCAAACAAATGGATGTCAATAACCTTCAGTTCCAACAAAGAACCGATTCTAGCATTCAGACCTTGCACACACAGATGAGACAGCTTGCTACACAAATAAATGCCATTCAATCCCAAGGGTCGAACCAACTTCTAGCGCAAACTATTGTCAATCCGAATGGTTCTAATGTTAATGTTAGCGTAATTTATTTGAGATCTGGAAAGGTAACAGAAACAGCCCCTGAAAAAATGAATAAAATATTGAGGTAACATCTGAACCTTCTCCTTCTGAATTTGTTTCACCTGAAATTTCTCCACCTTCTGCTGTTGCGGTGGAAACTGAAAAAATTAAAGAAAATGAGTATGTTCCACCAGTTCCCTTTCTGCATAGAGTTATGAAAAATAAAAGAATTGAGGAGGGAGAGAAAGAAAGAGAGATATTGGATGCTTTCTGAAAAGTTGCGGTAAACATTCTGCTTCTTGTCGTAATTAAGCAGGTTCCTAAATATGCGAAGTTTTTGAAGGATTTGTGTACCAACAAGAGAAGGATTAAGGGAAGTGAAAGAGTAAACTTGGGAAGAAATATTTCTGCTTTTATTCAGCCCAAACCTTTATCCAAAAAAAGTTGTGGGCGAGCAAAATGTTTCAGCCCTCATTACTCAGGTTCTGCCACAAAAACAAAAGGATCCGGGAACATTTACTATTCCTTGCACCACCGGGAATAGTAAATTCGATAATTGCATGCTTGATTTGGGAGAGGGCATTAATGTTATGCCTACTTCTGTTTATAATAACCTTTGTCTTGGTCCTTTGCAGCATACAGGTTTAATCATTCAATTGGAGAACAGGAGCAACGCTCGGCCAGCCGGCGTAGTCGAAGATGTTCTTGTTCAAGTTAACGACTTAATTGTTCCTGCAGATTTCTACATTCTGGACATGGAAGGAGAAACAAAGTCCAGAGCTCCCATCATTTTAGGCAGACCGTTCATGAAAACGGAAAAAACAAAAATTGATGTTGACGATGGAACCATGTCCATGGAATTTGGTGACATTGTCGCAAAATTCAACATTTTTGATGCCATGAAACATCCCTTGGAGGAGCATTCTATTTTTCACATTGAGCTGATCTCCGATTTAGTTGATGACACTTTTTATGATTTATTTTCCATTGATTTTCCGTCTTTATTTGGATTTGGTGATGTTTATTTGTGTTCGGATTATACTGAAAATAACTTGTGTGTTGTTTGTGCTGAGGTTGAAGCTGCCTTGCAGGCTGATGTCTTTCCTACAGGAGAAGTTGTTATTGATGAAGTTGTTTTTGTAGCTGATGCTTTTGACATCTCGGCTTCCCCGAACGCTCCATCCACGGAGCAGCCCCCGTCCTTAGAGCTGAAACAACTCCCGGAGAACCTGAAATACGTTTATTTGGAGAGTAATGAAAAACTCCCTGTTATTATTTCTTCTAACCTTGATTTACATCAAGAAAATAAACTTTTACAGGTTTTGAAAAAGCACAAGAAAGCAATCAGATGGACTTTAGCCGACCTTCCTGGTATTAGCCCATCGATGTGCATGCACAAAATTTTACTTGAGGAAGGAGCGAAAACAGTAAGGCAACCCCAAAGGAGGCTTAAACCTTTGATTCTTGATGTTGTGAAGAAAGAGGTAAGCAAACTCTTTCAAGAAGGTATCATTTATCCTATTTCTGACAGTAAGTGGGTGAGTCCGGTGCAGGTTGTACCTAAGAAATATGGACTCACAGTGGTGAAAAATGAAAAGAATGAAATTGTTCCCACTAGAGTTCAGAACAGTTGGAGAGTTTGTATTGATACAGAAGATTAAACCAAGAAACTAGAAAGTATCACTTTCCTTTGCCGTTCATTGACCAAATGCTTGAACAGCTAGCTGGTAAATCACATTATTGTTTTCTTGATGGTTTTTTAGGTTACTTTCATATTCATATTTCACTGGAAGATCAAGAGAAGACCACTTTTACTTGTCCCTTTAGTACTTTTGCTTACAGGAAGATGCCTTTTGGTCTTTGCAACGCTCCTAGCACCTTCCAACGATGCATGATTAGCATTTTTTATGATTTCATTGAAAATTGCATGGAAGTTTTATGAATGACTTCACTGTTTATGGTTCTTCTTTTGATGCATGCCTGAGTAGTTTGAATATGGTTTTAGAAATATGCATCGAGACTAACCTTGTTTTAAATTATGAAAATGTCATTTTATGGTTGAACATGGAATTGTTCTTGGTCACATAATCTCTGAAAAAGGTATTTTTGTTGACCCTGCTAAAATTGATGTGATTTCTACACTGCCTCACCCTTCTTGCGTTCGCAAGATTCATTCTTTTCTTGGTCATGCAGGTTTTTATAGGCGTTTCATTAAGGATTTAAGCAAGATAGCTCTTCCGCTGTTAAACCTGTTGAAGAATGACGTTAGTTTCAACTTTGATGACAAATGAAAACAAGCGTTCGAGTTCTTGAAGAAAGCATTGACTTCTGCTCCAATAATCCAGCCCCCTGACTGGACCCTCCCTTTTGAGCTTATGTGTGATGCTTCCAATTACGCTGTTGGGGTTGTCCTTGCACAAAGAGTTGACAAAGCTTCCCATGTTATTTATTATGCTTCTAGGACTTTAGATTTTGCACAGTCAAATTACACTACCACTGAAAAAGAACTTCTAGCTATTGTTTTTGCTCTTGATAAATTCATATCATATTTGCTAGGTTCCAAGGTTGTTGTTTTCACTGACCATGCAGCTTTAAAGTACTTGCTGAAGAAGCCGGATGCAAAACCAAGATTTATTCGGTGGATGTTGTTGCTCCAAGAGTTCAATATAGAGATTAAAGACAAAAGTGGAGTTAAGAACTTAGTGGCTGATCACTTGAGCAGGATAGAAAGAGATGAAGATCATTTACCCACTCAAGATGACTTTCCTGATGAGCAGCTTCTACTTTTGCATGGAGTAACTCCTTGGTTTGCTGACATTGTTAATTATCTTGTTGCTGGTGTTTTTCCTACAGGTGCATCCAGGTCACATATTCACAAACTCAAGAGTGATGCCAAATATTATGTTTGGGATGATCCATATCTTTGGAAGTTTGGTAGTGATCAGGTGATTAGGAGATGTGTCCATGACTATGAGATTGAATCTATTTTGAATTTTGCTCATTCATCTTAAGTCGGAGGACACTTTTGTCCGCAAATAACTGCAAGAAAGATCCTATACTCAGGTTTCTATTGGCCCACTATCTTTAAAGATGCTTTTGAGACTTACCGCACTTGTAAAGAGTGCCAGATAGCATGTACAAACATCACTCGTAAGAGAGAAATGCCTCAGCAACCTATGCTTTTCTGTGAGGTATTTGATGTATGGGGAATCGACTTCATGGGTCCCTTCCCTGTATCATTTGGTTTCATTTACATTTTGCTTGCTGTCGATTATGTTTCAAAGTGGGTGGAAGCTATCCCCAATAGGACTAACGATTCTAGAGTTGTTGCAGGTTTTGTCAGGTCTAATATCTTTTGCAGGTTTGGAATACCGCGAGCTATCATAAGTGACCAAGGCACTCATTTCTGCAACCACACCATGGAAGCTTTGCTTCAGAAGTATGGAGTTGTGCATAGAGTCTTTACTGCATATCACCCACAAAGTAATGGGCAAGCTAAGATCTCAAATAGAGAGATCAAACATGTTTTAGAGTAAATGGTGCAACCAAACAGGAAGGATTGGAGTCGTCGTCTAGAAGACGCACTTTGGGCTCAAAGAACAACTTTCAAGACACCCATTGGGATATCTCCTTATCGACTTGTTTTTGGTAAGGCATGTCATCTTCCTGTTGAGATAGAACACCGTGCTTATTGGGCGGTGAAGAGTTGTAATCTAGAGATGCAACAAGCAGGTATTGAAAGAAAAGTCCAATTGCAACAGCTTGAAGAGCTTAGATTAGAGGCTTATGAAAGCTCTAGGATTTATAAAGAGAAAACAAAACACTTCCATGATAAAATGATTTCTAGGAAGGAATTCTCTGTGGGTCAACAGGTTTTATTGTTTAACTCCCGCCTTAAGCTTATGGCTGGGAAACTCCGATCCAAATAGATTGGCCCTTTTTTTGTTACTAATGTTTTCCCTCATGGTGCAGTAGAAATTAAAAGTGCAGGTACTGACAAAATTTTCAAGGTCAATGGCCAACGCCTAAAGCTATTCCATAAAAGTGAAGTAGCAGAAGATGCAACCATAGAAGATCTTTCTTTGGAAGAACCCAACTACTCTGCAACTTGATCAGGGAGCTTTTCTTCTCTTCTCTCTACTTTAATAGTTATGTCCTTTCATTGAGGACAATGCTTGTTTTAAGTGTGGGGGAGGGAATACTTTGTTTTATTTGTTTTTGTTTCTTGTTTTCTTGTTTTGTTTTCAATTATAAAAATAAAAAATAAAAAAATATAAAAAAATTTGCATCTTTTTGAAAGTTCTGGGTTAGAGATTAATCCGAGGATAGTTGTGGAGACTTGGGAAAAGTTCACAAGATCAGTATCGTCTTAACACTGTAAGTCTTCTGCATATGGAAATTGATTTGAATTCTTTTATGTTTTTAGCCTTGAATTCTCATTCTCTGACAGCTCTTGAGTAGTTTATTTCAGCAGTCAGCACCACCTCACACACTCTACGCAAGGAAGCCGATGAATATAAGTGAGTGTTCAGAGAAAAAAATTTAAAAAAAAATAAAAAAAAAAGAAAAAGGAATGCGCCTTCTAAGTTTGGTGACTCTCACCCGGTCACTTAACCCAACGGTCGTAGAACCTACAAAAAAGTTGATAATAAGACTCGTTGTTAGTTGGTTCAGCGGTTTCTGGTGCTGAACTTGGTAGGGCGGATTACGGTCCGATCCTCCGCAACTACAACTGAGTAAGCAAGGGTTATGCCACGTAAGTACCATAACCCTGTGCAAAAAGGATCAGAGTCACTAACCAGTTTCTTTGCTATAAATGTGTGGAGATAACGGGCTTAATGTGATTGCGCCTGAATGAAAAAGAGCAAGAAGGAGGATGAGTAAGTTAAGCTTTTGCATAATAATATGATTCGAATTGGTTTGTATATTCAGGAGGAAAGATTAGTGTTCCTACGATATCCTTAGTGTGTAAGATTAGTACCTATTGATGCAACTTTAACCAAAGAAAAGTTTGTGGCCTAGAATGAGTAGCCAATGATGTGTTTGTGTTTTCTTTGTTTTGTTTTACTTTAATTTTGCTCGGAGTGCAAAAGTTCAAGTGTAGGAGAATTTGATCAGCGCATTTTGATGCACATTCCTCTATATTTATACTTATGCATTTCTATGTTTTATTTTGGTTATTTTTCCTTTTTATTGTATTTTTATAATTTATTTTATTTTTGCACTTATTTATTTTCAGCTTTAGCAGCTTTCACGAATAAATTCATAACTTGAGCTTCAAGAGTCGGAATGAGGCGTGCTACCATTCGTTAGAAAGCTAAGAGAAAGAGCTACGATTTTCATTCAGAAGTCGAGAGCTGAATCAGATTGTAGCAGGGCCAGAAATTTCGTTGAAGTTGCAGCTTTAGAAATATTTCTTGTTTTGGGTCATTTAGAATGGGCTTGGGTTATATTTTTGACCCAGTTGGGTTATAACCGGAAATTCATGTTTCAATATATCCCAAAACATCCGTGTACTGTTGACATATTCACTTTTGACGAGAAAAAATATTGTTCACGAGAAAACTATGGCTTTGTACGAATCATCTATGGAGAACTAAATTCCAAGAATCAATCGGTTGTATTCGAATTCCACTTTGAGGTTTTTATATATCCCAATTTATTTTGTTTCCTTTGAATCTTTCTTATAATTTCAATTATTTGTTTAATTTGATTGTTGTTATAGGACAAAATTCTTAGATTCAATTGTTGATTGATGATCCTGAATCAAATTCGTGATTAGTGTAGCTTTTGCATTATCGCGTACGATCATGTTGCGTTTGCTTTATTCGCAATAGTTTTTATCTGTTTGCTTTACTCAGAATTTAGGGACAGACATCATTCAATTGCTATTGCGCTTGTCAGTAGCTTTTGTGATCGAATAGGAACGGACCCGTTAGGGAATTGGGATTTTATAGGGATCGATGATAAGTCGGAAGTCGATACAGTAGATTGGTTCGTTTTAGTTTATTTCGAGAATCACTTATTTTAAGCGCTTATTTTTCATTTTCGTTTTTGAACCCAAACCAAACCCCCCAATTCGATTTACCTTCAGTTAATAAAATCAAGATACCTTGTGAGAACGATATTCGAGTTACAGTTGTCGCTATATTATCGTTTCGCAAAAACACTCATTTTGATCCGCGCGCGACAGCGGATCAGGATGGAAGCGACTTCATATGATAATGTTACTAAGAAGGTAGTAATGCATTTTATCAAGAATAATCTCATATGTCGGTATGATGTGCCAAGCAGGATTATCACCGACAATGGCTCAAATCTGAATAATAAGATGATGATGGAACTTTGCGAAGAATTCAAGATTGTCCACAACAATTCATCTCCCTACAGGTCAAAGATTAATGGGTTTGTTGAAGCCGCTAATAAGAACATTAATAAGATCATCCATAAAATGGTTGTTACTTATAAAGATTTGCATGAGATGCTCTATTTTGCTCTGCATGGTTATTGAACATTTTTCCGCACTTCAACGGGGGAAACCCCATTCTCTCCTGTGTATGGCATGGAAGCAGTTCTCCCTGTTGAGGTTGAGATTCCATCTTTATGTGTGATAATGGAAACCCAATTGTTAGAGGCTGAATGGGTCCAGAATAGGTTTGACCAGATGAATTTGATTGAAGAGAAGAGAATGACAACTTTGTGTCATGGTCAGTTATACTAGAAGAGAATGAAGAAAGCTTTTGATAAGAAGGTCAAGCCTCATGAATTCAGAGAAGGCGACATCGTGCTCAGGAAGATCATGTATTTTAGCGCTGACTCTAGGGGCAAGTGGACTCCCAATTTCTAAGACCCATATGTTGTTAATAAAGCCTTCTCTGGTGGTGCATTGATTCTTGAAACAATAGATGGCGAGGAGTTCCCACGTCCTTTGAATACTGATCCAGTCAAGAAATAATTTTCCTAAATAGATAAAAGAACAACTCGCTAAGAGGAAACCTCGAAAGGGAGGCTTAGGCAAAAAGGAGCATCTTGGTAGGCCGAAAACCCGAAAGGGCGGTCTAGGCCAAAATTAGAGACACAAACAGAATAAATTTTCCCGGTAGATTGAAAACTCGCAAGGGAAATCTAGGAAAAAGTTAGGGATTTCTTGGTAAGTAACTACGTCAGACGAGACTTGATCATTTGAAGCAACAATCTTCTTGGATCCTCACTATACTTCAATAGAATTCGCTGCTCAAGAATTAAAAGTTGTTAGGGAGAATACTGGTCATTGTATTTCAATGTATCTTGTCCAATATACTACCATTTTCCAAACTTTTTAATCATTTATGGAGTCTCGCCATTTGCAGTCTACCATTCTATTAATAAAGTTTGAGCTTTTATCCAATTCTTTGTAGTTCTTATTTTATTCAGCTTACAAAGATTTCATTTATTATTGATAGTAATTTTCAAAGCAAAAAGATTAAATAACCAAAAAAAAATTTTTTGAAAAGAATTTACAAATTACTTCTTGCTTTAGATTTTGTGACTCAAAGAGAACAAAAATAGTGACTCCAAGGATGGACGAACTCTGAAGTTTTAGAAGTATGTGTTCCCCCAGAAGGCTCTCCCATGTCATTTTTTATGGTATGCGTATGATCTTCTTGAGTTCCTCAGATAGTTAAAGATGATACCAATTGATGTATGGCATGGTGTTGGGTTTACGATCCCTTTTTCCCCAGTTAGGTCTTGGTTCATTTTGATTTCAGGTTTGCATGGTATGAAGTCTCTACCCCATATTTCCTAGTAAGGTCTTTGTTCACATGATGAAAGTCTTTTCCCCTTTGGGTACTGAGATGAAATCATTTATGAAACATTTCCCTTTGCAGTGCTAGCATTTTTGTTGTTGTTTGTTTCCCAGGCAACCAGACAAGGGAAATATCTTTTCTAAGAAGTGTTGAAACAATTGTCAACTTTTTGGGTTTTCTCCCGCCAAGTGTTGGTTTTGATTTAAAATCCCCATAAGTTTGATTTCTTACTGTATTGTTTGACTTCTTAAATCCCCGAGAAAAGATGAGATAACATATCTCTCTTAAATTCGTTATCCCCATGAGGTTTTATAATTTCTCCACAGAGAAGTTGATGCAATCATCACTCTAAGTATCGAAGAATATGTTTTGGGTTCCCCTTGATGATGTGGTGGTGCCCTCCCCAATGAAGTCAGTACGAGATCCCAGTTGATATTTTAATGATGTGGTTTTCATCTACCCTATTAAAATCAGTATTGCAATCCCCAGTAGAAGTACAAATGTTGAAATATTTATTTTCCCTATTGAAGCCTGTATGATATTCCTCGGTGAATCCGGGAGGAGGATGTTACATCCCTGTATCTATACTGATTTATTATTGTGATTTAATTATTTTGGGATTATGTCCCTTCCCAGTGGAGTTAAGCCATGAAGTGGGAATTTGTTTCCTCAGTTGTTGCTAACTTTATTATGAAGTTTTCATCTTGGATATGATTTAGCCGAGTATTGACTTTACCCAAGTTGTTTTTGTCTGGTTATTTCCTATGATATGTGTCTGTTTTATCAGCATATACATGATAATGTTCATACACTCATACATATATCATGCATAGTTGAATTTAGCAATTCATTTCTCATCTGCATTCATTAATATTTTGTTGGCATATTACACTATTTTGCAGAATTATGTTACCCTCTCTCCAATAGAGTGTCAATCTTAAGCAGAAAGTTATATCCTTTCAATTTCCCCACTGAGTTATCCCTCGTGTAAAAATTTTGCTTCAGCCTCCCTGTCTAGCTCTTTGTCTGGGTAGAACGTGGTTCCCTCTTGAGTTTTTTTTTCATGAGGTGTTATTTTGGTTGATTGTTTCATCCCGATTTATTTCTGGTTTGAATCGGTGGTCCCCGACAACATTATTATTTTGATTTCTGCAGGCTTTGAGCCTTGGTTCGAGAATGTGCATTTATTTTACACGTGAATATTGTATCCCCTCAGCAGGAATATTTTGACATTTCCCTAGGAAGTCCTATTTCTTTCCCCAGGAAATCATTATTGCAATTCCTTCTCATAACAGCAAGTGGCGGGTCTCTTTATTTGAGCAACATGTATTTCCCCAATAAGTCTTTCAGTTCCCAGAGAAGATTCAGATTTGTTACTCCAATGAATGGTAGCCTCGTCATTATGGGAGGTAGTTTGTTGTTGAGGTTTGTTACTCCAATGAATGGTAGCCTCATCATTATGGGAGGTAGTTCATTGTTGAGATTTGTTACTTCAATGAATGGTAGCCTCATCATTATGGGAGGTAGTTTGTTGTTGAGATTTGTTACTCTAATGAATGGTAGCCTTGTCATTATGGGAGGTAGTTCGTTGTTGATAATTTTTAATCCAATGAATGGTAGCCTCGTCATTATGGGAGATAGTTCCTTGTTGAGATTTGTTACTCCAAGGAATGGTAGCCTCGTCATTATGGGAGGTAGTTCATTGTTGAGATTTGTACTCTAATTAATGGTAGCCTCGTCATTATGGGAGGTAGTTTGTTGTTGAGATTTGTTACTCCAATGAATGGTAGCCTCGTCATTATGGGAGGTAGTTTGTTGTTGAGATTTGTACTCTAATGAATGGTAGCCTCATCATTATATGAGGTAGTTTTGTTGTTGAGATTTGTTACTCCAATGAATGCTAGCCTCGTCAGTATGGGAGGTAGTTCATTATTGAGATCTTTTTCCGATGGATGGCAATCTCTTCATTGTGGGAGATAGTTCATCATTGGGATTCACTTTGCTCTGAAGAAGATTGTTTGTTTCCAGTCATAAGTACTGATGCCAATTAATTGTTACCATCCTTATATTGGTATTTATTGGTATTATCTTACCACTTCCTTCCCCGGTGGGTCGACGTTACTTTTTTTGCTATCTCTTCAGTGAGTAGATAGTTTGCAGTCATTTGTCGATTACTTTTATCCTTTAACTTCTCTCCTCAATCTTTGAGTTGATGATTCCTTATCTCCTCTTTGGGCTTTATCCCAATAGATTCGAGTCTTTTGTCCACCATAGATTTATTTTCCTGGTCGGACTTCCTTTTTATCCTTTATTTTATCCCCAGTGGTGTCTTGTGTTGCATTCATAATCATAAGCATTGCATGGCATCTTAGGGTAAAAACTAGGGTTTATTTTATATTTAAGTATCTTCAATCACGTCGACACGAAGATTTTAACCTTCGCATCTACGGATAGAAGACACTTAAATAAGGGTAACTGTTGTACCCCAATTTCCCCCCCCCCCTAAGATTCTTCTATCATCTCATACCATTACAATACAACAAGATCACACATTAGGGTTTTTGGGCACTACTCCTACTTCATCCTATCTTTAGGTTTGTCTATGAGGGATCACCAAGCACCTTCAGTTGTGTATCTTGAACATATATCCTTTTGACTAAGATCAAAATATGTGTATATATCTCTTTGAATGTCACTTGTAGGTAATAACACAATTGCATGTATCTTACCATCTCCTAGTATAGAGGACCAAAACTAGGGTTTGGAATGTAATCAGGAAATCTCTGACTTTTTGGGAAATACTTGATTCCATGTTTCTCTACATGTTCATGAGCATTTATGATTGGAAATTTGATCATCAATTTTGGTTTGAAATGGCTCAATTGACAAAAGGAGGGTAAATTGGTCATTTTGCCAGAAGTCAACCAAAGTCAACTGTTGACCAAGGGGACTTTTGGTCAACTATCAATTCAATGTCCCTATTTTAATATTTCATGGTCAATGGTGGCATAAAATCAAGATGAAGTGTGAATTGGATATAACTTGTCAATGAAGATATTTGGAATTTTGAATTTTTTCTAAGTGTTCATAGTACTGAATTTTGATTGGTCATAACTTTCTCAATTTTTATTGAAAATGTACAAACTTTACATGCCTAGAAAGAGGATACAAAATTTTTTAACTTTGTATTATAGGCCTCAAGTCCAAAAAGAAAGGATAAAAAGTTATGGAGCTTGGAGGTTTTGAACACTTAGTGAAATTTCTCAAATATGCACAAAAATTTGATTCCTTCATGATTAATTTTGAATGTTCATTTGGGCTTAAATCAAAAAGTTATCAACATCAAAGTTGAAGTATGAAGTGTGCTCTTCATTTTTTCTTCAAGAATCATTTCAAATGGTCAAGTATGGAGAGAGATATATTTCTTAGGATTTGGGGCCTAGAGATGGCATTTTGCCCAGCCACGCGCGCGCTAAGCCAAGAATTTTATCGAGCAGTTTGTGGGCATGCCTTCACCACCATTTTTCTCCTTGAAATTTTGATTATTTTGAAAAATGTCCAACATAAAAGATCAAATCCTAAATGTGAGGAACAACTTTTCTTCAGAAAGTTTCTCAAAATGACTCCTACATTTTGAGATATAATCATGGGAAGAAGGTACCATGCAAACTGAATTTTTGCCCAGCACAAGGCATGTCACACGCGTGTGAAGCCAGCCATTCCAGCAAACACATGATGTGCATACACACTTAGCTATTTATCTCATTGATTCAAGCTTTTTTTTGAAAAAAATTGAACATCAAAGTTGGAGTATAAAGTGTCCTCTCCATTTTTTTATTTAAACTTTGTCATGTTTCATGCACTATGGAGAAAGATATAAGGAGGTAAAGACCTGACCATGATTTTGGCAAGCCTGCATGAAAATGCATGGAATGGCACGATGCTTGCTTCAAATAACATCAAGTTTCCAGCTCAACATGCACATGCTTTATTCATTAACCCCAAAACACATGCATTGTGACATTTTTTGAACATAAAACGCACAACACACCTCACCACCTCACTCACTTTTGATTTTCCCATTTCTACTCTCTTATTCTTTCTCCCTCTATAAAATCAAGACTTTATTCAATTGAAAGGGGTTGGACAGAATAAATTACACAAGCTATCTCTATCTCTCTCTCACAAAGCTCCTTCATCTTTGCAAATTCATAATTGCTCTTCTCTCTTTAAATCTCAAGCAAGTTGAATCCATTTTTATTAAAGCTTTCTCCATTTTTGAAGCTTCATTTGCATCTCTCTCCATCCATTATATTTGAATCTTCAAGTCAAGCATCTCTGATTTTCTTGCTCTTTATTTGAGCTCAAGCATCAACAAATCCGTTCACAAGGTATATGCTTCATATTTTCACTCTCATAGTTGTAGCTTGCATTTCTGTTCAATCCATAATCCTTTTGAAAAATCTAAGAGCATATTCATTTTCCTTGCATTTTTGTGATGAATTTTGATTTTCGGATCATTTAATTTGGTGGAGAATTGAAGGAGAAATGTAAAGTTGAAATCTGTTTGATAAATTGTCCAACTCAAAACCGTGTTCATGCATCAATATTCGCATGCGTTTTTCTCTATCATAAATGTATCATTTAATGAAATTATTGATTCTATCGTGTTCTACTAATTTCCATCTTGAATTTTAATGTTTACACTTTTGATTTTCATCAAGAAACATGTGAGTTATCATGGTCTGAAAATCTGATTTTGAAACTGTAAAACGATAAGGGTTTGATGCTTTGGTAGGGATTACTACGTGTCATTTTTTATTGAACATGTGCTAAAATCTTTCACAACGCTTTTTGTTAATAACATGTGTAATACACCTCAATTCTATTTTAATTTTCTTTGTTTCTTTAATTTTGTTTAAATATTTTCCTTAATTCAAAAATTACCAAAAAAATATTTTATACTATATTTTTCATATACTTTCATATTTTGATTTTGATTTCAATTTTTTTAAACATTTTTCTTGATTAAATAAATTCATGTAGTTAATTAGGGTTTTAATATTCTTTTAAATTTTGAAATTTTATTTTCC
Organism: Vicia faba; assembly: GCA_948472305.1. Lineage (NCBI taxonomy): Eukaryota > Viridiplantae > Streptophyta > Magnoliopsida > Fabales > Fabaceae > Vicia > Vicia faba. Next base: position 25,081,971 of record OX451740.1, read on the forward strand.
TATTTCTACTAAATCAAAAATAATAAAAAAAATATTTTCTAGCATCACTCTGAGTTTACTTCTTAAAAATAATTTTTGTTCAAATTTTATAGAATTCTTGAGTTACAAATTAAATCATTTCTTGGACATATCATCTTTTCTTTGTCTTTTTTGATGAACCGTGTAAATAATTTTCATTTAATTCTTTCATTTTGGATTAAAAAAAAAATACTTACTGATCCTTAGAGTTTTTTTCGATATTTAGGTAATCTTACACCAAATTTATTTGAACTTTAGATCAATTTGATTAATTTGGAACTTAATTTCCCTTTTTTAGGGTTTTGTTTGATCATTCACACTAATTGATTAAAATTTCTAACTTTATATGCCTATAAAATCATAGATGAAGTTGTTTAGAATGCTTGAACAAGTTGAGGTCCCAAAGATCATTTTTCTGGAATTTTAAAATGTGACTTCATATTTTTTTACAAATTATTTTCCAAAACATCTCTAGTTTAGGCATTTTGCTAGCTAGTTTCAAAGTTTACATTTTTAAATTCAAATTTCCACCTTAATCCAAGAACTCTAAATTTTGTTTCTGACTTTTATAGAACTTTAGGAAGTTAGGATTTTAATTTCTTAATTTTACAAGTTATTTTCCTATTTTAAATTAAATTTTTTACTTAGGTTTGTACTTAGGGTTTTACTTTTGATCAAGACTTATAATTGAGAACTTTTGTACATAATTCACGTTTAAATTTTTATTTGGCATTTGATACTGACTTGAAGCTTATTTTAGGACAAATTCTTCAAAATCTTTGGATCTTGGGTGTTGATAGATTGAAAAACCAAATCCATCAAGATGGATGAATGATGTTGATGATATTTGAAACTAAATTTCATCTAATACATCCCCTCCCTATTCATCTTGTATCATTCTTACTTGTGATAAATGTTATTGGATAATGATTTACATATCATTTCTCAAAATATATGGTACATAGATTGCTATTGACCGGCCTCAAAATAGGTGCGACTTCTACATAAGTCCATTTACGATTGCTTAACATAGAGCTAAATTTTGTCCCGATTCGAGAAATGATCATTCGCGGCCCAAACCTATGTTTGCAATCTCAAGTATGTTAATTTGAATCCTTTGATCCAATAAAGTTGAGATTCATTGTTAGGAGGCTTTGGTCTTATCAATCCTCTAATGAATCTTCATAAGCTTTGATCAAAGTGAATCACTTAAACATCATTAATCATTTATTGTCGCCTCGATAGTTTTAAAATGAATGGTATACTTGACAAAAAGAAAATGAAACTTATTGTTGAGAGGCTTTGATTTTATCAATCTTCTAATGATTTTCTAATGCAAGTTTTAAGATGGTCATTCAATTAACCTCTAATTTTTAACAATTGACTTTATTTTGTGCTTTTACTTTATTCTTTTATTCTAAGCACCATTTATTTTAGCATTTACATTTCATGCTATTTTCATCTTTGCTCACTTGAACATTTATCTTTTGTGTCATTTTTACTTTTCTCACTTGAGATTTTCATTTCTTTTTGAAGATACCAAATAATCAACTTGAACAATAAAAAACTTTAATGTTACTTGGACTACTTGGTTACTATCCTTGCCATTATGGAGATTGTGGACTTCTCGGACTTAGGATTAGAGACCTTGACCTACATTAAGACCTTGTGACCTCAACTGTTATTTTGTCTGGAGTTCTTGGGATTTACCCCGAGACATTGGGTTGTCTGTTTACTTTGTGTGCAGATTATTGTGATTACATGCTTTATCCGTGATCGAGAATTCATCTGTATACAGCCGTTAATCTGCCAATTTTTGTGAAGACTTAATGAAATTGAAGCTTGGTTTTCTTAAGAGGTTTATTATCTTTGCATGTTTGGTTTCAATTCAAAGGATGGAAATTCTACATTGACTCATTGTGTCAAGTGTTGAATTCTTGTTGGTTAGACGATTCTTTTCCCTAACTTTTAACTTGCGCTTTAGGATAGTCCCTTCATCTCCTCCCATCTTCTTTAATTTCAAAAATCTTCTCCCTCCTTTTGAAAACTCTTCTTGCTTCTAAACTCGAACCACTTTTGTAATAAACTTGGACTTAGGTCCATGCATTTTCAAAAATATTTTCTTAATCAAACTTTAAACAACTTAATCATACTTTGACATTTTTTTGAGAAGACTAAAAGTCAATCAATCTCATTCAAACCATTTTGCCATTTTGGCTTTTTACGTTAAAATTTTCTCAAAAGATTAGACTCTTGTCAATCCTTGTATTGATGCGAGCTACTATACTTCTACGATATGTAGTGAAGTGAGATATTTTCCACTTGGTTGTTGAGTGAGGCTTTGTTGATTTTAAAATCAAAGTTATATCCTCCACTTTGAGATGACGCAAATTCTCCTTTCTTATAATTATGGGTAGTAAGTATATTCTTCCACTCGGATACGGCGATGATGTCTTGTCTCTTAAAATTAACCAACACACTTGTGTTTTAAAACTTTTAAAGGTGAATTACGAGTATCCTGATCCCCTATTGTACGGAAGGTGGTACATAGGCACTAAAGGTTCACAACCGCGGCGGGTTCAAAAATTATAAAAAAATATTTCTTTCCTCATCCCCACAATCTATTTTTTGTATACAACATTTATAGCCAAAACACACAAATTTTCAAAGAGGTTCCTGTGGAGTATCATAGATGTTTAGGGTGCTAATACATTCCCTTTGCATAACCAACCCTCGAACTTAGGTTATCTCCCCATCTTTTTGGGTTATTCGCTCTTTACCCATTCCTTTGGAAACAATAAAGCGCGGTGGCGATTTTTATTTAATCTGTGCGAGTTAAGTCAATTCAATGGCTTATTCTCAACATTTCTACCGCTACAGTCAATGCCTTGTGATTTGGTGTTATTCGTTGCTTGGATGAGATAATCCATTGATGGATCTTTGTCAGACATGCTTTCGTGCGAATCTCATTGATGACAGAGAGTAAAAGTGGTGCAAGGGCGAAGAATTCAACAAATTTCTTTGTTATGAAGCAGAAGGTTATCCCTTCCATCTTACGGCGGTTATGGTAGAGATTTAGCTTTGGATCGAGAATGATTTGGTTGTGGAGTTTGATCGTGGAATTCGCGGGAATTCGATATCATTTTTCACAGACGGCATCAATATTCTGTTTCAGAACCAGAATCGGTGTTGATTGATGACATGGTACTCTAGAATCATTGATGTTGATCTCTAGTAAAATGGCGCGGGGTGGACCTGCAAGATTAGTACTCCAGCGCACAAGTTAGTTACATAATCCAAAGTGAATAATAATAAAAAGTGGAGATCAAAAAAATATATACCTTAAATCTTATGTATACTGAATATATACGTTGAACATTTCAATTAAACTTGTGCATAATTAAACCCTTATATTAAGTCTTTGTCGGTCTAGAACAATTAGAAATGATAAAAATATCAACAAATATATATATATATATATATATATATATATATATATATATATATATATATATATATATATATATATATATATATATATATATATATATATATATATATATATATATATATATATATATATTATATTATATTTGGTTGATATTTTTGTCATTTCAAATTGATAAAAAAAATCAATTATAAGGCCTTTGTCGGTCTAGAACAATTAAACTATCAAATAACTAAACTATCCTTACTATAATATATATTATCTAAACAATAACATGTAACAACCGCCTGTGAATAGATATAGATTTTTTTCATATTACACTCCTTGGTTTGTTGATGTGTAAGATATAAATATTTATTACATAATTTATTGTTGTTTGAATACTATTTATTATAGTCTATTCATTAGTTATTATTCATTTATTAAGATACAAAGGTCATCACTCTCTAACTCCATAATAAAAAGTTTTGGTGTCATGTGGATTATGAATTGTTATTGAGTTTATATCTGCCATTCAAAGTTTCAAACCAATGTAGGCACACTACTCTCTTATTTTTGCATGCAATATTGTTCATTTCATTCGTTTTGGTGGTTGAGAATGGTAGATAACTTGAAGCAATCACATAATTAGAGCACAAACCTAATAAGAATAGCATTTATTGATCTCAAGTTATTTTCACACCTTATATTTTTTTTAATATTAAATTATATGCACCTTTTTTATCCATAAAAATTAAACACCAAAAATCTCAGAGGAAAGGTGTATATTTCTTTCTTTGTTGTGAAGCCTTTGTCGCTTTCTTGCATATTAAGTTTCAGGTCACAAAAAATTAAAAAGATAATAAAGTAATGAACCAAATGAACATAAAAGAATATAAAAAACAAGAAACTGCTAGTTACACTTGTGACTTATATATAAATTCTATATCAGTATTAACTCATGTAAATAGGTTTAAATCGTTAACTTTCTGAAACCTCAAAGAGACAAAGCATAACCCTAACACACTTAAAAAAAAGTTCGTAAAATAAAACACTTTAATTGGCATTGCCTAAGACTAGCATAGCAAAACACATTGATTAATTAGTTAGATATATATCTAACAACAAAACTTGTGTAACTTCCAACACGTCACGTAATTCAGGAAATTGACAAGCTACATATAAGACAATGCAATCCATGACAGAATGATACATATTCACGTTAATGTTTTGCATGATTCTCAAATCACTTTCATCCAACTTTGAGCGACAGATAGCTTTGAAGTGTAGATGAAACAAATTGAAACAAAAATATTTCAAATCACGATTTGAAAACATAAATATTTATGATCAAACAAAAATAGTAATCACATATGAATATTATACAAAATTAAATCACGGCATATGCAACTTATTTTCCATCTAAACCTTTTTTTCTTCTAATTTTTTACCCTTACAACATTTCAAATTATTTTTATATGTTTTCAGGTGTAAACATAAAAGTGGTTAGATTTTAATATTATTAGTATTATGAGTGAATGTCAGGTTAGTTTTTAATATTATTAGTATTGTGAGTGGATGTCAAGTAAATATATATTTAGTATGTTTTGATGCTATGTTAAACTTAAATCTAATTTATATGGTTGTATATGTTTGTTTTTTTAAATAATTTTTAATGTATTTTGTTCGTGGGTGTAGCGGTAGAAATGTTTAAGACTAAACTATTGGGTTGACTAGATTTATACAGATCAAAATAAAAATTGTCACCGCGCTTTATTGTTTCTAAAGGAATGAAAAAAGAGCGAGTAACCCAAAAAGAGGGGGAAAGATTCTAGGTAAGGGGGTTGGTTATGCAAAGGGAATGTATTAACACCCTAAACATCTACGGTACTCTGCAGGAACCTCTTTGTAAAATCTGTATATTTTGGCTATAAAATGTTGTATAAAAAATAGATGGTGGAGGTGAGAAAACAAATATATTTGTTATGATTTTTGCACCCGCCGCGGTTGCGAACCTTTAGTGCCTACGTACCACCTTTCGTGTAATAGTGGATCAGGGTACACATAGTTCACCTTTTAAAAAATTTAAAACACAAGTGTGTTGGTTAATTTTATGAGATACGACATCATCGTTATTGTCCGTGTGGAAAACATACTTACTACCCACAATTATGAGAAATGAGAATTTGCATCATCTCAAAGTGGAGGATATGGTTTGAATTTTAAAAATCAACAACGCCTTACTCAACACCCAAGTGGAAAATATCTCTCTTCACTACATATTATAGAAGTATAGTTATTTGCATCACTACAAGGATTGACAAGAGTCTAATCTTTTGAGAAAGGTTTTAAAATAAAAATTCAAAGTGGCAAAATAGTTTGAAATGAGATTGATTGACTTTTATTCTTCTCACAAAAATGTCAAGGTATTATTAAGTTGATCGAAGTTTATTTGTGAAAATGTTTTGAAAATGCATGGACATAAGTCCAAATTTATTATGAAAGTGGTTCAAGTTTAAAAAAAATAAGAAGAGTTTTCAAAAGGAGGGAGAAGATTTTTGAAATTAAAGTAGATGGGAGGAGATGAAGAGACTATCCTAAAACATAAGGTAAAAGATAGGGATAAGAACCATTTAACCAACAAGAAGCCAATACTTAACATTATGAGTCAAGATAGAATTCTCATTCTTTGGATTGAAACCAAACAAGCAAAGATACTAGACCTCTTGAGAGAACCAAACTTCAAATATATTAAGTCTTCACAAAAATTGGGCAGATTAACGGTTGTATATGGGTGAGTTCCAGATTACAAACAAAGTATGTAATCACAATAACTTGCATACAAAACAAACAAACAATCTAATGTCTTGAGATAAACCTCAAGAACTCCAGACAAAATTAATTAAGGTCACAAGGTCTCCAACATAGGCCAAGGTTTCTAATCCTAAGTCCAAGAAGTCCAATACTCCATAATGCCAAGGATAGTAACCAAATAGTCCAAGTATCATTAAAGTTTTTTATGCTTCATGTTGATTATTAGGTGTCTTAAAAAAAGAAAAGCTCAAGTGAGTAAAATAAAAATGACAAGAAAGTAAATGCTCAAGTGAGCAAAGATGAAAAATAGCATGAAATGTAAATGATAAAGTAAATGGTGCATAAAATAAAAGAGCATAAAATAAAACACAAAATAAAGTCAATTATTAGTAATTAGTGGTTAGTTGGATGACCATCTTGAAACTTACATTTGGAACTCATTAGAGGATTGATAGAACCAAAACTTCCACACAACAAGTTGCATTTGCTTTTTGTCTAGTATATCATCCATTTTGGAATCCTCAAAAATAAAATTTAATGATCAACGATGTTTAAGTGATCCGCGTTGACCAAAAGTGATGTAGATCCATTAGAGGATTGATAGAACCAAAACCTCCACACAATAAATCTCAAGGTTATTGGATTAAAGAGATCAAATTAACATACTTGGGCTTGCAAACATAGGTTTGGGCCACAAATGATCATTTATTTGAATCAAGATAAAATTTAGCGCTATGTTAAGCAATCGTAAGTGAACTTATATAGAAGTCACACCTATTTTGAGGTCGGTCAATAGCAATCTATGCACCATTTGTTTTGAGATATGATATGGAGATCATACTCCAATAACACTTAGTGCAATAAGAAAGGGATAAGATGAAGAGGGGTGAGAAAGAATATATAAACCACATTTGAATTAAAATTTAATCAAACTATTATTAAAATCATTCATCCATTTTTATGGAGTTAGACTCAACACCATGGATCCAATGATGTTAACAAAGTTCATGATAAAAAATTCAACCCAAGATCATCCAGAAAATAATCACAAAATAATATTACATTTAATATATATGTTGAAAAGGGTTTAAAAATGAATAAAAATGAAAATAAAGGAAAAAAATATCAACTATATTCAAATTGATTCATAAAAAAGAAATAAGATCATAGAAAAATCAGAAATAGAATCAAATTTTTTATAAAATTTTTGGTAATTTTTTAAAGTCAGAAACTATTTTTAAACTAATTAAAATTGTTCAAACAAATAGAAAATAGATCAAAAAATAGTAAACATCAATATAAAATTCCATAAAATTTTCAAAAAGTCAGAAATATGTAAAATGATATTTATGAATTTTTTTAGAATTAAAGAAATGTCAAAAAGTATTTTTAAAGTAATTAAAAGAAAGAAAATAATGCAAAAAATATAAAAATATCAAATTTCAAAATAAAAATGTGAAAAAATAGTCATAAGATCAGAAATAATTCAAAGTATTTTTGTGAATTTTTTCATAATTTTTGGATAAAAAATAAAAGAGTTATGAATTTTTGAAAATTAAATCAATTAAAATATAAAATCAGAAAATAAAATAAAACCAAAAAGATGTGGGCCATCAGATCATAGCCAAAACGCATTAGTAAGCTGATCCAACGGACCATACGCGTTGTGCTTGATATGGACCTTAATGAGATACACATAGGATCAGAAAAAAGACAACCAATGAAATTAAAACATTTGGCACACTATCATTGGTTGAGATAAGACATATCATCGTCTTCAACCTCCAGACGCTCTGCAATGGAGATTTTTTGAGATCCTTCAAATGGAAAAATTAGGATCCCAGACTAGTATCATTGGATTCGTCTCTTCAAGACGATCCTGACATCACCATCGCGCCAAATTTATATAAGGTATGCAAAGAGATATGAATAAAAAATCCAGAAAATAGCGAGCACCTTCAATTTGGGATTTCTCTCTCAATTCTCAATGGATTTAAAAATTGTAAGAAGCACAAGAATTAGGGTAATGAGAGCTTCACAATGATATCAAAGTTTGGAAGAATTGATGGAGAAATCTACATATTGAAGTTCAGTTGCAGAGCTATGTAAATGGACTTGGTCAGATCAATTCAGAAGGTTTCAAGGCTCAATTATTTATCTGTTAGCTTCAGGGAAAATCAAGGAAGGTGAATTGATAGAAAAAATGGATTGAAAAAAGCTTGAACAATGATTTCGAAGTTGCAGAAAAATGAGTTATGGAGCGAGTTTGACATGGTGATTTTGGTTGTTCAAACTTCAGAAAACGAATGGGATAGCTCATGTATTTATAGGAGAAGTAAATGGGATCAAAAGGGAGGGTGAATGATGCAATTTGGAGGAAATTCATGTGGGTCTGCATCATGAAGAAAGTGTGACTTCTCTTTTGTCAAAACTCATCCAAAATGCGCGTTTTAATGCACTAATCCACTTGGGAAAGTTGGCTAATCATATGTATACCCAAAACGCGTGCTAATTTGAGGGTTAGAAGTTTGTAACATGAAATTTAAATTCTGACTTGCAATGAAACTTCAATTCCAAGTTACCACTTTTGAAACAATGACATTCTCAGCTCAATGGCTCTTAAGGCATGGTTCTTGATGCTTTAGAAAGATGAGATTACAAGCTTTGCAATGGGAAAAGAATGGAATCAAATGGATGTTTGAGCTGAAAGTTGCAATGAGTCAAATTTGGGAAAAAGAAGTTGACTTTCCATACTTAGAAATATTTCAAGTTTTTCTTCAAAAGTGACCTATAATGTTTTGCATCCAAACATGGCCTTCCTCTTGGAATTTGTTCTTGACTAAAAAAGATGGAATGAAATATACCTCTTGAATGACATTTTGAAACTTGAACCATTCAAAATATCCAAAAATTGAAAGAGTCATGAATTGTTGAAGTTGGCAAAAATCATGAAATGGCCTATAATCTTTTGTATCCTTAAGGCATCCTCCACCCATTTTCTCACTTTGCACATAAAAGAAGAAATAAAATTCATATCCTCAAGATCATTTTGGAAAAAGAGTGGGCTTAAGGTGATAAAAATTGACCAAGTTATAATCATTTAAAGTCACACATGGGAAGTTGGGGGTTCATCTGGAGGACTTGTAATCTTTCTATATCATCAAGTTTCTTCCACATGAAAACTCCTTGAAACTTTTGAAGTTATTTCTTAATAACCCTTTGAAGAGAAGGATGTTTTTGGAATCACTCAAAAATACCAAAAGATGACCAAGATATACTTCTTTGAAGTTCAAAACCCTAGCTCTTAGATCAAGAAAATGCTTTGAGGAACTTTCACAATTTTAAATAACCTTCTTGTACCAACACTTTTGCTTTGTAGATAGAAGTTGTTGAAGATGATAATGAGAACTCATAGCAACTAAAACCACTTCCATATCTTGATAATTGAGAGAAATATGCACTTGTGACCAATGGGAACAAGGCCTTATCCAACCATGACAACTTCTTCAATCAACCCATTTTGAAATGTGGTGAACCAAAATAAACCTTGCCATGCCATTTCTTCCAAAACAACTTCAATGGTGAGGTTTGAATTTATCAAGCTTTATTGACTAGGGCATGGAAATAAACTCATGAACCCATGGATCAACTTGCTAAGCCACATTGCCTTTACCTACATTATTAAAAAGTAAGACAAACAAACATTGCATTTTATTAATTAAAAGGAAACTCAAAACAAAACATGCATGATCACAAAAGAAAAACAATTCAAGGTGCTTGGTGATTCCTCAAAGAGTAAAGCTAAAGATATGGAAGAGAACCAAAAGTCCTAATGTGATCTTGTTGTGATTGAACCAATATGGTATTATGAAGGGATCTTAGGGGGGGGAAATTGGGGTACAACAGCTGCCCTTATTTAAGTTTCTTCTATCCGGAGATACGAAGGTTAAAAATCTTCGTGTCGACGTGATCGAAGATACTTAAATATAAAACAAACCCTATTTTGGCCCTAAGATGCCATGCAATGCTCATGAGTATGAATGCATATGAACAACTTCAAAGGAACGCAAAACACCACTGGGGATGTAGAAAAGGAAATAAGGATCAAAAGAGAAATCCGACCAGGAAAATAAATCACAGGTGAATCAAAAAGACCTGACTCTATTGGTGTAACACCCAAAGAAGAGATAAGGTAGCATCAACTCAGGTAAAGAGGAGATAGTACAGGATAAAAGCGATTGACAACCAACTGTGAACTACCAAACTCAATAGTCGGAGGTAGAAGATAAAAAGGATACACCAACTTTTACTGAAGGCGAAACTACCAACGTTAACTGAAGGTAGAAAGAGAAAAGAATAACAACACTGATGTTCACTGACGGTGAGCTACCAACGTTTACTGGAGGTAGAGAAACAAATATCGACATTCACTGACGATGAACTACCAACTTTCATTGAAGGTGGAGATAAAAGAAATATCATAGCACCGACGTTCACTAATGGTGAACTACCAACATCCACTGAAGGTAGCAAAAAGATAACAATCACCAACGTTCACTGATGGTGAACTACCAACTTTCACTTAAGGTAGAGAGAAAAGAAATATCATAGCACCGACGAGGGATAACTCAGTGTGGAAATTGAAAGAATATGCACTTTCTGCTTAAGGCCGACACTCTATTGGAGAGAGGACAACACAACTCTACAAAACAGGATAATATGTCAACAAAACATTAACGAATGTGAATGAGCAATGATTTTCTAAATTTAACTATGCATGATGTATGTATGAATGTATGAGTGTTATCATGTATATGCTGACAAAATAGACATATAATACTGGGAATAACCAGGAAAAACGAACTCGGGCATAATCAACACTCGGCTAAATCACATTCAAGATGAACATTCCATAAGAAAATAAGCACCAAACGAGGAAACATAATCCTATTTCGCGGCTTAACTTCACTGGGAAGGAACTTAATCCGGAAGTAAACAAATCATAGTGACAAAACAGTACAGATACAGGGATATAACATCCTTCTCCAGGCTTCGTCGGGGAATATCACTCAGACTTCAATGGGGAAACAAATGTTTTCACAGTCTGCACTTCTATTGGGGATTGCAATACTGATTTCAAATAAAGCATATGGAAACCATATCTACAAAACATCAACTGAGGATTTCGAGCTGACTTCATTAGGGGAACATCATACAGACTTCACTAGAGGAGATAACGCCTCATCGTCGAGATATCAACTGGGGACCTCGTGTTGACTTTATTAGGGAGGCCAACACCACATCGAAGAGGGGAAACCAAGATACATTCTTCAATATTGAGAGTAAGTATTACACCAACTTCTCTGGGGAAAGAGTATGAAACCTCATGGGAATAACAGGTTTGGGAGTTAAGAAGTCAAACATTATAGAAAGAAATCAATATTATGGGATTTTAAATCAAACCCAGTACCTAGCGGGTGAAAACCCAAAAAATTGACAAATGCCTCAACACTTCTTAAATAAAACATTGCCCTTGCCTGGTTATCGGGCAATCAACAAAATGCAAGTACTGCCGAAAGGAGATGCTTCACAAATGAGTCCGACGCAGCATGCACGGGAAGAAAAGACTTTTGTCAAAGAAGTGAAGCCTTCACTGGGGAATCTCAGATTGAGTCTTCATATCATGCAAACTTATTCCAACAAAAGGTGCCCTGGGATAGCCTTCCTGGGAATCAAGAAGTCAACATTATAGAAAAAGGTCAAACTCCTAGGGATTTTAAATCAACCCAGAACTTGGCGGGTGAAAACCCAAAGGGTTGACAACTGTCTCAACACTTCTTAGAAAATATACTGCCCTGGTCTAGTTTCCTGAGAAATAAATACCAACAATAAAGCCAATACTGTAGAAAGAGCGACATTTTTTGAAAATAGTTCCATCTCAGCACACCAAGGGAAAAAGACCTTTCATCATATGAGGGAAGACTTCACTGGGGAATCTGGGATAGAGGCCTCAAACCATGCAAATCCAAAGTCAAAAATGAACCAAGACTTGACTGGGGACAATGGGATCACAAACCCAATACCACACCTTATGCCAATTGGTATCGTCTTCAATATACAAAAAAGCAAGCGCATACCAGCGAAAACGACCTGAGAAAACCTTCCCGAGGGAAACAAAACATCCCAAAATTACTGAGTTCGTCCATTCCTGGGATTACCACTTTTTTTTTCCTCGTGAATCACAAAATCTAAAGTAAAAGTAAGTTGTAAATTCTTTTTGAAAAATAATTTTGCTATTTAATCTTTTTGCTTTGAAAATTATTATCAATAATAAATGGAGTCTTTGTAAGCTGAATAAAAATAAGAAATACAAAGAATTGGGTAAAAGATCAAATGTTATTGATAGAATGGTAGTCTGCGAATGGCGAGACTCCGAGGATGATTACAAAGTTCGGAAAATGGTAATATATAATGGAAAAGATACATTGAGATACAATGACCACTATTCCCTCTAATAACTTCGAAATTCTGAGCAGCAACTTCCGTTGAAGTATGGTGAGGATCCAAGAAGATTGTTGCTTCAATGATCGAGTCTTATCTGATGCAGTTACTTGCCAAGAAAGTCCCTAACTTTTGCCTAAGCTTCCCTTGCGGGTTTTCAACTTAGCGGGAAATTTTATTCTGTTTATGTCTCTAATTTTTGCCTAGATCGCCCTTTCGGGTTTTCGACCTACTGAGACGCTCCTTTTTTCCTAAGCCGCCCTTTCGGGTTTTCAACTTAGTGATTTGTTCTTTTATTTCTTTAGGCGAAGTATTTCTTGACTGCATCAGCATTCATGGGACGTGGGAACTCCTCGCCATCCATAGTTTCAAGAATTAATGTACCGCCAGAGAAGGCTTTCTTGACAACATATGGACCTTCAAAATTGGGAGTCCACTTACCCCTAGAATCAACGTTAAAATACATGATCTTCCTGAGCACAAGGTCGCCTTCTCTGAATTCACGAGGTTTGACCTTCTTATCAAAAGCTTTCTTCATTATCTTCTGATATAACTGCCCATGACATAAAGCCGTCATTCTCTTCTCTTCGATCAAATTCAATTGGTCAAACCTGTTCTGGACCCATTCAGCCTCTGACAACTTGGTTTCCATTATCACACGTAAAGAGGGAATCTCAACCTCGATTGGGAGCACCGCTTCCATTCCATACACAAGGGAGAATGGGGTTTCTCCTGTTGAAGTGCGTACAAATGTCTGATATCCAAGTAAAGAAAAAGGGAGCATTTCATGCCAATCTTTATAAGTAACAACCATCTTCTAGATGATCTTCTTGATATTCTTATTAGCAGCTTCAACGGCCCCATTCATCTTCGGCCTGTACGGAGATGAATCGTGATGGACAATCTTGAATTCTTTGCAAAGTTCTGTCATCATCTTGTTGTTCAGATTCGAGCCATTATCGGTGATGATTATGCTCGACACACCATACCAACATATAAGATTATTCTTAATGAAGCGTACTACCACCTGCTTAGTAACATTAGCATATGAAGCAGCTTCCACCCATTTGATGAAGTAATCAATTTCTACCAAGATAAAACGGTGTCCTTTCTAAGCTTTGGGTTCTATCATTCCAATCATGTCAATACCCCACATAGAGAAAGGCCATGGGGAAGAAATAACATTTAGAAGTGTCGGAGGCACGTGAATTTTGTCTGCATAAATCTGGAATTTATGGCACTTCTTTGAAAATTTTAACAGCCGGATTCCATTGTCAGCCAATAGTAACCTGCCCTTAGCATCTTTTTAGCCATCGAATGTCCATTGGCATGAGTGCTAAATGAACCTTCATGAATCTCATGCATCAACATGTCTGCTTCGTGTCTATCTACGCATCTGAGCAAGAGCATGTCATAATTTCTCTTGTACAACACATTTTCACTGAGGAAGAAACTTCCAGCCAATCTTCTCAATGTCTTTCTATCTTTATTCGATGCACCAATCGAGTATTCCTGAGTCTGGAGAAAATTCTTGATATCATAATACCAAGGTTTCTCATCTACAACTCTTTTGTTGTAAACACATGAGCGGGCCTATCCAGTCATTGAACTATAATTCGATGTATATCATTCCAAGTATTCACTTGATATCTAGAAGCCAGAGTTTCCAGAGCATCCGTCATTTGATTTTCGTCTCTGGGGATGTGATGGAATTCAACTTTATTAAAGAACGGTAACAATCTTCTAGCATAATCTTTGTAAGGGATCAAGTCGGGGTGACGAGTATCCCACTCTCCTTTAATCTGATTTATTACCAAAGCTGAATCGCCATACACATCTAGAATTTTAATTCTGAGATCAATAGCTTCCTCGAGACCCATGATGCAAGCCTCATATTATGCCATATTATTAGTACAATCAAATGTCAACCTTTCAGTAAAAGGAATGTGTGATCCATGTGGAGTGATAATCACAGCACCAATTCCTTTACCATAAGCATTCACAGCTACATCAAATAGCATGCTCCAGTGAGATTCAGGATCAGGACCTTCCTCAGGCAATGGTTCATCACAATCTTTCACTTTCAGAAACATTACATCCTCATCGGGGAAATCGTACATCACATACTGATAATAATCAATTGGTTGGTGAGCAAGATACTCTGCCAACACGATGCTTTTAATAGCTTTTTGAGTGCGGTATTTGATGTCATATTCAGATAACAGCATCTTCCAGCGGGCAATTCTTCCAGTAAGAGCATGCTTTTCAAAAATGTACTTGATTGGATCCATTTTGGAGATCAACCAAGTAGTGTGATTCAACATATACTACCGTAAACGTTTTTCCGCCCAGGCCAGAGCACAACATGTCTTTTCCAGCATGGAATACCGTGATTCATAATCAGTAAACTTTTTACTAAGATAATAAATAGTGTACTCTTTCTTCCCTGTTTCATATTGTTGTCCCAGAATACAGCCCATGGAATTATCTAACATTGTCAGATACATAATCAACGGTCTTCCTTCAACATGAGGGAGCAAGATGAGAGGTTCAAGCAAATATTCTTTAATACTTTCAAATTCGCTTTGGCAGTCATCTGCCCACACACAACCTTGATCTTTCTTTAACAACTTAAAGATCAGTTCACACGTTGCAGTCATGTGGGAAATGAATCTGGAAATATAATTCAAACGCCCGAGGAACCATCTGACTTGATTTTCAGTTCTCGGTGCTGGAATTTCTTGAAATCTATTGACTTTATCAGGGTCAACTTCAATCCCTCTCTGGCTAACAATGAAACCCAACAATTTCCCTGACCGAATATCGAAGGTACATTTATTTGGATTCAAGCGGAGATGATACTTCCTCAAACGCTGAAACAACTTCAACAAATTTTCTACATGCCCTTCTTCAATCTGGGATTTAAAAATCATATCATCAACATATACCTAAACTTCCTTGTGCATCAGATCATGGAATAGGGTTGTCATAACCCTCTGGTACGTTACACCAGCGTTCTTCAACCCGAAGGGCATCACTCTGTAACAGAATGTTCCCCAGGGTGTGATAAATGTTGTTTTTTCCATGTCCTCAGGAGCCATCCTTATTTGATTATACCCGGAAAATCTGTCCATGAACGAGAAAACTTTGAATTTTACTGTGTTATCCACTAACATATTAATGTGTGGCAATGTAAATCATCTTTTGGACTAGCTTTATTTAGATCTCTGTAATCTACGCACATGTGAACTTTTCCGTCTTTCTTAGGTACTGGGACAATATTGGAAATCCACTGAGGGTACACTGATGTCACAAGAAAATCGGCATTAATCTGCTTTAGAAATTCTTCTTTGATCTTCACTACCATATTTGGGCGAGTTCTTGGCAACTTCTGTTTGATTTGCGGGCACTCTGGCTTCAGCGGCAAATGGTGCTCTACAACATATGTATCTATACCAGGCATATCTTGGTAAGACCAAGAAAAAATATCCACATACTCTTTCAACATCTCAATCAACATGCTCTTCACATCAAGATGCAGTAATGCTCCAATCTTAACTTCCTTCGGATCTTCTTCTGAACCCAAATTGATTACTTCCAATGGGTCTTTATATGGTTGAATGGAATTCTCCTCGCACTTAAGCAACCGTGAGACCTCTTCTAGATTCTCATCATAGTCTTCTTCTTCGGCCCCATACACAGGACATTCAAAGTTGGGAGAGGGTGCAGGGTCATTGTATTCAACGAGTTTTTTAATTAATCTGCACATATGATTTATGATTGCTTTTAGAAACTGACACATATAACAAGTGATCATGCAAATTGAATTTCAATTATTATTTATTTTGAAAGGTTTTTTCTGATTACCATTTTCCAAGAAAAAAGCAAAAAATAAAAACACAATTTGGGAAACAAATACTACTTTTATTATTGATTTTAAAAATCAAAGCAAACATATAAGCCCATACAATATCAATACTTTGACCTTGGGCAGAGTGAAAGTTTTTTTCAAAAAGATTAACAAAAAACAAATTACTTTGAAACATGTATGCAAGAGGGAATATCAATGGTGATCCAGTTCTGAACCCTAACTCCGTGCGTCACATAATTTGGAATTTCTGGCTCTGCTTCATCTTCCACAATGGCATTAATCCCGAAAACAATTGGATGAAGATAACCTCCATTACAAAAGATGTATTGATACTTGCCTGCAGCAGACTTCACTTCATGCTCTTACCTTTATCATTCTTCACAGAGAACCCTAAGCCATCTCTATTCTTGTTTAGAGGTGGATCACTAATTTGTCCCCATACTTCACTATGGCCATTATGCACCACCTGCTGAGCATCCTTAAATGAATCCATAGAGTTCTCATTTCCTCTTATATTATCAATGGATAAAGCTTAGAACTGGGTTCCAACAACATCTTCATTTGCTTCCATAATGCTAAAAGAGTACAAATGAGATATCAATAATGCATGCTCTCCATTTATAATTACCACTTTTCCTTCACGCACAAAATTTAACTTCTGGTGTAAAATCGAAGTGACAGCCCCTGCCTCATGTATCCACGGTCGTCCCAACGAACAGCTGTAAGCGGGTATAATATGCATGACCTGGAAAGTAGTATGAAACAAATGTGGGCCTATATGAATAGGCAAGTCCACTTCACCAATAACAGATTTCCTTGATCCATCAAACGCTTTCACAATAATTCCACTTGGGTGCATGGGTGTTCCTTGATATTTCAACTTTATAAGCGTGCTCCTTGGTATAACGTTTAATGCAGATCCATTATCAATCAGCGCATTAGATAATGAATCATTCTTGCAGTTCATAGAGATGTGGAGGGCCAGATTGTGATTCCTTCCTTCATTGGGCAGTTCATCGTTGCAGAAACTCAGGTTATTACATGATGTAATGTTCCCTACCACACTTCTTAATTGTTCTACATGCATATCACTTTCCACGAAAGCTTGGTCCAATACCCTCATCAAAGATTCTCTGAGCATATGAGTTCGTCAATAAAGCCAAGATAGATATTTTTGAAGGAGTTTGTAGTAGCTGATCTATAATTTTGTAGTCGCTCATCTCGATTATCTTTAAAATATCATCCACTTCCTTTTCTAGCGTAGCTCCACTAGATTCACCCGTAGCCTTCTTGGGTTCAACATTTTCAACAATTTTCTTTCCAGCACTAACATCTCCACGAACAACTGATGCAAATACACGACCGTTGCGGGTCACTCTGCTAGTCTCAGCAATATTTCCAACATTAGGCATTGGATTGATAAGAACTTCCACATCATCCTCTAAAATTGTAACATTATATTTGTAGGGTACAACCTTGTCTGATTTGTAGGGGACAGGACCCGGTAAGCTAATCACCAATGGAGTAATAGCTGGCTTGCTATGATATTCAATTTCAAAAGGGGTGGGTGCATGAAAACAAGGCAAAATAACATTTACTCCCTCTTCAACACATTCAATCATTACAGAGTCATCTCTGGAAAACATATCTTCATCTGAGGAGAAGAACTCATCCGCAGAGGCATACTCATCATCTGACTATTCTTCAGCCAAATAAAACTCAATCTCATTAACCTCATGGTAATCATCCCTTTGGCCTATAACATTGATAGTTCCGTTATCCAATAACAACTGAATACCTTTCCTTACAATTGAACATCCTCGAGAGTCTCGACAGCAAATTCGGAAAGATCCATACTGATGTTTCACCTGACCAGCCATGTGGCAGAAAGTATCATGAAATTATACAAGATCCTCATTCATATGTTCCACATCAAAGACTCTGAACTCTCCAGGACATCCAGAAACCATGTTTACTTCCTCTTCATACTCTACCCTAGGCATGATTATGTGGATGAGGCCCTCATCCATCATCTCCTGCAAATCAGCCTTTATCTTGTCACAACCCTGTATATCCGTACTGCAAATAACACAATCAACATGGTCATGCGTATAGTAGCTAAATTCACAGAGGTTTGCATGCATTTTTACCAAATCTCCTCTAACCAAATTAATATAAAAAATCTGGAAGTCGCTTGGATAACCAGCCACCATGTTCACATCATTTGCTCCTTCATGCTTGGGCAAAGGATTATCTTTCACATTAGGTCCAACATCTTTAAAGGACAAGATACCAGACTTCACCAATTTTTGTACCTCAGATTTCAAAGGATAGCAGTTCTCAACATTGTTCCCTGGTGCTCCCTGATGAAAATCACATGTTTGGTCTTCCTTGTAATACCAAGGCAACGGTGATGGTATACCGGGAGGTGGTCTGGTCTGGACCAACTTCTTTTGAATTAACGTCGGGAATAATTATGCATAGCTCATAGGGATAGAATCATAACCCTCCCTTCTCTGATTATACCCTTGATTCCCCTGATGGGATGGTCTCTAATGAGAAACGGTGGTTCGAGCTACACTAACAACTGGAGTTACTGTGGCAACTTGTTGATAACGTTGATAATTTCTTCTAGGAGGATTAACCATCCTCTCTTGTATAAAAGCATTTGTATCTCCTTCCTTCTTTTTGGCAAACCCATAGGATGGCTTCTTCGTACTTCCCGAACTTTCACTTTTTGTTAAACGGCCCTCTCTTACAGCCTCTTCCAAACGGATACCCATGCCCACCATTTCAGTAAAGTCACTTGGCGCACTCGCTACCATCCTCTCATAGTAGAAAGCACCCAGAGTCTTCAGGAAAATCTTAGTCATATCCTTTTCTTCCATGGGAGGAATCACTTGGGTGGCTACCTCATGCCATCTCTGTGCATATTCTTTGAATGATTCCTTGTCCTTCTAGACCATGGCCCTGAGTTGATCACGGTCAGGCGCCATGTCCATGTTATATTTGTATTGTCTGATAAATGCTTCTCCCAAGTCGTTGAAAGTATGGATATCGACATTTTCCAAACTCATATACCACTTCAACACAGCACCAGTCAAACTATCTTGAAAAAAGTGAATCAGCAGACGTTGATCATTAGTGTGGGTAGACATTCTTCTTGCATACATCACAAGATGAGCATGAGGACAAGTGTTTCCCTTGTACTTCTCGAATTTTGGGACTTTAAACTTTGCAGGTATCTTGACATTCGGGACCAAGCATAAATCATTCACATTCTTCCCGAACAATTCCTTTCCCCTGAGGGCCTTCATCTCCCTCTGCATCTTGTCAAACTGATCTTGAAAATCATCCATTCGATCATAGATACCCAAGCCTTCACTTGATGGAGGAAAAGGACGGCACATATCATCATTAGCAAATGGGACCATATTCACTGAAGGAGGTGCAACAGGAGTAACATGCACCACAAGAGGTGCAGGAGTAATAGTAGTCTGAACAACTGGAGTAACTTGAGGACCAAGATTTAAACCTTCAGGCACAAAGTTCTCTGGCATTCCCCATGGATAACCTTGAGGCATGCGATTCTGAACAACAGTTGGAGTAGAAGACACGGGAACAGTCGGAGCTTCAGTAGTAACCCTTGTCTGTTGAGGTTGAACACTCGGTGGCTGATTCTGAGCAACCACCAGAGATTCCATCAGTGCAGTGAGATTGGCCATGCTGGCCTTCAGAGCAGAAACTTCCTTGCACAGCTCGCGATTCTCTTGTTCTAAGTTGTCCATCTTCCTTCTGAAATTAGCTCGAGTATTGTAGTGGTGAGATATCTTACTGAACGAAGTAAAAAAGCTTGGTAAGACACCTGGATATGCATAATGAATGCAAGAAATATGTTCAATATGATGCATGATATGTGTTGTACCCCAAAATTTGCCCTCCCATATTCTTCAAAGATTTGCAAAGAGCATGCTTCAAAATCTCCCCAAGGGTTGCACAGTTCAAAGGCCTCCTAACAGTCAAAAACTAGGGTTTTGGTTCTGGCAAAGAAATTGAAGTTTCCAAGGGTCCAAACAAGTCCTACATGCCTACAAACATGGTCAAACATCCACATGCCAAGTTTCAAGACTTACAGCGCAAAATTGCACAGTCAAAAACCCTAATTGCTCAACAGTCAACTGCAGGGGCAAAATGGTCATTTGACAGTCAAAAGTTCAAATTTTTGGTCAACATCTTATTTTGAAGCCACAAACATCATTTGATCAATTCTTGATCATGATTTTCAAGGCATGGCTCAAAAAGTCTCAAGATGCAAAAGTTTCCATATTTGGACAGTTGAAAAAGTCAATTGTAACTTGACCAAAGCATAACTTCCACATGGTTTATCAGAAAAATTCCATCCAAAGCTCATTTTGAAGAGAAAGACATTTCCTACAACTCCTCTTCACACTTCAAGTCCAAGAAATGCTCTCACAAAAAGTTATCAATTTCAACATTATAGGTCATTTTCAAAAGTCAACAAAAGGCACTTTAAGTCAAAGACCATAACTTGAGATTGGTAAATCAAAATGACATGGGACCAAAGGAATTGGTTAGAGGACTTCAAGACCTTTCCAAAATGTTTAAGAACATGATCAAAGCTTAAATATTGAGCAAGATATGCCTTGTGGAAGTTAGGAAATTTTTGGGAATTTTGAAAAGTCAACTTTGCTTCAAATGCCTCAAAATTGCTAATGGGCCACATTTTCTTCCAAGAATCATTATCCAAAGGCTATGCACGACCATTTGACCCAAAGGTGATTTATTTCATCATTTTTTATTATTTATTTGAATTTTTATCACCATTAATTCATTTAATTAAATAAAATATGACAAAAATACTAATCAAATGTGTTTGAATCTTTTTATGCAATATAATCACTCATCAAAACCTCAAGATCTCGTGCACATCAAAAAAGGAAAGATTTGGCCATGATTGGTATCAAAAGACATGAAAAAGATTGAAAAAATATTCATTGAAAATCAAATATTTGATACATCAATGCAAAGGCTTTTTGACTCAAATTTCTACCCTAATCCATTGGCATACATAACCAGATGATAACCCTAGTCACAGAACCCTGGAAGCTGCGCCCAAACCTAAGAACAAACTTGGCATTTTTGTGAAAAAATTGAAAACTGAAAACTGCATTAGAGGGCAATTCAAAGCGAAATAAGGATTCCAATAGCTTGCCAAGGCATCAAGGAACCTAACTGAATCCTTTTCCACGCTTCTAACCTCAAGAATTGGTAACATGAAGCCGTCCTGTTCTTAATTTTTCTCATATTCGTGTTTTGAATTATACGCATCATTCATGCCTTTTTCTTGTTGTTTTGCACTAACATAAACATTCTAAAACTTTTGGCATCATTTAATTGAATTTTCATGCCCTATACGAGAATCTGCCATTAACATCTTCTAGGTTTTCAGAGGTTTAAATTTGGGGCTTCCTTCTTCTGGAAAAATTGGCCAACGAGACTTATGCCATTAGAACCAGAAGCTTCACATGAATTAATTCCACATGTCGCGCTCAATTTATGATCAACAGGGTTCTATTCGCTATTTTTGTATGCATCATTTAGTGGGGGTTTAAAACCCCCGCTATCTAGTTTGTTTTTTCAGGCAAAATAAAGAACAGATGAAGAAGACGCTTATGTGTCATGACATGAAAGGGCAGTTCAAATCTTGGCGCGTGTTTTGCTAAAATTCCAGAATAGTGCTTATTTTCCATTATAATATTTGCATCCCATATAATAAACAAAGAGCGCATGTGGTACAGTTGGTAAGCGACGTGGACAATAGGTACTGGGACCTGGGTTCGATTCCCAGGTCCCCTCCCTTCTCAATATTATTTTGTTTTCCATGTTCCTACGCAACGTGCTTTACAGGGGTTCACCATACATCCACTCTCAAAGCGTGCCACGCGCCCCATAAGATCAATCTAGTGGTCAGAAGCTGCAGACCACCATGTGCATAGGTCAATGGAGCCACACGCATCCCAGAGAAGTCAACCAGGCCCCCTTCAAATGGGCCAAAAGTGCTGGAAAATACCTCCATAATTGGGGTCAACACCCCCCCATTGGTTTGCATTCTATTTTTCATTCTTTTTATTTTTTTCTATTTTATTTGTTTTATTTAGTTTTATTTTAATTCTTTAAATTAACTTACATAAAAAATAACAAAAAATCAGAAAGACAAAAAATAAAAATATATTTTATTTAAATGTTTTGTAAGTAAATTTTATTAATTAATTTAGTTTTAATTCTAGGTTAATTTTAATGTTTTTTTTAACAAACTAAAAAATGTAGAATTAGGATTTCTAGCCCTTTTATTTTTTTTATGATTTAAATTTTTTCTTATTATTATTAATAATTAATTGTTTTTTTTTATAAATAAATTGCCATGTAAATAATTAATGTAAAACTAGGTCAAACTTAAACATTTTTTTAATAAATTAAAAATAGTTTAGAATTAGGGTTTTAATTTCATTTAATTTTTTTTTTTACTAAATTCCATAAATACAAAAAAACTCAAAAATAATTTCCTTTTCTCATTTAACTTAATTAATTTATTAATTGTAATTTAATTTCCTTAAAAGGGTCCAACGCCCTCGCATTCCCGACTTTACTTCTTCTCGCATTTTATTTTTTATTTCTTTTTGTGAATATAATGTATTTATCCCAAAGCCGTGTAATAGATTAATTAGACATTTATCTTTCTGCATTTTATTTTATTTCAAATCGGGTCTTGGATTAATTTGGCGATATAGACCCGCGCCTTTGTAATAGCGTAGGACTTTTAATTCTCGCATCTTTTAACTGTCAATAATTTGCATGAAAGAATGAATGCCAAGAAAATAAAAACAAAGCGTAGATCACTAATACATGACAAGACAAAAATATCTGAAAACGACACATAAATCACACACCACCCCTAGGGTACGCCTCACTGTTGCCTTGCCCCTCGAAAGGTGGTCGTCGAGTAGAGGATGTTTTAGTAAGTCCTCATGTCCATGAACATGGCATGAGGGTAGCTTCTAAGGTGTCTTCCTATTACTCCGGTGATCACCATGTCCCGAACCCTCGAATTGACCCGAACACCTCCAACGGTGGTGCTACATACCTCTCAATGGTGGGATGGCACTACTTTAAGGACATTTACACAGACGAATTCCTTAGGGTAGGTAGAGAACTCGTAGATACTTGCTCTAATTTCAAAACAAATCAAAAAATACCTTTCACACTGACACCTTTCAAAAAGCTTTAGAAAGCAATTTTTCAAACACTCTTGAGGACTGATACAAGAGTCGAACTGAAATCTTCAAAGAAACTTTTTTTTTAAACCCACAGTTGAAAAGCAAACAAATAATTTTGAAAACACAAATGAGCAAGTATCTAAGAGCCCATGGATAACCATGGATAGAAAGGGTGCTAACACCTTCCCTTTCTATAAATCTACCTCCCGAACCGAGAGCAATCTCTATAAGGAATTTTTCTGTGCTTTTGTCCTTTCCATTTGGAGAAAATAAAAGACGGTGGCAACTCTTGCTTCCGCGACATTTCGCGAACCAGCGTTAAACAGTCAGTTCCAGATCCATCGATCCTAGAACTGGAGACTCTGCTGGGGAGCATATACTCTGATAAAGTGAGGTGTACCTTAGGATAGTTCATAACTGTGTTTTCAATTGTATTGACTTGCTTGCTTTAAATTGTGGGTTGCATGGGAGTTACATAGATCCTAACCCGGATATGGGGATACCCTGTTTAGGTAGCATAAGCTGTGAGGGACCTGTCCGGCGTAGACCGACATGGGTGAAGCAGTGGCTACGTTGGTGTGGCACCTTGGTCTGTACCGATATCCCTTGTGTTGCAACGAGGAGAATATGGGTCTTCTGAGGAGTCATTAAGCACCAACAGACCTTAGAACCTTAAATGACACAACTTGGCCATTAGAACAGTAGCAGTATGCTACGCCCATTGAGGCTAAACTCTCGTGATGGTTCTGGCCGCAAGAAAAGATTGCGATGCTGGAGTTATGACCGATTGAGGGTAGTCAATAATATTGGGATCCTCTAAGAACCCAGTTACTTTTGATAGGACAGGTATGAACCAACAAACTGAAAGAGGGTAATACCTAGACCTCATGCTGGCCTAAACTTTAAGGGATTTGTCTTGTGTGACTTGTGTGCCTTCCAACTTGACTACTTGCATGCTTGTTATCTGACACTTGAGTTTCTTGCAGGTTTTGTTTATAGTCCTTAACTGGGACTCATAACAAGGTTTACTTGAGTTTCTTGCAGGTTTTGTTTACAATCCTTAATCGGGACTCATAACAGGGTTTACCTACGTTACCCCATGCATAGCATAACATCATACCATTGCATACATCTCGCATGAAGACTAACCCATTTCAAGGATCTCAAGGGCTTGTGATGCAGGTCATGATGAACCAACTGTCCAGCAAGGGGCAAAGGGGATTTATTTTCCTCTAAGACAAGGTTGTCAGGGGCTATGACCCACTAGATATGGTGAGCTTTGACACTTGAAGAAAGTTCCCCGGGCCAAGGTCGTCAGGGGCTATGACCCACTGGATATGGTGAGCCTTTGACCCTTGAAGAAGGACTCTCAACAACATGTAGTTCCTTCAATCAAGCTATAAAATTCAAACTCTAACGGTTTCTTGTTTACCCCGCGAGATCCTTGAAAACATTACATGCATATCATACACATCATTGCATAACGGGTACCCTCGTCGCAGGTCACTTACCTTTCTCGCTGTTTATTTCAGTAATGGCTTCCCAATTGGATAACCAGGACCTTCAGGCTCAAGAGACTCGGTTCGGGGAAATCCTCCTGAATCTATCCAAGGGGCAGGAGGAGCTGAGAACACTTCTCATGGGGACTTTGGTCAGGAACAGTGCTGAGGACGAACGGCTGAAACATCTACAAGCTGAAGTGGATGCAATGAGAGCCCAGATGCTGGGGCAGGTGACTATCATTCAAGACTTAGCTCAAAGACAAGATGAGCTCGGGGTTCTCGTCAATCAACTGCTTCAGGGTAACCAACTGAGGCAAACGTCTAAGGGTAAAGAGCCAGTCATCATTCAACCATCTTTGAGGCAAGGAAATAAGGGGAGAGCTCCTCAAATGGCTCCAGTGTCACAAATTCAGCATCAACCTCACCAGCTTCAGACAGACAAGCCCAGGAGGCAATTCACCCAGCTCAATATGTCGTTGTTTCAAGCTTTACAACGCCTGCTGAGATTGAATCTGATCACATTAAGGGCTCATCCCCGGAACCCCAACACAACATCTCCTACCTATCATCCCAATAAAAGGTGTGCCTACCACTCTGCCAGTCCAGGACATGATACAAATGAGTGTTGGGCTCTGAAGAACAAGATCCAGGACCTGATTAATGAAGGAGCATTGGAATTCACACAGGATGGTCAGGCTGAGTTTTTCTACCATCCCTCCAAGGCTCACCATTTGAAGTGACAAGCCCTGAGACTAGAAAACTTTTGTTCATTAGAATTTTTCAAGTTGTAATTTTCTTTTGATTGTTCAAACATTTTATTCATGTTAAACGTTGTTATTTCATTAATGCATCGCATATGTCTGTTTTGAAGCAATATATTCGTATTCACTATATGCAAATTATTCTCATATTTTTCTGATGATCAACATTCGATTAATAATTCTAAAGCCTCTTGAGGGAGGATGACGAAAACGATACCGCAACTTACAGTATGCTTTTGAACAGACCCCGCTGATGAGGTACAGGCATTGTTTCAATCCCTAAACACTGGAGTTATAAGGATGATAATCCCTCGTCAACCCCTCTGAGCCAAAGAAGTAGGAGTTTTTATTTTTAAAAATTAAAACCCTTAATCATAACCTGGGGCAGGGTAGTTCTCTCAGTTGATCCAAGTGCATAACGAATGGCACCAAAGAGGTCCTTACAAAACAAAGAAAGACAGTGATGGTTCCGAATAATCAATAAAGAAAGGCAGTCATTATCTTTCGAAATAAAAACCCAATAAGTCAAAACCTATGAAGGAGACTTACAAAACTGGGGCATCCCGCTGACTGTAATCACGAAAGAAACAGTTCAGGCAAAATTTAGGGATAGCAAAATCAAAAAGAAAGAGGTCATACAAACCCTCAACAATAACAAAAAGAATGACTGCCTATTCAAAATAAGTTATTAACATCCGAATCATCACTGGAATATCAGAGCAAGACCCAAACAAGGTCTAACGTATGATCAACTGAGTTTAGGTTTGGAGAACATCACGAAGAGCGGGTGGGTACAAATAAAATTTGAGCCTTTATCCTTTGTTTCTTAAACCATGAACCAGGCCACGTTATAACCCTTAAAAGTCCTAGCTGAAGCATGGGTTAGTTCAAAAGCATACTATTACGAAAGGTATCCTGACTCCTTAAGGCCTACGGTAAATACGGAGTTGACATCATGTTTTACAAACATTCACTTGTTTTATGAAAAAATGCATTTTCAAAATCTTCAAGACAGACATAAGCTTTGCATTTTTGATATAACATTGTTTGCATATGACTATTTGTTTGAACAGGAGGAAAGTTCGCACGATGAATACCTAGTGAACAAAAGCACTTTCAATCAAGGGGCATGACATGATCTTGGTCTATCATCCGTGACAGTTAAGTCAAGATTCAGAGAATCTCTCAACAATGCCAAGCAGCTAAGGGCAACTCTCCGTCTGAGACACTTGGGGGCATTAGACAGGAATTCCAACAATGAATCTTGCCTGATTAAACATCTTCTGGTGACATGACAAAACACTTCTAACAGGGGCAACTCCCTACATCCTGAGAGTGTGGACATAGTCGAAAAAAAATACTGCGCATAATTAAAGACCCGCTAGGTTGACACACCTAGGCAAAAATAAGGGCTTCCCGGCGAACCAAAAGGGTTCGGGCAAAATGAGGGATAAAATGAAAAAATATGTACACCCGGCAAGTCGAAAACCTGAAAAGGCGGCTTGGGCATAAATGGGTATCCCGGTGGACTGAAAACCCGAAAGGGCGGTCCAGGAAAAAATTAGGGATTTAAGCGTAAGACTATGTCCTTGCATCTCGTCACCTGTCTACCAGAAGATTGGTCAAATCGGCAGTTATCAAACACTTTCACAGGTACTTTCTTCTCCAACAGAAACTGAGGCAATAATGAGTGGTCCAAGCAATCTAATTGTTCTGTCCATCAAGGTACCAAGGTAAGTTCGGCTGAAGAACATAACCAGTATGTCTTAATTCCCCAGGGAGTGAGTCAACAAGTCAATGCACTCCCCCCAAGCCATACTATCAGCCTTAAGGAAGTTGGGTATCCCCCAGCAGATCTCAACATTCCTCAGCACAATATACGAACATTCTTAACAAGCATCCCCGGCAGTCTTGACCTAAAGATTGTCCCCCGGCGGCATGTCAAACATTCAAATAAGTCACTTCCCCAATATAGTTCAAAACTTCCCCAGGAGAGCCCAATCCAGTTTCCCCAGGAAAGTTGGAATCCATCTCCCCAAGCAGTAAGCTTATCCCCAGTAGATTCTGGAAGCTTATCCCCGTAGAGCACGAACGCGTCCCCCGGCTTTATTCAAAGGCTATTTCCCTACCAGGATATAACCGGGTTATCCTCAGCCAAAAGCCATGAAAAGATCGTCCCCGATGAAGTCTTCTTATCCCCAACGAAGTCTATTAACACTTCCGACGTAACAACGGTATCCCCAGCGGAGCTGCCATCAATGTCCTCAGCAAAGTATCTCTTTCCCCACAGAGTATTATTCCCCAACAAGGTAGCTAGAGTAATTTCTCCCTGCTGAGTAATCCATTCGCCAAGTTTATCCCCCAACGGAGTTATCTTCTCTTACCGGTATTCTTGCAACTATCATCCCCAGCGGAAACAACAAAGCACTATTCTCCAACATTAGCCCAGGAGTGACTTCCCGGCACCTGTCAAGGATTTATTTTCCTAAGACAAAAAGATACATTCATAAACATCACATTTTTATACATTATAGCATGCATATACGCATCATATCTTACAAATCTCATTTATGTTGAGAACATCATTGCTTGATCCATATCATACATTGCATATGAATGACCTTTACCTTTCAGGAAAGATCCAGTTGAGTTCTCAGCTATATTTCAAGACCTTGTCCGGTTCAGTTAAATCGACCCTAAGATTTTCCTGATTCTTATCCAGTCAAAGGCCTTCTCTGGTTCAGTCAGATCGACCCTAAGATCTCCCTGTTTCTTATCCAGTTGAAGATTTCAAGACCTTGTCCGGTTCAGTTAAATCGACCCTAAGATTTTCCTGATTCTTATCCAGTCAAAGGCCTTCTCTGGTTCAGTCAGATCGACCCTAAGATCTCCCTGTTTCTTATCCAGTTGAAGATTTCAAGACCTTGTCCGGTTCAGTTAAATTGACCCTAAGATTTTCCTGATTCTTATCCAGTCAAAGGCCTTCTCTGGTTCAGTCAGATCGACCCTAAGATCTCCCTGTTTCTTATCCAGTTGAAGATTTCAAGACCTTATCCGGTTCAGTTAAATCGACCCTAAGATTTTCCTGATTCTTATCCAGTTAAAGGCCTTCTCTGGTTCAGTCAGATCGACCCTAAGATCTCCCTGTTTCTTATCCAGTTGAAGATTTCAAGACCTTGCTAGGTTCAGTTAAGTCGACCCTAAGATTTTTCTTGATTCTTATCCAATCAAAGGCCTTCTCTAGTCCGGTTAAATCGATCCCTAAAGATTTTCCTGATGAAGACTCAGTAGAAGACATCCAAGATTCTCTCAGCGTTACTGTTGAGGTTGAAGTCGCCCAAGATTCTCTCAGCGTTACTGTTGAGGTTGAAGTCGCCCAAGATTCTCTCAGCGTTACTGTTGAGGTTGAAGTCGCCTATGATTCTCTCAGCGTTACTGTTGAGGTTGAAGTCGCCCAAGATTCTCTCAGCGTTATTGTTGAGGTTGAAGTCGCCTATGATTCTCTCAGCGTTACTGTTGAGGTTGAAGTCGCCAAGATTCTCTCAGCGTTACTGTTGAGGTTGAAGTCGCCCAAGATTCTCTCAGCGTTACTGTTGAGGTTGAAGTCGCCTATGATTCTCTCAGCGTTACTGTTGAGGTTGAAGTCACCTATGATTCTCTCAGCGTTACTGTTGAGGTTGAAGTCGCCCCATGATTCTCTCAGCGTTACTGTTGAGGTTGAAGTCGCCCAAGATTCTCTCAGCGTTCCTGTTGAGGTAGTAATTGTCCAAGGTTCTCTCACCGTCCCGTTGAGGTAGTAACCATCCCTGGTTCATTCATAACCGTTTGAAGCTCCAGACCCAGTCCCTGTAACCAGTCAGGGTACATCTACACAAAGAGTTTGAAGACCAGCTCCTGTAACAGGCCAGGTAATCATCTTTCTTTTTCAGGTACGCAAGTTATCACTAAGGAATCTCTTATGCGATCGACATCCAGATGGCATCTATAAGCCCATCCACTCATCCATCATCTCTCAGCATGGCATCTATAAGCCCATCCTCCTATCCATCAATCTCCAAATGGCATCTATAAGCCCATTCCCACCATCACACTACTATGTGAGCGCAAATTTCTGGGCACTCTAGTGTTCAATCATCTTCCACCTTCGGATTACGAAAGGCACGTCAGCCAATCTGCATCCTCAGGTCTAAGAAGATTGAACAGGGGCAACTGTTGTACCCCAAAATTTGCCCTCCCATATTCTTCAAAGATTTGCAAAGAGCATGCTTCAAAATCTCCCCAAGGGTTGCACAGTTCAAAGGCCTCCTAACAGTCAAAAACTAGGGTTTTGGTTCTGGGAAAGAAATTGAAGTTTCCAAGGGTCCAAACAAGTCCCACATGCCTACAAACATGGTCAAATATCCACATGCCAAGTTTCAAGACTTACAGCACAAAATTGCACAGTCAAAAACCCTAATTGCTCAACAGTCAACTGCAGGGGCAAAATGGTCATTTGACAGTCAAAAGTTCAAATTTTTGGTCAACATCTTATTTTGAAGCCACAAACATCATTTGATCAATTCTTGATCATGATTTTCAAGGCATGGCTCAAAAAGTCTCAAGATGCAAAAGTTTCCATATTTGGACAGTTGAAAAAGTCAACTGTAACTTGACCAAAGCATAACTTCCACATGGTTTATCAGAAAAATTCCATCCAAAGCTCATTTTGAAGAGAAAGACATTTCCTACAACTCCTCTTCACACTTCAAGTCCAAGAAATGCTCTCACAAAAAGTTATCAATTTCAACATTATAGGTCATTTTCAAAAGTCAACAAAAGGCACTTTAAGTCAAAGACCATAACTTGAGATTGGTAAATCAAAATGACATGGGACCAAATTCATTGGTTAGAGGACTTCAAGACCTTTCCAAAATGTCCAAGAACATGATCAAAGCTTAAAAATTGAGCAAGATATGCCTTGTGGAAGTTGGGAAATTTTTGGGAATTTTGAAAAGTCAACTTTGCTTCAAATGCCTCAAAATTGCTAATGGGCCACATTTTCTTCCAAGAATCATTATCCAAAGGCTATGCACGACCATTTGACCCAAAGGGGATTTATTTCATCATTTTTTATTATTTATTTGAATTTTTATCACCATTAATTCATTTAATTAAAAAAAATATGACAAAAATACTAAACAAATGTGTTTGAATCTTTTTATGCAATATAATCACTCATCAAAACCTCAAGATCTCGTGCACATCAAAAAAGGAAAGATTTGGCCATGATTGGTATCAAAAGACATGAAAAAGATTGAAAAAATATTCATTGAAAATCAAATATTTGATACATCAATGCAAAGGCTTTTTGACTCAAATTTCTACCCTAATCCATTGGCATACATAAGCAGATGATAACCCTAGTCACAGAACCCTGGAAGCTGCGCCCAAACCTAAGAACAAACTTGGCATTTTTGTGAAAAAATTGAAAACTGAAAACTGCATTAGAGGGCAATTCAAAGCGAAATAAGGATTCCAATAGCTTGCCAAGGCATCAAGGAACCTAACTGAATCCTTTTCCACGCTTCTAACCTCAAGAATTGGTAACATGAAGCCGTCCTGTTCTTAATTTTTCTCATATTCGTGTTTTGAATTATACGCATCATTCATGCCTTTTTCTTGTTGTTTTGCACTAACATAAACATTCTAAAACTTTTGGCATCATTTAATTGAATTTTCATGCCCTATACGAGAATCTGCCATTAACATCTTCTAGGTTTTCAGAGGTTTAAATTTGGGGCTTCCTTCTTCTGGAAAAATTGGCAAACGAGATTTATGCCATTAGAACCAGAAGCTTCACATGAATTAATTCCACATGTCGCGCTCAATTTATGATCAACAGGGTTCTATTCGCTATTTTTGTATGCATCATTTAGTGGGGGTTTAAAACCCCCGCTATCTAGTTTGTTTTTTCAGGCAAAATAAAGAACAGATGAAGAAGACGCTTATGTGTCATGACGTGAAAGGGCAGTTCAAATCTTGGCGCGTGTTTTGCTAAAATTCCAGAATAGTGCTTATTTTCCATTATAATATTTGCATCCCATATAATAAACAAAGAGCGCATGTGGTACAGTTGGTAAGCGACGTGGACAATAGGTACTGGGACCTGGGTTCGATTCCCAGGTCCCCTCCCTTCTCAATATTATTTTGTTTTCCATGTTCCTACGCAACGTGCTTTACAGGGGTTCACCATACATCCACTCTCAAAGCGTGCCACGCGCCCCATAAGATCAATCTAGTGGTCAGAAGCTGCAGACCACCATGTGCATAGGTCAATGGAGCCACACGCATCCCAGAGAAGTCAACCAGGCCCCCTTCAAATGGGCC
Source organism: Vicia faba (assembly GCA_948472305.1). Taxonomy (NCBI): domain Eukaryota; kingdom Viridiplantae; phylum Streptophyta; class Magnoliopsida; order Fabales; family Fabaceae; genus Vicia; species Vicia faba. Next base: position 25,114,526 of record OX451740.1, read on the forward strand.
AAAAGTGCTGGAAAATACCTCCATAATTGGGGTCAACACCCCCCATTGGTTTGCATTCTATTTTTCATTCTTTATATTTTTTTCTATTTTATTTGTTTTATTTAGTTTTATTTTAATTCTTTAAATTAAATTACATAAAAAATAACAAAAAATCAGAAAGACAAAAAATAAAAATATATTTTATTTAAATGTTTTGTAAGTAAATTTTATTAATTAATTTAGTTTTAATTCTAGGTTAATTTTAATGTTTTTTTAACAAACTAAAAAATGTAGAATTAGGATTTCTAGCCCTTTTATTTTTTTTATGATTTAAATTTTTTCTTATTATTATTAATAATTAATTGTTTTTTTTTATAAATAAATTGCCATGTAAATAATTAATGTAAAACTAGGTCAAACTTAAACATTTTTTAATAAATTAAAAATAGTTTAGAATTAGGGTTTTAATTTCATTTAATTTTTTTTTACTAAATTCCATAAATACAAAAAAACTCAAAAATAATTTCCTTTTCTCATTTAACTTAATTAATTTATTAATTGTAATTTAATTTCCTTAAAAGGGTCCAACGCCCTCGCATTCCCGACTTTACTTCTTCTCGCATTTTATTTTTTATTTCTTTTTGTGAATATAATGTATTTATCCCAAAGCCGTGTAATAGATTAATTAGACATTTATCTTTCCGCATTTTATTTTATTTCAAATAGGGTATTGGATTAATTTGGCGATGTAGACCCGCGCCTTTGTAATAGCGTAGGACTTTTAATTCTCGCATCTTTTAACTGTCAATAATTTGCATGAAAGAATGAATGCCAAAAAAATAAAAACAAAGCGTAGATCACTAATACATGACAAGACAAAAATATCTGAAAACGACACACAAATCACACACCACCCCTAGGGTACGCCTCACTGTTGCCTTGCCCCTCGAAAGGTGGTCGTCGAGTAGAGGATGTTTTAGTAAGTCCTCATGTCCATGAACATGGCATGAGGGTAGCTTCTAAGGTGTCTTCCTATTACTCCAGTGATCACCATGTCCCGAACCCTCGAATTGACCCGAACACCTCCAACGGTGGTGCTACCTACCTCTCAATGGTGGGATGGCACTACTTTAAGGACATTTACACAGACGAATTCCTTAGGGTAGGTAGAGAACTCGTAGATATTTGCTCTAATTTCAAAACAAATCAAAAAATACCTTTCACACCGACACCTTTCAAAAAGCTTTCGAAAGCAATTTTTCAAACACTCTTGAGGACTGATACAAGAGTCGAACTGAAATCTTCAAAGAAACTTTTTTTTTAAACCCACAGTTGAAAAGCAAACAAATAATTTTGAAAACACAAATGAGCAAGTATCTAAGAGCCCATGGATAACCATGGATAGAAAGGGTGCTAACACCTTCCCTTTCTATAAATCTACCTCCCGAACCGAGAGCAATCTCTATAAGGAATTTTTCTGTGCTTTTGTCCTTTCCATTTGGAGAAAATAAAAGACGGTGGCGACTCTTGCTTCCGTGACATTTCGTGAACCAGCATTAAACAGTCAGTTCCAGATCCACCGATCACAATATGCAATCCATATGATTTATTTTATTATTAATATTTCAAGGGACTTAAAGATTTATAGACATATTGCAAATATCAAAGTAATAACACATTTGAAATATTGAAAAATTTATTATAATAACTTCAAAATGGATTACAAGTTTCAATAATCCCAAGTACAAGTTGAAAATAAAGTCTAAAACCCTAAGAAGTAAAGTTGATGGAGATCACTCTATACGCTGGCGCTTCCTTGTAAGCCTGGAAATCTGAGCCTTCAACCTCTAGCTTTCTTCCGCATATCTGGTGGAAACCTCCTTCCAATCACCTGAATCATGAAGTGAGCAACTAGCATCTGACTGAGGCTTAGGAGAAAATAAATCCCCTTACCTCTCCATCATCTCTACAGTCTGACTCTCAAGAGTCTCAATCAAGTCGTCTTTCTCCTTCAAGACTGCTCTATAGGAACTCTCTAAAGTTTGCCACTTATTCTTCCAAGCATCATTTTCCTACTGCATCCTGACCAAAGCAAGTTGTAGCTCTTCCACATCATCCAATAAGAGAGAAGTAGTCTTCACAAAAAAATCAGGCATAGGTGCTTCTCGGGAATACGGCATCTTTAACTGAATAACTCTCGTTTGGACCCACTGAAGATAAGGCTCCAAAGAAACAACCCCCCTAGATCCCAAGTCTTTCCTACCCTTCCTATGAGTGTGACGCCATGCCTTCGCAATATTCTCCCTAGCTTCCTTATGGTATTCTCCTTTCTTTAAGAAGAAACTACTCAAATGAATACTATTTGGTTTATCCCTCATCGGATAACCAAGCTGTCATCGTGCAAGAACAGGTTTGTAGTTAATTCCTCCCTCTGTACCAAGAAGAGGTACATTGGGGAAACTACCACAATTGTCGACAATCTCTACATCATGGTAAGCCCGATGATACCAATCAATATCTGAGTGAGTAAGTGCCAAGATCTTAGGAGCACAAAGGGGTTCCTTCCTGGCATCCCAGAAAGCATCAGACTAGGGCATATGAGAAATAAACCACCAGTACAATAGAGGCGTGCAACAGATAATCATCCCCCCGTGATAAGAATTCAGAAGATGAATAGAGTAATAAGAATCATCCAACAATGTAAGAATTAGGTTTCCAATCATGAATATTTTGATAGCATTAACGTCAACTAACTTATCCACATTAGGAAATAAAAACAACCCGTAAGTAAGTAGAGCAAAGATGGCCTCAAAAGCGACTGTACTCTTTATCCTCGAAAAGTAATGAGCTTTCTCCAATAAGAACTGAGTTGGTAATCCTCTAATCCCTACTTTAGTAGTCATATGGGCTTCAACCTCAGACTTCCCCAAATGGATCAAAGCAACGATCTCGTGTGGTTTTGGCTCACCCTCCAAACTAGTAAAAGGAACACGATCAGTAATAGGTAAATCCAACAGATAAGAATACTCCTCTAGTGTAGGCATCAACTGATAATCAGGGAAAGTAAAGCAATGATACATCGGATTATAGAACTGGACCAAGGTCGAAAGAATACCCTCCTTCATTCTAAGCTTCATGAGAGGAATGATGTGTTGTACCCCAAAATTTGCCCTCCCATTTCTCAGAGATTCATCCTGGGCTCTCAGTTTTGCTTCTAACAAGTTCCAAGTCTTGAATCATCACTTTTTAAGGAAATCATCCATAAGGGCAAAATGGTCAAAAGTACATTGAAAAAGTAAAACTTTGACTTTTAAATCAAAATCAAGTTCCAAGAATCATATTCCATTAAGGCATGAAATTGGTTCGTCAAAAATCAGAAGTCAGAAGTTACTTTGAAAAAATCAAAATTTTTAAACATTTAGAGAATTTTCTAAGTGTCTAAAGAATGTGATACTTCAGAACTTCTGAGACAGCCTCTATGTAAGTGCCGTCAGAAGTAGCAAAAAAAGTCCAGAACATGACACTTCAATCAGAACATGCAGAAGCGTTGCTCTTTGGTCAGAACATAATGCTTCAATCAGAACATGCAGAAGCGTTGCTCTTTGGTCAGAACATAAATGCTTCAGTCATAATATGATTCTTCAGCATATGAAGGCTATGTTTAACGCTCCGGTCAGAAGATGCCCCTTCAGCATTTGGAGGTTACGCTTCTGATATTCTGCGATCAGAACACCAAATCCCAAACCTCGTTTAAGTAACATGTTGCCCTGCTATGGCACAATCCTGTAACCAACTACCACAACACTCCAAGGTGCTGCTGATCCAGTCCACGCCTGCGTTTTTCTTGCACCAAATTAGCCTACGAGAACTGTGATTTAAAAACAAAGGGACAGTATGCCAAAAATGTTTTAAAACTCATTTGTTTTTCCCCCCAAAACCACAGCAAATCCATCTATAAATAGTTTGCTCCATCGCACGTTCAAAGGGTTTTGGAGAGGGAGAATCACAAAAAGAAATAAAAAGGCCTTGAATCTTTGCAAAATTCTAAGAATCCAAAAAGTTGTAAACACCAAAATACCAAAACCTTAGCATTTGATTCTAGCATCAAAACTCCATTTTTTCTTGACTAAAACCATCCCCACGGTTGTTGATTCATATACTAGAAGCTATTTCAACTTCTGTATTCATATTTCCATACACTCTCCATTCACCTCCACCTCAAAGAAGTCAGAGTATCACCCCTTAGCTGTTCCAGAAGTTGAAAACCTCCATCTTGTTATGTACGTGAAGAAGTTGCTCATAACATCACCAGAGTCCAAGACCAACCTCCAGTTTACAGAATATTTTCCAACTGCAAGGTAAGCTTCTGTTGACTCTTATCACGTTGCTTAATCATTATCAGATTTGCATGTTCAAAAAATATAATGTAGATATCATGCTTCTGATGTTATACATATTCTGAGGCTTCACGTATTTTCTTGCCTAAGTATGAAATAAATCAGTTTTAGAACTTCTGAAAGAAATTAGAACTCAGAATTAGGATTAGAAGATTCACACTTGCCTCTGATTTATGGTTCTGATATTTCTTGTTTCTGAAATACTATGAAACTTGCCATAACTGTCATATGCACATCTTCTGTTTTGTGGAGAAATGACCAAAATGCAGATGTTCTGACTACCATGAAGAGAGAGACCAAGTTCTGCCAGTGATATCAGAACCTCTGAGATCTACTTTGTTGCTGGTGGTATCATAACTTCTGAAACCTACTCAGTTGTCGGTGGTATCAGAACTTCTGAAAGCTAAAGTTCTCCCAGTGGACTCAGAACATCTGACTCTGCTTATGTTTTTTTTACTAACAGGAATTCTATTTTGCAGTGTGCCAGAGTCAGAACTTCTGACCTCCCTTAATCAGCAACACGCTGATTATATTTTTACTTTTTCTCACTATCTTTGCTATCACTTTCTATTTCATTAATCAACAAACACCAAAAACATTTTTCCATGCTTTGCTTTATTTCTTAAAACAAAAGACCAAAAAATATTTTCTTAAGCAAACTTATTTCTTTTCTTAAATAAATAAGTAATTTCGTTTCTTGGACATTCTGATCCATTCGATATGGTTGTAATAATAACTTAGGATTTAATTTTACTTGCAACCCCATTCGTACATATGTACCCCCATCCCATAAATATTTTAATAGCGTAGAATTTCATTTTCCGCAATTTATTATTTTTCTTATACGATATAATAATTAGGCGTGTATGGAAAGATAAAACCAACAAGTAGACCACCAAAAATCAAAGACAAATGCATGCAATCAAACACACTTGCACACATGCACCCTTAGGGTAATCTCACTTGTTGCTTAAAAATGGCCATGTTATGCATGTAGGGTGTCTTAGCAAAAACAATCAAAATATAAGATCATAGTCCCTCGATTACGCTATTAAAGTTTCCTTTCAAAATGATCTTAGACCCTAAAGAAAAATGCTAAGCCATCTCACAACATTGCTATCATGGTCACACGATGACCCAAACGCCCGTCCCTTTACATCCAACGATGTGGTTTCCTACCAAATCAATGGTAAGGTAGAAACATCTAAAGGAAGAGGAAAAAGCATATCTAAGTCCTTTCGAGTAGGTAGGTTCGCTCTCAGTTACTCGCTTGCTCACAACAAAACATTTTTTACACTTACACTTTCATCTTTGAACTATTTTCCAAACAAACACTTTGTACGCGTTCTTATAGAGACGATAATTGTTACAAAGACGATTTCAAAATACTTTCAGAAATACACACCACAAGCACATTTTCAAACAAAAGCAAGTGATCTAGAAAGTAACTAAGAGCCCATGGAAAACCATGGATGAAAAGGGTGCTAATACCTTCCCTTTTCATAATCTACCTGTAGCGGTAGAAATGTTCAAGACTAAGCCATTGGATTGACTAGACTTTATACAAATCAAAATCAAAATCGCCACCGTGCTTTATTGTTTCCAAAGGAATAGGAAAAGAGCGAATAACCCAAAAAAGGGGGAAGGATTCAAGGTAAGGGGGTTGGTTATGCAAAGGGAAGGTATTAGCACCCTAAACATCTACGGTACTCCGCAGGAACCTCTTTGAAAAAATCTGTATATTTTGACTATAAAAATGTGTTGTATATAAAATGGATGGGGGAGGTGAGAAAAGAAATATTTTTATGATTTTTGCACCCGCCGCGGTTGCGAACCTTTAGTGCCTACATACCACCTTTTGTGCAATAGGGGATCGGGGTACACGTAGTTCCTCTTTTAAAAATTTGAAACATAAGTGTGTTGGTTAATTTTATGAGATAAGACATCATCGTCATTGTCCATGTGGAAAACATACTTACTACCCACAATCATGAGAAAGGAGAATTTGCATCATCTCAAAGTGGAGGATATGGCTTGGATTTTAAAATCAACAATGCCTCACTCAACACCCAAGTGAAAAACATCTCTCTTTACTACATATTGTAGAAGTATAGTTGTTTGCATCACTACAAGGATGGACAAGAGTCTAATCTTTTAAGAAAAGTTTTAAAATAAAAAGCCAAAGTGGCAAAAATGGTTTGAAATGAGATTGATTGACTTTTAGTCTTCTCACAAAAATGTCAAGGTATTATTAAATTGATTGAAATTTATTTATGAAAATGTTTTGAAAATGCATGGACCTAAGTCCAAGTTTATTATGAAAGTGGTTCAAGTTTCAAAACAAGAAGAGTTTTCAAAAGGAGGGAGAAGATTTTTGAAATTAAAGAAAATGGGAGGAGAATAAGAGACTACCCTAAAGCGTAAGGTAAAAGCTAGGGATAAGAACCATCTAATCAACAAGAAGCCAATACTTGACATCATGAGTCAATATAGAATTCTCATTCTTTGGATTGAAACCAAGCAAGCAAAGATAATAGACCTCTTGAGAGAACCAAATTTCAAGTGTATTAAGTCTTCACAAAAATTGGGCAGAGTAATGGCTGTATACGGGTGAATTCCAGATTATAAACTAAGAGTGTATTCATAATAACCTGCACAAAAAAAAAAACAACCCAATGTCTTGAGGTAAACCTCAAGAACTCTAGACAAAATATCAAATAAAGTCTCAAAGTCTCCAAGATAGGCCAAGGTCTCTAATCCTAAGTCCAAGAAGTCCAATACTCCATAATGCCAAGGATAGTAACCAAATAGTCCAAGTATCATTAAATATTTTTATGGTTAATGTTGATTATTAGGTGTCTTTAAAAGGAAAAGAAAAGCTCAAGTGAGCAAAATAAAAATGACATAAAAGTAAATGCTCAAGTGAGCAAACTAAAAAATGGCATGAAATGTAAATGCTTAAATTAAATGGTACATAAAGCATAAAAAATAAAAGCATAAAGTAAAGTCATTTATTAGAAATTAGTGGTTAGTTGGATGACCATCTTGAAACTTGCATTTGGAACTCATTAGAGGATTGGTAGAACCAAAGCCTCCACACAACAAGTTGCATTTTCTTTTTGTCAAGTATATCATCCATTTAATAAATTCTCAAGGCAACATTTAATGATCAACGATGTTTAAGTGATCCGCGTTGACCAAAGGTGTTGTAGATCCATTAGAGGATTGGTAGAACAAAAGCCTCCACACAATGAATCTCAAAGTTATTGGATCAAAGAGATCAAATTAGCATACTTGGGCTTGCAATCATAAGTTTGGTCCACGAATGATCATTTATTTAAATCAGGACAAAATTTAGCGCTATGTTAAGCAATCATAAGTGGACTTATGTAGAAGTCGCACCTATTTTGAGGTTGGTCAATAGTAATCTATGTACTTCATGTTTGGATAAATGATATAGAGATCACCATCCCTTAACATGTAGCACAATTAAAAAAAAGAAAGGGATAAGATGAAGAGGGAGGGGAATGATAAGCTAATTTGGATCGCCATTTCAAAATTCTTTCATCTTTAAATTCAACCACTCCTCTAGATGGATTAAAGCACTAAACATCCAAAGCACCAAAAATGAATTAAATAATTCACTCTTAGGTAGATTTGAATTGATGAGCGTTTATCCAAATTCATCTACATCACAAAGTCTATTGAGTTTAAAAACAAATTGGACATTTAAAATTGCAATCCAAATTATCCATCAAAGAGAGTGAGCAGAAAACTATTTGAGTCAAAACAGCCCTAAAATAAGGCAGAAAAAGTATTTCTGACACTGTTACAATCGATTGTGCTTCGACAACAACCTATTGCATCAGTGCAGTTTTTTTTAAAATCAATTTTCTGTGACAAACAATTCCAATGTTGCAACAATTGATTGCAACCTGTTAAAATCAGTCGAAAACAGCATCTCAAGGATCAAATTCTTGTTCCAACTTTTTATCAAACACCTTATGATCATGGATCCAATTGAGCATGAAAATTCCATCAAATTATGAGAAAATAGAACTAATGGAATCATAAAACAGTGCTCAATGAATCAAAACCAGAAATCCATAACAGATCACATTGTGAAAGATGATAATTCAACTTACCAAAGGTAGAATTAGAGAATTATCAAACAACTTCCAGAATTTGCTTCAATTCTACAACAAGAATCAATTACCAAAGCTTGGATATAGAGAATTGATGAAGAAAAAGTGTTTGGATGAAGGTTTAGCTCAAAGATTAGTAAGCTTCAATGCAAAGCTTACTAACTTTTTGAAAATGGAGCTTTGAGTGAATTTGGTAGATGGAGAAAATTGAGAGATTTTTTAGCAAGATGAGTTTGGCTATCAAAAGCTTATCATTTGAATGAAATGAGGTCTCTATTTATAGAGTTTTATGATTGGAATTAGTGGTAATTGATTCTTGGAGCCAAAATTGAATTAATGATATAATTTTCAAATTATGCAGAAAAAATTGGAGCCAAAAATATGACAGTTTTGAAATTGCTGGTTTTTTTCAAAAATCACGTGTATTTTGCTATTACGAGTCGATACATGGGTGGTATGCGTCGACACATCCTAGTTGTATAACACAGCATGTGTCGATACATGCCTCTATGTGTCGATACATACTGCTTCTTCAACATATTACAGAATCACACAAACTGCATGAGTCGACACATAACACGTATGTGTCGACACATGCTAGTTATACAAACAGGATGAGTCGATACATAACATGCATGTGTTGACACATGCTAGTTATACACAACAGGATGAGTCGATACATACATGCATGTGTCAACACATGCTAGTTATACACAACAGGATGAGTCGATACATACCTTTATGGGTCGATGTATGTTGTCTTTCGCCATAATACATAATCAATCAACTTGGAAAACCTTATTTGTTGGATGCTTCGACTTGCTACCTACAAAACACAATTTTGCAAAGACAAGGACAAATATTTTTTTTGTATTTTGATTAGAAGTTAGTCAATCAACACATATACAAAATACATAACCAAGGTGCTTGGAGATTCCTCAAGAGCAAACTTAAAGATAAGAGATAGAAAAAGAGGAAAAACCAACCCTAATGTGATCTTGTTATGATCAAGTTGACATGATATGATAGGGGAATCTTAGGGGGGGAAATTGGGGTACAACAGCTGCCCTTATTTAAGTGTCTTCTATCTGGAGATACGAAGGTAAAAAATCTTTGTGTCGACGCGATTGAAGATGTTTAAATATAAAACAAGCCCTACTTTTGTCTCTAAGATGCCATGCAATGCTTATGATTATGAATGCATATGAACAGAATAAAAGAGACGCAAAGTATCACTGGGGATGCCACAAAAATGAAGAAGCAAAGGAGCAACCCCACCAGGAAAATAAATCACTGGTGAACTAAAGACATGACTCTATTGGTGTAAAACCCAAAGAAGAGATAAAGTAGCATCAGCTCAAATATTGAGGAAAGAGTAAAGTATGATAACGATCGGCAGATAACTGTGAACTACCAACTCAATAGATGAAGGTAGAAAAGTAATAAGATACCGGCTCACAGATGACGGTAAATACCAACTCAATAGTTGAAGGTAGAAGATCAAAAAGATACCGACTCACAGATGAAAGTGAAATACCAACTCAATAGTTGAAGGTAGAGAGAAAATATATCATGTCACCGCCGTTCACTGACGATGAACTATCAATGTTCACTGATGATAGCAAAAATATAAGAAACACCAACGTTCACTGTCGATGTACTACCAACGTTCACTGAAGGTAGATTTAAAAATATCATACCACCTCCGTTCACTAACGATGAACTATCAACATTCACTGATGATAGCAAAAAGATAAGAAACATCGACGTTCACTGCCGATGTACTACCAACATTCACTGAAGGTAGAGAGAAAATATATCATGCCATCGCTGTTCACTGACGATGAACTATCAACGTTCACTGATGATAGCAAAAAGATAAGAAACACTGACGTTCACTGTCGATGTACTACCAACGTTCATTGAAGGTAGATTTGAAAATATCATACCATCGTTGTTCACTGACGATGAACTATCACTGTTCACTGACGATGAACTATCACCGTTCACTGATGATAGCAAAAAGATAACAAACACTGACGTTCACTACCGATCTACTACCAACATTCACTGAAGGTAGAAAGAAATATCATACCATCGCTGTTCACTGACAAGGAACTACCACCGTTTACTGATGATAGCAAAAAGATAAGAAACACCGTTGTTCACTGCCGATTGTGATCGGTGGATCTGGAACTGACTGTTTAAAGCTGGTTCGCGAAATGTCGCGGAAGCAAGAGTCGCCACCGTCTTTTATTTTCTCCAAATGGAAAGGACAAAAGCACAGAAAAATTCCTTAAAGAGATTGCTCTCGGTTCGGGAGGTAGATTATAGAAAGGGAAGGTGTTAGCACCCTTTCTATCCATGGTTATCCATGGGCTCTTAGATACTTGCTCACTTGTGTTTTCAAAAATGGTTTGTTTGCTTTTCAACTGTGGGTTTTAAAAAGTTTCTTTGAAAATTTCAGTTCGACTCTTGTATCGGTCCTCAAGAGTGTTTGAAAAAATGCTTTCGAAAGCTTTTTGAAAATGTGTTGGTGTGAAAAGTATTTTTGAATTTGTTTTGAAATTAGAGCAAGTATCTTAGAGTTGTCTACCTACCCTAAGGAATTCGTCTGTGTAGATGTCCTTAAAGTAGTGCCATCCCACCATTGAGAGGTAGGTAGCACCACCGTTGGAGGTGTTCGGGTCAATTCGAGGTTCGGGACATGGTGATCACCAGAGCAATGGGAAGACACCTTAGAAGCTACCCTCATGCCAGGTTCCCGGATCATGAGGACTTACTAAGACATCCTCTACTCGACGATCACCTTTCGAGGCAAGGCAACGGTGAGGCGTACCCTAGGGGTGGTGTGTGATTTGTGTGTCGTTTTCATTTATTTTTGTCTTTTGTCAGGTTATTGGTGATCTAGCGCTTGTTTTTATTTTGGTCCATACATTCTTTCATGCCATTATTTAACAGTTAAAATATTGCGAGAAATAAAAATTCTAAGCTATTACAAAAGGCGCGGGTCCACATCGCCAAAATTTCTCGAACCCGATTTGACAGAAAATAAATAAATAAAGTAAATAAAGAATTAAAAGTGCGAGAAACTAATTACACGGCTTCGGGAGAGATACACAAATATTTAAACGAAATAAAATAAATATGCGATTTAATAAGAATTAAACGAGGGCGTTGGACCCTTTTGCAAAATTAAATTAAATTAAATGGTGACATTAATTAATTAAAAAAGAAAGGAAATTGTTTTTTTGGTATTTTATGATTTTAATGAAAAAAGAGAGTTAATTAAAATTAAAATAAGATGCTAACCCTAATTCTAATTATTTTTAATTTATTAAGAAAAATGTTGAAGTTTTTAACCTAAAATTAACCCTAATTTTTATATACAATTTAATTACAAAAATAAATATTTAATTATTTAATTATTATGGAGGAAAAATAAAAAGGATAAAAAATTAATATGAACCTTAGTTCTATGTTTTTTAGATTTTTATTAAAAGAATTAAAATTGAAAACCTAATTTAAAACTAATCAATTTATGAATTAATATAATTTATTTAGGAAAACACTAAAAATAAAAATAGTTATTATTTTTATCTTTTCTGATTTTTATGGTTTTTTATATTTTATGAAAATAATAAATTAATTAAACACAATAATTAAAATAAAAATAGAAATAATGCAAAAAGAAAATATTTAAAATGGCAAACCTAGGGGGGTATCAGTCCCCAATGTGGAGGTATAGCCCAGGAATTTGAGCCCAAACAAGCCTGGCCTTGTTGACTTTGGCCACTAGCGTGTATACGCGTTGACTACAATCCATGGTATTGCGCAGTTCTTGGCCTTCTGATTGTTCTATTGGGACGCGTGGACGTCTGATTATGAAGGCGTATGGTGGTCTTCAAGGCTTGAACTGCATATGAGTATGAGTTGAAAAATAATATTGAAAGCATGAAGACCTGGGGCTCGAACCCAGGTCATGTATGTTATCAACAGCTTCACCTACCACTGAACCAATTCACGCGCTTTGTATGTAACATAATAAACAAATAATATCAAATAAAACAAAAAGCATTAGTGGGTTTGGGCGTGAAACTTTGAACCAGCCAACCATCTAATGCCACGATATCATCTTCTTCTTCGTTCCTGAAACATAACAAACATAGGCAACGGTTTTCATGGTGTTCCCTTAGGCAGGTTTTGGGAAAATAGCGAATAGCTCTAGGACGCTCATAAATTAGGCGCGAGGGTCTCAAATTCTTCGTCCAAGCATGTTGAACATGTTCATGGCATCGTGGTGTCCCAATTGTTCCTTGTTATAAAACCCCTAATTTGAAATCCTGTAAACCCTAAAACACAATCATGGCATCTTTGCATACAGTGCATAATAATTCAATCAAAGCGTATGATTAGCTTGCAAACTTTATTCTAAACACAAAAATAACAATGAAACATGTTAACAATGCATGAATGATAGAAACCGATTCTGAAATTTTCTTTACCAACTCCAATGGTGATTTCACGTTTCCTTGGGTATGAGGCTTAGTTTTTGATTGGAATTGTTTACTGGAAGCCCTGGCAAGCTAATGGAATAGGTTTTGAGGCTTGAATCGACCTGCAAGTAGGTTTTCAGAATTTGAGTTTTCAAAGAAAATTTCAAGTTTGTGCAAGGGTTTTCTGCGCAGCTCAATGGTCATGAGGCATTAGGTCTTGCTTGTGCTTATGTATGGAACCAATTAGGGTTGAAAAACTTGATTAGAATCCATGAATTAATGAATGCAATATTTGATTTTTCCACCATGATTTTCAAATCTTTTTTCATGCTATTTTTGTACAAATCATGTCCAATCAATTCAATTCCTTCCAAATCTGATCATGCACGAATCATTGAGCCTATTACATGTACAAAAAGATTTGATAAGTTAGGTTAAGTATTTTTCATATATTTAATTGATTTAAATGAATTATTATTAATAAAAATTCAAATAAATAAATAAAAAATGAATAAAAACTTCCCTTTGGGCCAAGTGGTCGTGCACATGCTTGGGATGATGAATTATGGAAGAAAACTAGGCCCATTAGCAATTTTAGGCCATTTGAATCAATGTTGACTTTTCAAAATATCCAAAAATTTCCCAACTTCCACAAGGCATAACTTGCTCAATTTTTAAGCTTTGCTCATGTTCTTGGACATTTTGGAAAGGTCTTTGAGTCCTCTAACCAATGTCTTTGGTCCCATGTCATTTTGATTTACCAATCTCAAGTTATGGCCTTTGACTTAAAGTCCCTTTTTGTTGACTTTTGAAAATGACCTATAATGTTGAAATTGATAACTTTTTGTGAGAGCATTTCTTGGACTTGAGATATGAATATGAGTTGTAGGAAATGTCTTTCTCTTCAAAATGAGCTTTGGATGGAATTTTTCTGATAATCCATGTGAAAGTTATGCCCTGGTCAATTTACAGTTGACTTTTTCAACTGTCCAAATAAGGAAACTTTTGCATCTTGATGATTTTTGAGCCAAGCTTTGAGAATCATGATCAAGCATTGATAAAATGATGTTTGTGGCTTCAAAATGAGATGTTGACCAAAAATTGAACTTTTGACTGTCAAATGACCATTTTGCCCCTACAGTTGACTGTAGTGCAATTTAGGGTTTTGACTGTGCAATTTTGAGCTGAAAGTCTTGAAACTTGATATGAGGATGCTTGACCATATTTATTGGCATGTGGGACTTGATTGGACCTTTGGAAACTTCATTTTCTTGATCAGAACACAAACCCTAATTTTGACTGCTTAGGAGGCCCTTACACTGTGCAACCCTTGGAGAATTTTGAAGCTTATCTTGGCAATTTCTTGAAGAATATGGGAGGGCAAATTTTGGGGTACAACAGTTGCCCCTGTTCAATCTTCTTAGACCTGAGGATGCAGATTGGCTGACGTGCCTTTCGTAATCCGAGGGTAGAAGATGATTGAACACTAGAGTGCCCAGAAATTTGCGCTCACATAGTAGCAGTGATGGTGGAAATGGGCTTATAGATGCCATTTGGAGGTTGGTGAATAGGATGATGAGCTTATAGATGCCATCTGGATGTTGATCGCATAAGAGATTCCTTAGCGAGAACCTGCATACCTGCAAAAGAAAAAATGAGTACCTGACATGTTGCAGGAGCTGATTTTCAGATGCTTGGTATAGATATGTCCTGACTGGTTACAGGAGCTGGATCTGGAGCTTCAAAAGATGATGAATGAACCAGGGATGGTTACTACCTTAGCATGAACGGTGAGATAACCTTGGGTGACTTTAACTTCAACAGCGATCGTTGAGAAAATCTTGGTGGGAATTACCATCTTCGCAGTATCGGGAAGAGAACCAATAGGCAATTATAATCTCAAAAGCGGACGTCTGAAAAAAACCTGGAATGGAATTATCATCTCACGCACCGTCGGGGAGAGAACCATAGGAAATTATAATCTCAAAAGTGAACGTCTGAGAAAAACCTGGGATGGAATTATCATCTCACGCACCGTCAGGGAGAGAACCATAGGAAATTATAATCTCAAAAGCGAACGTCTGAGAAAAACCTGGGCTGGAATTATCATCTCACGCACCGTCGGGGAGAGAACCAATAGGAAATTATAATCTCAAAAGCGGACGTTTTGAGAAAAACCTGGGCTGGAATTATCATCTCACGCACCGTCGGGGAGAGAACCATAGGAAATTATAATCTCAAAAGCGGACGTTTGAGAAAAACCTGGGATGGAATTATCATCTCACGCACCGTCGGGGAGAGAACCATAGGAAATTATAATCTCAAAAGCGGACGTCTGAGAAAAACCTGGGCTGGAATTATCATCTCACGCACCGTCGGGGAGAGAACCATAGGAAATTATAATCTCAAAAGCGAACGTCTGAGAAAAACCTGGAATGGAATTATCATCTCACGCACCGTCGGGGAGAGAACCATAGGAAATTATAATCTCAAAAGCGGACGTTTGAGAAAAACCTGAGATAACTTCTACTGAGTCTTCATCAGAAAAATCTGTTGGGAGTCGATTTAGCTGGACAAGAGAAGGCCTTGGACTGGATAAGAAATCTTTGAAGTCGATTAACTGAACCAGTCTAGGTCTTTAAATATGATTGAGAACTTAGCTGAATCTTTCCTGAAAGGTAAAGGTCAGTCATATGCAATGCATGATATGGATCAAGCAATGATGTTCTCAACATAAATGAGATTTGTAAGATATGATGCGTCTATGCATGCTATAATGATGTATGTGATGTTTATGTATGCTTTCGTCTAGGAATGTAAATCCTTGACGGGTGCCGGGAAGTCACTCCTGGGCTGATATTGAAGAATAAGCTTTTACTCCTGCTGGGGATGATAGTTGCAAGAATACCGGTAGGAGAAGATAACTCCGTTGGGGGAGAAACTTGGCGAATGGGAGATTCTGCGGGGAGGGAAGCACTCTAACAACCTTGCTGGGGAGCAATACTCTGTGGTGAGAGAGATACTTTGCTGGAATGTTGATAATAACTTGCTGGGGATGTCCTTGTTGTATTGGAAGTGCTAATAGACTTCGCTGGGGGTAAGAGAACTTCGTCGGGGACGCTCTTTCCATGGCTTTTGGCTGAGGATAACCCAGTTATATCCTGTTAAGGAAATAATTCTTTAAATAAAGCCGGACGACGCTTTCGTGCTTTGCGAGGATAAGCTTCCAGAATTTACTGGGGATAAGCTTACTGCTTGGGGGAGATGAATTCCAATTTTCCTGGGGGAATAGATTGGACTCTCCTGGGGAAGTTTTGAACTGCGGGGGAAGTGATTCCTTTGAATGTTGATATACCGCCGGGGAACAATCTTTAGACCAAGACTGCCGGGGATGCTTGTTATGAGTGTATGTATTGCTGCTGGGGAATGTTGCGATCTACTGGAGGATACTCAACTTCCTTGAGATTTGATAACTCTGCTTGGAGAAGAATGCACTGACTGCTGACTTACTCTCTGGGGAATTAAGATGTACTGGTCATGTTCTTTAGCTGAACCTACCTTGGTACCTTGGAGGACAAAACAATTAGATTGCTTAGACAACTCTTTATTGCCCCTGTTTCTAGTGTCACCTGTAATTAGTCCTTTGTTTCGTATGCAAATATTCATGAGTTAGCAAATTATTGTCAATGCATATATCACAAATTGAACCTTGGACGTTCTTCGCAAAACAAAACAGAAAAAGAAAAACAGTTGGCACGTTTAACTGAAAAGTATATTTGTATTGATTTTGAATGGCCTGAAAATAGGCGTTTTGTGTACAAGAGGCTGACGTCCTAGTAAGAGAACGCCGCCGAACAAAAGAGTTTATACAAGTTTTGTACAAAAGAAAATAAAACAGCTGTGTGAAATGAATGATCCACTGGGTTTCAACTCTGCTATTGCCTTTATAACTCCGAGCGTCTCATCACTTGATGACCTAAACGAAGATGAAGCTGACTGATCGATGCCGTCTGAACTTGATGTAGATACCGGATTCTGGATACAAAGTGATCTGATGAGACATAGTATTACGCTTTATCCCTAATTTTTGCCTGGACCGCCCTTTCGGGTTTTCAGTCCACCGGGATACCCATTTTTGCCCAAGCCGCCTTTTCAGGTTTTCGACTTGCCGGGTGTACAGATTTTTTCATTTCATCCCTTCATTTTGCCCGAACCCTTTTGGTTCGACGGGAAGCCCTAATTTTTGCCTAGGCATGTCAGCCTAGCGGGTCTTTTTCATGCGTAGTATCTTTTTACTATGTCTGCATTAGCGGGGTGAGGAAGGTCGTCACCATCCATGTTGGTTAGAATCATTGCTCCTCCTGAGAACACATGCTTAACCACAAATGGCCCTTCGTATGTAGGGGTCCATTTGCCCCTTGGATCACTCTGAGGAAGGATGATTCGTTTGATCACCAGATCCCCGACTTGATATTCCTGTGGTCTAACCTTTTTGTTAAATGCCCTGATCATCCGTTTCTGATACGTCTGACCATGACAGATAGCCGCAAGTCTCTTTTCATCAATGAGGTTTAGTTGATCAAGTCGTGTCTGGATCCAATCATCCTTGTTCAGATTTGCATCCTTCATTATCCGGAGAGAGGGTATTTGCACTTAGATCGGCAAGACTGCCTCCATACCATAAACCAGAGAGAAAGGAGTTGCCCCGGTTGACGTCCTAGCTAAGGTACGGTACCCATGTAGAGCGAATGGTAACATCTCGTGCCAATCCTTATAAGTCACTGTCATCTTCTGCACGATCTTCTTGATGTTCTTATTTGCTGCTTCGACAGCCCCATTCATCTTCGGTCTGTAAGGAGAAGAATTATGGTGCTGTATCTTGAACTGCTCGCAGAGCTCAGCGATCATCTTATTATTCAGATTGGTACCGTTGTCTGTAATGATTCGTTCAGGGACACCGTACTGACAGATCAGATTATGCCGAATGAACCGTGCCACAACAGTCTTGGTTACGGTAGCGTAGGATGCTGCCTCGACCCACTTTGTAAAATAATCAATCGCCACTAGGATGAAGCGATGCCCATTAGATGCCGTAGGTTTAATCTCGCCGATCATGTCTATACCCCACATTGCAAACGGCCAAGGCGCAGTCAGAACATTCAGGGGAACTGGAGGAACATGCACCTTGTCTGCGTAAATCTGGCATTTATGGCATGTCCTAGAATGTTGGTAGCAGTCAGCTTCCATTGTGGACCAGTAATATCCTGCCCGAAGGATCTTCTTAGCCATGGTATACCCACTGTAGTGTGTACCAAAGGTCCCTTCATGTAGCTCTTCCATGATTCTTTCTGCTTCAGTTTTATCCACACAACGCAGTAAGGTTGAATCATGGTTTCGCTTGTACAAGATGCCGTTGCTAAGGAAGAACTTTGCTGCGAACCTCCTCAGGAACTTCTTATCATTGACAGATGCACCTTCGGGGTATTCCTGAGCTTCCAGATATCTCTTCACCTCATGGTACCAAGGCTTCTCAGTTACCAATTCAGTTTTGAGATCGCAACAGTATGCCGGTTCGTCCAGTTTCCAGATGATGATCCGGGGAGCCTCATTATCCCATTTGACCTTGAACATAGAAGCCATTGTAGCTAACGCGTCCGCCAGCTGATTCTCTTCTCTTGGGAAGTGTTCAAAGGTTATCTCTGTGAAGTGGGGGATCAGGGTCAACACACATTCTCTGTAAGAAATCAGGTTTGGATGTTTCATATCCCACTCTCCTTTGATCTGATTGATCACGAGAGCGGAATCTCCGAAGACACTCAGAAACTTGATTCTTAGGTCGATCGCAGCTTGAAGACCCATGATGCACGCCTCATACTCCGCCATGTTGTTGGTACAGTTGAAACATAGCCGGGCAGTGAGCGGAGTATGAGTACCCTGAGGTGATATGATTATGGCGCCGATACCATTTCCCAAAGCGTTGGAGGCTCCGTCAAAGTGCATAGACCATCGGGATCCTGGTTCAGGTCCTTCATCCGGTCCAGGTACTTCACAATCAGTTACTATCATGATGCTTTCATCTGGAAACTCAAAGTTCATTGACTGATAGTCATTTACGGCCTGATGTGCCAAGTGGTCTGCCAATACACTTCCCTTGATGGCTTTCTGGGTCGTGTACTGAATGTCGTATTCTGTCAAGATCATCTGCCATCTTGCAATTCTCCCAGACAGAGCAGGCTTTTCGAATATGTACTTTATAGGATCCATCTTTGAGATCAACAAGGTAGTGTGAGTCAGCATATACTGTCTCAGCCGACGAGCAGCCCATACCAAAGCGCAGCAAGTTTTCTCAAGCAGTGAGTATCGGGTCTCACAGTCGGTAAACTTTTTGCTAAGGTAATAAGTGGCACGCTCTTTTCGGCCAGACTCGTCATGCTGCCCCAGCACACACCCCATTGAGTTCTCAAGTACTGTCAGGTATAGTATCAGAGGTCTCCCTTCAACCGGTGGCATAAGGATGGGTGGTTCTTGGAGATACTCTTTGATTCTGTCAAAAGCAGCCTGACATTCATCGTTCCAACGTACTACCTGATCTTTCTTCAGCAGCTTGAAGATTGGCTCACAGGTAGCAGTTAGGTGTGAGACGAAGCGAGCAATGTAATTTAGGCGTCCTAAAAAGCCTCTGACTTCCTTCTCTGTCCTGGGAATTGGCATCTCTTGAATAGCTTTGACCTTGGCAGGGTCCACTTGAATTCCCTTATCGCTTACCACGAAGCCTAGCAATTTCCCAGATCTTACCCCGAAGGTGCACTTGTTCGGGTTCAACCTCAGCTTGTACAGTTTCAACCGGTCAAACAACTTCTGCAGATGATCTAGGTGTTCTTCCTCAGTCTGGGACCTTGCGATCATGTCGTCCACATACACTTCTATCTCATGATGGATCATATCATGAAATAAAGCAACCATGGCGCATTGGTAGGTTGCCCCAGCGTTCTTCAACCCGAATGGCATGACCTTGTAACAGAAGGTGCCCCACTGAGTAACGAATGTAGTCTTTTCCATGTCTTCAGGTGCCATCTTAATCTGATTGTAACCTGAGAAACCATCCATGAAAGAGAACACCTTGTGCTGAGCTGTATTATCAACAAGGACATCAATGTGAGGTAGGGGGAAGTCATCTTTGGGGCTGGCCCTGTTCAGATCCCTGTAGTCGACACACATTCTGACCTTTCCATCCTTCTTTGGTACCGGCACCACATTAGCAACCCACTGAGGGTAAGAAGTCACTGCAAGGAACCCAGCGTCAAACTGTTTCATAACCTCGGCCTTAATCTTCTCAGACATCTCTGGACGCATCCGATGGACCTTTTGCTTAACTGGAGGACAGTCTTCCTTAGTTGGCAAGTGATGGACCACAATGTCGGTATCCAACCCGGGCATGTCTTCGTAGGACCAGGCAAAGATCTCCATATAATCATGCAGCATCTGAGTCAACCGTTGCTTCACGCTGAGCTCTAGGTTGGCACCAATCTTTACCTCTCTCCTGTCTGCCTCAGTACCCAGGTTTATTGTTTCCACTGGCTCTTTATGGGGTTGAATTGCCCTCTCTTCCTGAAGCAACAGTCTTGCAAGCTCGCCAGGCACTTCGCAATCATCTTCACCTTCGTCTTCGGCTAAGTTGATCGGATTTTCGAAGTCATAACTGGCAGTAGCAGAGTCGTTATCAGTGAGATCCAGAGTGGATTGAAACCTGTATGAGTGAGTGTGTGTGTAAATACAGCTGTTTTGAAATATATGTAAAGGAAAGAAAGACAGAAAAGGAGCATAAGATTTGCAATGCGAGAAAACGTCCAAGATTTTCATTTATGATATATGAAATGACAGTTTATATGCCCTCACAAATGAAACCACGGTGCCTCGGGTAAGACACCGGGCCAAAGAGTTTATTATTGTTTATTACAGATACCAAAAACATAGGAATTCATTACTTAGTAACAAGAGAAACATATAGATTGTCCTTTGCACTCCAATTGTTAGGTCCACCGTCGGTTGCCGGGTAGATCCAGCTATCAAACTCAGCTTCATCCACTTCGTCTTCGTCCCCAATAGCGTTTACTCCATGAGCAGGCAGGGGAGCTGTCACTACATTAGGCTTCTCAGATGCCTCAAACTGTACTTCCTTGGCGTCAATAAGGTCCTGCAGTTTGCTCCTTAATGCCCAGCAGTAGTCAGTAGAATGCCCCGGGCTATCTGAATGGTAAGCACAACGAGCATTCGGGTTGTACTTAGGAGATGCAGTATTGGGAAACTTCGGCGCCTCTCTGACAGTCACTAGGTTGGTGGACAACAACTGTGGCAGGATCTGCGACAAGGTCATACTTAAGCGGGTGAACTCTCTCCGGGGTCTTTCAGCCCTTTGAGGATTGGTCGGCCGAGGAGCGGCAGCAGGCTTAGCAATCATTACCGCACTGACAGATTGGCGGCGCTCAGGTCTCTCTGATCTCCGGGAGCCATATACAGCGCTAGCCTCCTTTTTGAAGGGTTTCTTTTCAGAACTAGACGATGCACCCTTCGGAATCTTTCCAGACTTCAACCCAGCCTCAATTCTCTCTCCAGTCAGAATCAGATCCGTGAACCCTGCAGACGAATTCCCGATGAGATGGTTGAAAAATGGCCCAGATAGGGTCCCCAAGAACATGTCTACCAACTCCCGATCGGTCAATGGAGGCTTCACTCTGCCAGCCAGGTCTCTCCATTTCTGAGCGTACTCCTTAAAACCTTCACTTGAACCTAACGACATACCCTGGAGTTGGGTACGTGTAGGGGTAAGGTCGGCATTATATTGATACTGCTTATAGAAAGCAGTAGCCAACTCCTCCCAGTTACGAACCTTGGTCCCATCCAGCTGATAGAACCATTCGAGATGAGTCCCTGAAAGACTCTCCTGGAAGAAGTGGATCCACAAATTCTTATCCGCTGAGTATGGTTGAATTTTCCGAACATAGGACCAGAGATGTAACTTGGGACAAGACGCCCCGTCATATTTAGTGAAAGATGGTGCTTTGAACTTCCGAGGGATGATCACACCAGTAGACAAACCCAGATCTCCAAAATCCAGCCCAGGTACCTGTTGTATTTCCATAGCATTCAGCCTATCTTCCAGCTGCTTGTAACGGTCTTCTGCCGGAGGGTACTGCTCTTCATCAAAATCAGTCTCGTTGCCGGAGACTACCGGACTAGGAACCCTTGCCTCTTGAGGAGTGCCCTTGCCAACAGAAGAACCAGCCTCTTCATTCTGCAAGGTATTGCCAAACCTTCGGCCCGAGTTGAACAGAACAGTTCTTCTCTTCTTCTTCTTCTCCTTCTTCAGGAGCAGAGCCTTCAGCTCTTCTTGGCCTTGAGCCAAACCCTTGATTAATTCCTGAAATTGCGCATTCTGCGCCTGAAGAGCCTTGATGGATGTCTCAGTTGATGACGAGTCAGGATTCATGATGCTGAAATAAACAGCGAAGAACTGTAAGCAACCTGAAAAGAGGAAAAACCTGCTATGCACATGATGAATGATATGTGTTTATGCAATGCATTCAAGGGTTCGAAAGTTCAAATTTGTTGTAGACAAAAAGGAACACACGTTATCATTAAGGAAATAACTGTTTAGTACATCAAAGCCTCATGGGCAAAATAATACAAAAGCAAATCAATCCCAAAATATACTGCACATCCTCTTTGGAGCTATGTAAGTGTTGAGATTCCTCTCCTCATGCAACAGGCGGGTGAGTTCCAAGACCTTCTTTTCACTGGCATGTAGACTAGTCTCAAGAGAATTCCTTTCCTCCTTAAGCTGGATCCAGCTCTTCTGCATCTCTTCCCAGGATGTGGGCATATCAGGGTGCTGGATAGTATAGGACATTTCTCCTTCCAAGACTGGTTCTTTGATTACTGGGAGCATATGAGGATAAGGCATTACCAACTTCTGGGAGCGGGCGCGTACCCACTTGAGATAAGGTTCCAACGGGATGGAGTTCCTGTGCCCCAGTGTCTTACTGTCTATCCTACTTGGCATCCTCCAGGCTCTGATAAATCTCTGGCGAAGTCCTTGAGTATCGTTGTCGAAGTCAAAAACTATGTCAGGAATTAACATGTCATGAGGACCATCCCTCCGAGCATAACCAAACTGTCTCCAAGCCAGGCATGGGTTATAAGTAATACCTCCTCTGATTCCAAGTAAAGGAACATTAGGGTACTCCCCGCAACGATCAATGATAGTGACATCTTCTCTGGACCTAGGGCACCAATGTATATCTGCATGTGTGAGAGTCATCAACCGTTGTGACCACCTCAAACCCCGCTCATTCTTCAAGACTGATTGTGGAAGGTGCGAAATAAACCACCTTCCCAGGAGAGGAGTGCAACACATAAGGACACCTCTTTTTCTCATGGTTCGAGTGTAACATGAGTGAAGGATGTCCCCCAGCAACGTAGGTATAGGATTCCTGGACATAGAGATCTGGACAGCACTGATATCAATAAGCTGATCTGGGTTAGGGAACAACACCAAACCATAGACAAGGAGGGCCACAACCTCTTCAAAAGCTTGCAAGTCAAGGGAATTCCAACATTCATGGGCCTTTTCAAACAGAAACCTGGCTAAGAACCCTTTGATACCACTTCTAACTTCCCAATGTCCCTTGAGGTCAGATGACTGTAGGTGCAAGACTTTAGCAATCTCTTCAAGCTTAGGTTCCTTTTCTGTACCGTTGAAGGGTAGCTGATCGAGGATAGGGATCTTCAGGAGCCGGGAGAACTCCTCCAATGTAGGTACCAGCTGATAGTCCAAGAAGGTGAAACAGTGATGCAGAGGGTCAAAGAACTGGAACAGGACCTTTATCATATCTTCCTCAATGTTGGTATTGACCAAGCTGATGAGACTTCCATGTCTTTCACTGAATGAAGAGTTCTCGGGAATCCTGGATATAAGTTCCTTAAGCTGAGGAGGGACCCTTACGAGACTGATTTGAATTGTCTTTCTACGAACAGTTTCCATGTCCTACAAAACAAGAACAAAGATGAAGATTCGAACCCCTGAAATGGTTAGTCAATGCATATGATGCTGGATGATGTCATGATGCTATGATTAAACAAACCACAGATATTTACAAAGACAAACATGTAAGGCACACAAGGCACACAAGACAAGCCCTTAGGGTTTAAGGCCAGCATGGGGGTCTGGGTAGTACCCTCTTGAAGTTGGTGGGTTCAACCTGTCCTATCAAAGTAACCGGGTTCTAAGGGTCCCAATATCACGGGATTGCTTTCATTGTTCATCGTTTCGATTTAGCCACTGAACTGGCGACCGAAATATTCCAGGAAAGCAACCCTCAATTGGGTGTAGTATCGAGTATCAACCAACCTCGGACTGCACCAAAGTCAGTTATCTCACTACCCTAAAGAGGCCAAGATAGTTCAATTAAGGTTCCTAAGGTCTGTTGATGTTTCACGACACCACGCGGAGGCCCCGTACTCTCCTTGACTGAACTCAAGGGTTACCGGTACACACCAAAGTGCCACATCAATGTAGCAGACTGTTTCAACCATGTCGGTATACCCCGCACAGTTCCCTCACAGCCTTGTTGCTACTTTCTAAGAAGGTATCCCCCAGATCCGGGTTAGGATCTATAGAACTCCCAAGCAACCCACAATTTAAAGCACACAAGGAAAACAATTGAAAACACAGTTATGAACTAGCCCTAAGGTACACCTCACTTTAAGATAATGTCCCCAGCAGAGTCGCCAGTTCTGTGATCGGTGGATCTGGAACTGACTGTTTAAAGCTGGTTCGCGAAATGTCGCGGAAGCAAGAGTCGCCACCGTCTTTTATTTTCTCCAAATGGAAAGGACAAAAGCACAGAAAAATTCCTTAAAGAGATTGCTCTCGGTTCGGGAGGTAGATTATAGAAAGGGAAGGTGTTAGCACCCTTTCTATCCATGGTTATCCATGGGCTCTTAGATACTTGCTCACTTGTGTTTTCAAAAATGGTTTGTTTGCTTTTCAACTGTGGGTTTTAAAAAGTTTCTTTGAAAATTTCAGTTCGACTCTTGTATCGGTCCTCAAGAGTGTTTGAAAAAATGCTTTCGAAAGCTTTTTGAAAATGTGTTGGTGTGAAAAGTATTTTTGAATTTGTTTTGAAATTAGAGCAAGTATCTTAGAGTTGTCTACCTACCCTAAGGAATTCGTCTGTGTAGATGTCCTTAAAGTAGTGCCATCCCACCATTGAGAGGTAGGTAGCACCACCGTTGGAGGTGTTCGGGTCAATTCGAGGTTCGGGACATGGTGATCACCAGAGCAATGGGAAGACACCTTAGAAGCTACCCTCATGTCAGGTTCTCGGATCATGAGGACTTACTAAGACATCCTCTACTCGACGATCACCTTTCGAGGCAAGGCAACAGTGAGGCGTACCCTAGGGGTGGTGTGTGATTTGTGTGTCGTTTTCATTTATTTTTGTCTTTTTTCAGGTTATTGGTGATCTAGCGCTTGTTTTTATTTTGGTCCATACATTCTTTCATGCCATTATTTAACAGTTAAAATATTGCGAGAAATAAAAATTCTAAGCTATTACAAAAGGCGCGGATCCACATCGCCAAAATTTCTCGAACCCGATTTGACAGAAAATAAATAAATAAAGTAAATAAAGAATTAAAAGTGCGAGAAACTAATTACACGGCTTCGGGAGAGATACACAAATATTTAAACGAAATAAAATAAATATGCGATTTAATAAGAATTAAACGAGGGCGTTGGACCCTTTTGCAAAATTAAATTAAATGGTGACATTAATTAATTAAAAAAGAAAGGAAATTGTTTTTTTTGGTATTTTATGATTTTAATGAAAAAAGAGAGTTAATTAAAATTAAAATAAGATGCTAACCCTAATTCTAATTATTTTTAATTTATTAAGAAAAATGTTGAAGTTTTTAACCTAAAATTAACCCTAATTTTTATATACAATTTAATTACAAAAATAAATATTTAATTATTTAATTATTATGGAAGAAAAATAAAAAGGATAAAAAATTAATATAAACCTTAGTTCTATGTTTTTTAGATTTTTATTAAAAGAATTAAAATTGAAAACCTAATTTAAAACTAATCAATTTATGAATTAATATAATTTATTTAGGAAAACACTAAAAATAAAAATAGTTATTATTTTTCTCTTTTCCGATTTTTATGGTTTTTTATATTTTGTGAAAATAATAAATTAATTAAACACAATAATTAAAATAAAAATAGAAATAATGCAAAAAGAAAATATTTAAAATGGCAAACCTAGGGGGGTATCAGTCCCCAATGTGGAGGTATAGCCCAGGAATTTGAGCCCAAACAAGCCTGGCCTTGTTGACTTTGGCCACTAGCGTGTATACGCGTTGACTACAATCCATGGTATTGCGCAGTTCTTGGCCTTCTGATTGTTCTATTGGGATGCGTGGACGTCTGATTATGAAGGCGTATGGTGGTCTTCAAGGCTTGAACTGCATATGAGTATGAGTTGAAAAATAATATTGAAAGCATGAAGACCTGGGGCTCGAACCCAGGTCATGTACGTTATCAACAGCTGCACCTACCACTGAACCAATTCACGCGCTTTGTATGTAACATAATAAACAAATAATATCAAATAAAACAAAAAGCATTAGTGGGTTTGGGCGCGAAACTTTGAACCAGCCAACCATCTAATGCCACGATATCATCTTCTTCTTCGTTCCTGAAACATAACAAACATAGGCAACGGTTTTCATGGTGTTCCCTTAGGCAGGTTTTGGGAAAATAGCGAATAGCTCTAGGACGCTCATAAATTAGGCGCGAGGGTCTCAAATTCTTCGTCCAAGCATGCTGAACACGTTCATGGCATCGTGGTGTCCCAATTGTTCCTTGTTTTAAAACCCCTAATTTGAAATCATGTAAACCCTAAAACACAATCATGGCATCTTTGCATACAGTGCATAATAATTCAATCAAAGCGTATGATTAGCTTGCAAACTTTATTCTAAACACAAAAATAACAATGAAACATGTTAACAATGCATGAATGATAGAAACCGATTCTGAAATTTTCTTTACCAACTCCAATGGTGATTTCACGTTTCCTTGGGTATGAGGCTTAGTTTTTGATTGGAATCGTTTACTGGCAGCCCTGGCAAGCTAATGGAATAGGTTTTGAGGCTTGAATCGACCTGCAAGTAGGTTTTCAGAATTTGAGTTTTCAAAGAAAATTTCAAGTTTGTGCAAGGGTTTTCTGCGCAGCTCAATGGTCATGAGGCATTAGGTCTTGCTTGTGCTTATGTATGGAACCAATTAGGGTTGAAAAACTTGATTAGAATCCATGAATTAATGAATGCAATATTTGATTTTTCCACCATGATTTTCAAATCTTTTTTCATGCTATTTTTGTACAAATCATGTCCAATCAATTCAATTCCTTCCAAATCTGATCATGCACGAATCATTGAGCCTATTACATGTACAAAAAGATTTGATAAGTTAGGTTAAGTATTTTTCATATATTTAATTGATTTAAATGAATTATTATTAATAAAAATTCAAATAAATAAATAAAAAATGAATAAAAACTTCCCTTTGGGCCAAGTGGTCGTGCACATGCTTGGGATGATGAATTATGGAAGAAAACTAGGCCCATTAGCAATTTTAGGCCATTTGAATCAATGTTGACTTTTCAAAATATCCAAAAATTTCCCAACTTCCACAAGGCATAACTTGCTCAGTTTTTAAGCTTTGCTCATGTTCTTGGACATATTGGAAAGGTCTTTGAGTCCTCTAACCAATTTCTTTGGTCCCATGTCATTTTGATTTACCAATATCAAGTTATGGCCTTTGACTTAAAGTCCCTTTTTGTTGACTTTTGAAAATGACCTATAATGTTGAAATTGATAACTTTTTGTGAGAGCATTTCTTGGACTTGAGATATGAAGATGAGTTGTAGGAAATGTCTTTCTCTTCAAAATGAGCTTTGGATGGAATTTTTCTGATAATCCATGTGAAAGTTATGCCCTGGTCAATTTACAGTTGACTTTTTCAGTTGTCCAAATAAGGAAACTTTTGCATCTTGATGATTTTTGAGCCAAGCTTTGAGAATCATGATCAAGCATTGATCAAATTATGTTTGTGGCTTCAAAATGATATGTTGACCAAAATTTTGAACTTTTGACTGTCAAATGACCATTTTACCCCTACAGTTGACTGTAGTGCAATTTAGGGTTTTGACTGTGCAATTTTGAGGTGAAAGTCTTGAAACTTGATATGAGGATTCTTGACCATATTTATTGGCATGTGGGACTTGATTGGACCTTTGGAAACTTCATTTTCTTGATCAGAACACAAACCCTAATTTTGACTGCTTAGGAGGCCCTTACACTGTGCAACCCTTGGAGAATTTTGAAGCTTATCTTGGCAATTTCTTGAAGAATATGGGAGGGCAAATTTTGTGGTACAACACCGATGTACTACCAACGTTCAATGAAGGTAGAAAGAGAGTATCATACCACCGCTTTTCATTGACGATGAACTATCAACGTTCACTGATGATAGCAAAAAGATAAGAAACACTAACGTTCACTATCGATGTACTACCAACGTTCACTGAAGGTAGAAAGAGAGTGTCATACCATCGCTGTTCACTAACGAGGAACTACCACCGTTCACTGATGATAGCAAAAAGATAAGAAACACCGACGTCCACTGCTGATTTACTACCAACTATCACTGAAGGTAGAAAGAGAATATCATACCATCGTCGTTCACTGACGATGAACTATCACCGTTCACTGAAGATGAACTATCACCGTTCACTGATGATAGCAAAAAGATAACAAACACCAACGTTCACTGCCAATGTACTACCAACATTCACTGAAGGTAGAAAGAAATATCATACCATATCCGTTCACTGACGAGGAACTACCACCATTCACTGATGATAGCAAAAAGATAATAAACACTAACGTTCACTGCCGATGTACTACCAACATTCACTGAAGGTACAAAGAGAATATCATACCACCGCCGTTCACTGACGATGAACTATCAAAGTTCATTGATGATAGCAAAAAGATAAGAAACACCGACGTTCACTGCCGATGTACTACCAACATTCAATGAAGGTAGATTTGAATATCATACCAACGCCGTTCATTGACGATGAACTATCAACGTTCACTGATGATAGCAAAAAGATAAGAAACACTGACATTCACTGTCGATGTACTTCTAACGTTCACTGAAGGTAGATTTGAAAATATCAAGTTTTCCCCAAAATTCTGGTGTTTCACCTGGAACGGGTCTCAACTTCTTCTTTAACCAAGGCACTCTTCCTGGAAAGGGTAATATGCAAGCTTATCTCAAATAAAAAGACTTCCACTCATTGTCAAGGGGAACTGCAAAGAGAAATGACTTTCTGGGGATAGAAATATGGCTTCCTGGGGAAAGAGATATGACTTCCTGGGGATAGAAATATGGCTTCTTGGGGAAAGAGATATGACTTCCTGGGGAGATAGATATGACTTCCTGGGGAAAGAGATATGACTTCCTGGGGAAAGAGATATGAATTCCTGGGGATAGAAATATGGCTTCCTGGGGAAAGAGATATGACTTCCTGGGGATAGAAATATGGCTTCATGGGGAAAGAGATATGACTTCCTGGGGAAATACCACGTTATTTCTGCTGAGGAGATAAAGTCTTCTCGTGCAATATAAATGCACCAACCAAAACTCAAAGTTCTCAAAAATCTAAAGTAAATAATATCGTCATGCAACCACAAATCCAATTCAGAAATAAACTAGAGTAAGACGGTCAATGCAGATACATCCTTTGAGAAATAAACTCAAGAGGGGAAACCAAATCCACCTAAGCAAGGAGCGCTGCTGGAAGGTTAGAACACAATGTCAATAAAAAATGATTTGTAGCAATGCATGATGCATGTATGAATGTATGAGTGATATCGTGCATATGTTGGCAAAAGGATACATAATCAGTACAAACAAACAAAACCGCCTCAGGTACCAACAACATTGGGCTAAACTTCAACCAGAAAGATCAATCCAAGAAAGGTAAAGCAACTGCGGAAACCAAACCTATTGTCTGTCCTAACTTCACTGAGGAGAAACATAATCCGGATGTAGCTAAATCAAACAGATATCGGGATAGAACATCTTTCTTCCGGTTTCATCGGAGAAACCAGTTTTCCAAAAGCAACATACCTACTGGAGATTGCAAGACCAACCTCAAATAAAGCAGACTAACGCCAAGACAATCAAACCCCACTGGGGAATTCAAACCCACTTCCCTAGAGAGAAAAAAAACTGCAGATTGAAAACTTTTCATCATGAATACTCATTCCAACAAGAGATTCTCTGGGATAACCTTCTCGGGGAATTAAGAAGTCAACATTAATGCCAATACTGCAAAAAGAGCGATATAATCCAAAAGTAAACAAATCATAACGATAAAGCAGTACAGATATAGGGATATAACATCCTTCTCCAGACTTCACCGGGGAATAGCATACAGACTTCAATGGGGAAACAAAAGTTTTCACGGTTCGCACTTCTACTGGATATTGCAAAATTGATCTTGAATAAGGCAGATGGAAACCAAATTGTCAAAACATTCACTGGGGAATTTAGGCCCACTTTGAAGGAAGAAAAACATACGGACTTCACTAAGGGAGGCAACGCTTCATCATCGAGACATCTACTGGGGACTTCATGCTGACTTCAATGGGGAGGTCAAAACCACATCATCGAGGGGAAACCAAGACACGTTCTTCACTGAGGAAACCGGAGATACGTTCTTCACTGGGGAAACTAGAGATACGTTCTTCACTGGGGAAACCGGAGATACGTTCTTCGAGAGTAATTATTGCACCAACTTCTTTGGGGAGAAAGGACTTCTATCAAATAAACGAGGCCTTCACTGGAGAATATTGTATTGAGTCTTCATATCATACAAACCTATTCCAACAAAAGATGCCCTGGTATAGTCTTCTTGGGAAATTAAGAAGTCAACACTAATGCCAATACTGCTAAAAGAGCGATATCTTAGCACACCAAGGGAATAAAACCTTTCATCATATGAGGGAAAACTTCGCTGGGGAATATGGGATGGAGGCTTCTGACCATGCAAACACAAAATCAAAAGCGAACCAAGACTTGGCCGGGGATAATGGGATCACAAACCTAACACTGTACCTTGCACCCACTGGTATCGTCTTTAACTATCTGAGAAACACACAAAGATTGCGCATATACCAACAAGATGACCTGAGAAAAACCTTCATGAAGGAAGTAAATCTTCTTAAAACAACTGGAGTTTGTTCATTCCTGGGATCGCCATTTTTGTTGTCATTGTTTCATCACAAATCCCAAAGTAAATTTAATTGTGAAGATCTCCCTTTTTTTTGAAAAGTCAATTTTGCTTTTTAATCTTTTTGCTTTAAAAATTATTATCAGTAATAAATGGAGTCTTTGCAAGCTAAATAAAAATAAGAACACAAAGAATTGGGCAAAAGCTCGAGTTTCATTAATAGAATGGTAGTCTGCGAATGGAGAGACTCCATGGATAATTACAAAGTTTGGGAAATGGTAATATATAATGGAAAAGTTACATTGAGATACAATGACCACCATTCCCCCTAACAACTTTTGAAATCCTGAGCAGCATCTTTTGTTGAAGTATGGTGAGGATCTGAGAAGATTGTTGCTTCAACGATCAAGTCTTGTCTGACGTAGTTACTTGCCAAGAAAAATCCCTAACTTTTGCCTAAGCTGCCCTTGCAGGTTTTCAACTTAGCGGGAAATTTATTCCGTTTATGTCTCTAATTTTTGCCTAGACCGCCCTTTCGGGTTTTCAGCCTACCGAGACGCTCCTTTTTGCCTAAGCCGCCCTTTCGGGTTTTCAACTTAGCAAGTTGTTCTTTTATTTCTTTAGGCAAAGTATTTCTTGACCGCGTCAACATTCATGGGACGTGGGAACTCCTCGCCATCCATAGTTTCAAGAATTAATGCACCACCAGAGAAGGCTTTCTTGACAACATACGAGCCTTCAAAATTGGGAGTCCACTTGCCCCTAGAATCAGTGTTAAAAGACATGATCTTCCTGAGCACGAGGTCGCCTTCTCTAAATTCACGAGGTTTGACCTTTTTATCAAATGCTTTCTTCATTCTTTTCTGATATAATTGCCCATGACACAAAGCTGTCATTCTCTTCTCTTCAATCAAATTTAATTGGTCAAACCTGTTCTGGACCCATTCAGCCTCTGTCAACTTGGCTTCCATTATCACACGCAACGAGGGAATCTCTACCTCAACAGGTAGTACCGCTTCCATTCTATATACCAGGGAGAACGGGGTTTCTCCTGTTGAAGTGCGGACAGATGTTTGATATCCATGTAGAGCAAAAGGGAGCATTTCATGCCAATCCTTATAAGTAACAACCATTTTCTGGATAATTCTCTTGATATTCTTATTAGCAGCTTCAACTGCCCCATTCATCTTTGGCCTGTATGGAGACGAATTATGATGGACAATCTTGAATTCTTCACACAGTTCTGTCATCATCTTGTTGTTCAAATTCGAGCCATTGTTAGTGATGATTCTACTCGGCACACCATACCGGCATATAAGATTGTTTTTGATGAAACACACAACCACCTGTTTGGTAACATTGGCATAAGAAGTAGCCTCTACCCATTTGGTAAAGTAGTCAATTGCTACCAAGATGAAACGGTGTCCATTCGAAGCTTTGGGTTCTATCATCCCGATCATATCTATACCCCACATAGAGAAAGGCCACGGGGAGGAAATCACATTGAGAAGTGTCAGAGGCACATGGACCTTGTCTGCATAAATCTGGCATTTATGGCACTTCTTTGCAAATTTGTAACAATCAGATTCCATTGTCAACAAATAGTAACCTTCCCTTAGCATCTTTTTAGCCATCGAATGTCCATTAGCATGAGTGCCAAATGAACCTTCATGAATCTCATGCATCAACATGTCTGCTTCGTGTCTATCCATGCATCTGAGAAAGACCATGTCATAATTTCTCTTGTATAACACATTTTTACTGAGGAAGAAACTGCCTACCAATCTTCTCATTGTCTTTCTATCTTTCCTCGGCGCACCAATCGGGTATTCCTGAGTCTGAAGAAAATGCTGGATGTCATAATACCAAGGTTTTTCATTTGCTACCTCCTCTGTCGTAAACACATGAGCGGGCCTATCCAGCTGTCGAACTGTAATACGGGGTATATCATTCCAAGTATTCACTTGGTACATGGAAGCTAGAGTTGCCAGAGCATCTGCCATTTGATTTTCATCTCTAGGAATGTGATGGAATTCAACTTTATTGAAGAAGGGTAGTAATCTTCTAGCATAATCTTTGTAAGGGATCAAGCCAGGGTGACGAGTATCCCATTCTACTTTAATCTGATTTATTACCAAAGCTGAATTACCATACACATCTAGAATTTTTATTATGAGATAAATAGCTTCCTCAAGACCCATGATGCAAGCCTCATATTCTGCCATATTATTAGTGCAATAAAATGTTAACCTTGCAGTAAAAGGAATGTGTGATCCATGAGGAGTGACGATCACAACACCAATTCCTTTACCATAAGCATTCACTGCTCCATCAAATATCATACTCCATCGAGATTCAGGGTCGGGGCCTTCCTCAAACAATGGTTCATCACAAACTTTCACTTTTAAGAACATCACATCCTCATCGGGGAACTCATATTCTGCAAACTGATGATCTTCCACCGGCTGGTGAGCAAGGTAATCTGCCAACACACTACTTTTGATAGCTTTTTGAGTGCGGTACTCAATATCATATTCAGATAACAACATCTGCCAGCGGGCAATTCTCCCAGTAAGAGCAGGCTTCTCAAAAATGTACTTGATTGGATCCATTTTGGAGATCAACCAAGTGGTATGATTCAACATATACTGTCGCAAACGCTTTGCCGCCCAGGCCAAAGCACAACACGTTTTTTCTAACATGGAATACCGCGACTCACAATCAGTGAACTTTTTGCTGAGATAATAAATGGCGAACTCTTTCTTCCTTGTTTCATCCTGTTGTCCCAGAATACAACCCATGGATTTATCTAACACTGTTAGATACATAATCATCGGTCTTCCTTCTACGGGAGGGAGCAAGATAGGAGGTTCAAGCTGATACTCTTTAATACTCTCAAATGCCCTTTGGAAGTCATCCGTCCACAGACAACCTTGATCTTTCTTTAACAACTTAAAGATCGATTCACACTTTGCAGTCATGTGGGAAATGAATCTGGAAATATAATTCTAACGCCCGAGGAAACCCCTGACTTGCTTTTCAGTTCTTGGTGCTGGAATTTCTTGAATTGCTTTGACTTTATCAGGGTCAACTTCAATTCCTTTATGGCTAACAATAAAACCCAACAATTTCCCCGATCTAACTCCGAAGGTGCATTTATTTGGATTCAAGCGGAGACGATACTTCCTCAAACGCTGAAACAACTTTAACAAATCTTTTATATGCCCTTCTTCAGTTTGGGATTTTGCAATCATATCATCAACATATAATTCAATTTCCTTGTGCATCAGATCATGGAATAGGGTTGTCATAGCGCTCTGGTACGTTGCACCAGCGTTCTTCAACCCGAAGGGCATCACTCTGTAACAGAATGTTCCCCAGGGTGTGATAAACGCTGTTTTTTCCATGTCCTCTGGAGCCATTCTTATTTGTTATACCCGGAAAATCCGTCCATGAACGAGAATACCTTGAATTTTGTTGTGCTGTCCACTAACATGTCAATGTGAGGCAATGGAAAATCATCTTTGGGACTAGCTTTATTTAGATCTCTGTAATCTACGCACATGCGGACTTTTCCGTCTTTTTTCAGTACTGGGACAATATTGGCAATCCATTGAGAATACACTGACATCACAAGAAAACCAGCATTAATCTGCTTTAGGACCTCCTCTTTAATCTTTACTGCCATATCTAGGTGGGTTCTTCTCAACTTTTGTTTAACTGGCGGACACTCTGGCTTCAACGGCAAACAATGCTCGATAATGTCTGTATCTAGACCAGGCAATCTTGATAAGACCAAGCAAAAATATCCACATACTCTTTCAACAGCTCAATCAACCCACTTTTCACATCAGGATGCAATGATGCTCCAATCTTAATTTCCTTCAGATCTTCTTCTGAACCCAAATTAATCACTTCAGAAGGCTCCTTATATGGTTGAATGGTATTTTCCTCATGCTCAAGCAACCGTGAGACCTCTTCTGGAATCTCATCATAATCTTCTTCTTCAGCTCCAAACACAGGACAATCAAAGTTGGGAGAGGGTGCAGGGTCATTGTATTCAACAGGTTTTTTAATTAATCTGCACATGTGATTTATGATTGCTTTTAGAAACTGACACATACAACAAGTGATCATGCAGATTAATTTTCAGTTATTATTTATTTTGAAAAGGTTTTTTATTTGATTACCATTTCTCAAGAAAAAGCAGAAAATAAAGACATATTTTTGGAAGCAAAGACAACTTTTATTAATGATCTTAACAGTTAAAGCAAACAGATAAGCCCATAAAATACTTTCACCTTGGGCAGAGTGAAAGCTTTTCAAAAGAAAGAAACAGATTAACAAAACAAATTACTTTGAAATATGTATGCAAGAAGGAACATCAATGGTGACCCAATTCTAAACTCGGACTCCATGCGTCACATAATTCGGTACTTCCTGCTCTGCTTCATCCTCTTCAACAACATTAATTCCAGAACCAATTGGATGGAGGTAGCCTCCGCTGCGGAAAACATCACGATAACTGTTTGCAGAAGACTTTGACTTCAAACTTTCGCCTTTGCCATTCTTCAAAGAGAAACCCAAACCAGTTCTATTTTTGTTCACGGGCGGATCCACAAGTTGTCCCCAAACTACATTATGACCATTGTGCACCACCTGCTGCGCGCCCTTCAGCGAAACCACATAATTCTCATTCCTCTTTATGTTGTCAATAGATAGGGCTTGGAACTAGGTTTCAACAACAGCCTCATCCGCTTCTACAATAATGAAAGAGGATAGATAGGATATCAACAACGCATGCTCCCCATTTATGATCACCACCTTCCCTTCACGCACAAACTGTAACTTCTGATGCAGAGTTGAAGTGACAGCCCCTGCTTCGTGTATCCATGGTCGTCCTAGAAAACAACTATATGCGGGAATAATGTCCATGACCTGGGAGGTTATCAAAAACAAATGTGGTCCTATATGGATGGGCAAGTTCACTTCACCGATAACAGATTTCCTCGACCCATCAAAAGCCTTCACAATGATGCCACTTGGGCGCATAGGTGCTCCTTGATACTTTAACTTCATGAGGGTACTCCTCGGTATAACATTCAGCATGGATCTGTTATCAATTAGCACATTGGACAGTGAATCATTATTGCAGTTCATAGATATGTGGAGGGCCAGGTTGTGATTCCTCCCTTCATCTGGTAACTCATCATCGCAGAAACTCAAATTGTTACATGACGTAATGTTTCCAATTAAGCTGCTGAATTGATCTAATGGCATGTCATTCTCCACAAAATCTTGGTCTAGTACTCTCATCAGTGATTCTCTATGAGCATAGGAATTCATCAATAAAGATAGGATATATATCTTTGAAGGAGTCTGCAATAAATGATCTACAATTTTGTAGTCGCTCATCTTAATTATCTTCAAAATATCATTCACTTATTTCTATAATGTAGCTCCACTAGTCTCTCCTGCAGCCTTCTTAGGCTCATCATTCTCAGCAATTTTCTTTCCAGCAACAACATCTCTTCGAATAACCGGCACAAACACATGACCGCTACGGGTCACCCTGCTATTATCAGCTATATTTCCAACATCTGGCATTGGTTGGATGGGAATCTCCACCCCATCTTCTAAGATTGTAGCGTTGTATTTGTAAGGCACAGCCTTATCTGATTCATAGGGAACAGGACCTGGCAGACTAATTACCAATGGGGTAACAGCTGGTTTGCTATGGTACTCCACCTCAAGATGAGTGGGTGAACCAAAACAAGGTACAATGACGTTTACCCCTTCCTCAACACAATCAGTCATCAAAAAGTCATTTACGGCAAACAAATCTTCGTCTAAAGAGAAATACTCATCTGCGGAGGCATACTCTTCATCTGACTCTTCTTCCATCAAACAAACTTCAACCATATCAAAATCATCTCTCTGACATGTGATCTTGATAGTTCCATTGTCTAACAGCAACTTAACACCTTCCCTCACAATTGAACATCCTCGGGGATTTCGACAACAAAATATGCAAGATCCATATTGGTGTTCCACCTGACCAGCAGTACCGCAGAAGGTAGCATGCAACTGCACAAGATCCTCATTCAAATGATTCACATCAAAAATTCTGAATTCACCTGGACATCCAGAAACCATATTCACTTCCTCTTCATATTTCACCCTAGGCCTGATGATATGGATTAAACCTTCATCCATCATCTCCTGTAAATCAAACTTTATCTTCTCGCAACCCTGTATATTTGTACTGCAAATAGCACAACCGGCGTGGTCATGCGTATAATAACTAAATTCATAGAGGTCTGCGTGCATCTTCACCAAATCTCCTCTAACCAGATTAATGTTGAAAGTTCGAAAGTCTCCTGGACAACCGACCACCATATTTACAGCACTCACTCCCCCGTGCTTGGGTAGAGGATTTTTTTTCACATTAGGTCCCACGTCTTTGAAAGATAAAATTCCATACTTCACCAACCTTTGCACTTCAGTCCTCAAAGGATAATAATTTTCAACACTATGCCCTGGTGCTCCATGATGAAAGGCACACGTCTGGTTTACTTTGTAATACCAAGGCAATGGTGATGGTATGGAGGGAGGTGGTCGTGTCTGGACCAACTTCTTCTGAATCAATGCTGGTAGTAGCTCTGCATAGCTCATGGGAATAGGATCATAGTTCTCCCTTCTCTGATTATACCCTTGATTCCCCTGTTGGGATGGTCTCTGATAAGCAACGGTAGTCGGAGCGACATTCATAACAGGAGTAACTGAGGAGACTTGCTGATGATGCTGATAATTCTTTCTAGGAGCTTTTACCCTTATCTCTTGCATAACAACATTTGTATCCCCCTCTTTCTTCTTTGTAAACCCATAAGCTGGCTTTTTCACCCCTCCGGATCCTTCACCCTTTGTCAAACCGCCTTCTCTTACTGCCTCTTCTAAGCGGACACCCATTCCTACCATCTCTGTAAAATCACTTGGGGAACTTGCTACCATTCTTTCGTAGTAGAAAGCTCCTAGCGTCTTCAGAAAAATCTTAGTAATTTATTTCTCTTCCAGGGGAGGAATCACTTGTGCAGCCACTTCGTGCCATCTCTGTGCATACTCTTTGAACGATTCTCTGTCCTTCTGAACCATGGCCCTAAGCTGGTCACGGTCAGGCGCCATGTCCATATTGTACTTGTATTGTTTAATGAATGCTTCTCCCAAATCATTAAAAGTATGGATGTTGGCGCTGTCTAAACACATGTACCATTTCAACGCTGCGTCGGTTAGACTATCCTGGAAAAAGTGAATCAGCAGACGCTGATCATCGGTGCGGGTAGACATTCTTCTTATATACATCACCAAATGAGCACGAGGGCAAGTGTTGCCCTTGTACTTCTCAAACTCTGGGACCTTGAACTTTGCAGGCACTTTAACATTCGGGACCAAACACAGCTCATTCACATTATGCCCAAATAGCTCTTTTCCCCTAAGAGCCTTCATCTCTCTTTGCATTCTATCAAACTGCTCTTGAAAATCATCCATTCTGTCATAAAGACCTGTTGTATCCCAAATTTTGGCCTAAGATATCATCTCCCATCTGCATCAATACATTGCAAGTGTTTTGACCTATTTTTATCAATTTTCAAAGCAGTTTTTTTAAATTCATAACTTTTTCAAGTCGAGAGCTGGTTATTTTTGAAACGCTAAATTTATTAATTAATCAATGCTAAAACAATGTTTATTTAATTATTTATTATTCTGAGTTTAAATAATTGGAATTTATTTTCAGTTATTATATAATTTAAAGAATTATAAATAATAAAGTAAATATTTGAAAAGAGGTTTATTAATTGATCAATGATGTTTATTTAATTATTTATTATTCTGAATTTAAATAATTGAAATTTATTTTCAGTTATTATATAATTTAAAGAATTATAAATAATAAAGTAAATATTTGAAAAGAGGTTTATTAATTGATCAATGATGTTTATTTAATTATTTATTATTCTGAATTTAAATAGTTGGAATTCATTTCAGTTGTTATAATTTAAAGAATTATAAATGATAAAGTAAATAATTGGAAAGAAGAAAAGAATTAATTGGTAAAATAATAGAGTTTTATTCATCTTTATTCTAATTGTTACAATTGTTGTTTAAATACTGTATTTATTTACAAAGTATTTACAATGATAATTTTTACAAATGTTTAAAGTGAAATAAAAACTATCCTAATTTTTTTCTAAGTTCTAAATCTTCATCTTCTATCCAATACTTCTTTGATGCTCATCTGATTTTACCTGCAAAGAATTAAAAGAAAAAAGTCAGAAATAGATATATAATTAAAAGCAGGCAATTAATTTAGAGTTCATCATTAAAAGCAAACGGCTGGAATCAGTTTTTTACCCTCTTTGCAAATCACGGGATTTCTCCCGGTTCACAAAAAGGGATGAATATTTATTTATAAATATGAATGCACAAGTTAAAAATATGCACAAATTCAATTTTGTCAAAACTGTATATTTCAAAACCAATTGCACAAATTCAATTTTGTCAAAACTGCATATTTCAAAACAAATTGCACATTTCAATAGTCAAAGTTACATTTTCAAAACCAAGTCCAACGTAAACTGCCCAAAAATATGGAAGTATGGAAATACAAAGGCTCCATACTGTAACAATGCAGATGGCAAAGAGAAATGTGCAGATCAAAACCATATATGCAAGCAAATATTTTCTAATTTCATCATTTTCCAGCTTTGCTTTTTCAGAACACAAAGTACATAACATCATTTTTAATGTTTCAAACTGTACTAAGGAGAGAGAAGAGAGAAAAGAGTGTGGGTTTACAGGTTTTGGCCTTAGGCAGAAAAGGGATATAAAACAAAACTGCAGTAACACAATAAAAAAAGGAAGCATAGAAAAAGGATACAAAACAAACTGAATGGAACAGTAGATGTGCAGAAGTATCAAAGGCAAGAAAATGGTTAAAATATACAAGAACCTGAACCATCAGAGCCAAGGGGACCAACTGATATAAAACAACACAAACTCTTCAAAAAAAAACAAGAGTTCAAAACCTGTTGGAAGCCTTAAACAAAAACGGAGTTCAAATACCACAAGCCTATTCTCAAAGTAAGAAAAAGCTTGAAGAACCTGCATTCAAAAACCAGTATAACCTACTGTCTCAAGCCAAAACCAATAACCATGGCCTGAAAAACCAGTAAACACTAAGCCTTCCACCTGCCTGAAGTACAAACCATAAAACCATGGCCTAAAAAACCAGTAAAACACTAAGCTGTCCAGCAAAAGCCTTAAGCCCAAAAACCAGTATACCCTGTTAAACCATGAAAGCCATGACCAACAGCATAAACCATGAAACCAAGGCCATAACCTGCATAAACTAGTAACGCCCAACCTGCCTGAAGCCTCACAAAAAACCAGTAAACACAAGCCGTTACCAACAACCTTAAACCTGTCAAGCCTCAAGGCCATAAACCTTTAACTTGCCAAGTTCCAAAAAACAGAAACATCCACCATCTTAAACATACTCAGCGAGCCAAAAGAGGAAAGCTAGTCAAAACAAAATATTTCAACAATAGCACATTCAGAAGCATACAGGGGCAAGCATCAACAAATATCTCAAGGCCCTCAGGAACATCATCACTGGGCGCAAATCATATAACATACTCAGAATCACCAAGGTATCAAAGCAAGGAGAAGAAGAGGAAAAAGCATACCAAGAAATTTACAGGACATCAAGCATACAAGGCAAAGCAAGGCAACAGAAACAAGCAAGAAGGAGATAAAGAAGTGCACTGAACCAATATCATCCAAGGCAACACAAGCCACTAAAAATCAGAAGTAATACAAAATACCCGGAGTCCAAGCAAGTTCATGTCTTTGCCTCTTCGCCGTCCCGCCGCCTGAGCGCCTCCACCACCATTCATTCCCTCCTCCGTCAAGGTATAATTTCTTTCCCTCCATTTCGCGCATCTTGACAGAAACACCATATTGAAGCTAGAGTCAGAAAAGAAGTGAATACAAAATCATAACATACCAAATCATAAACATGCAAAATCATAAAAAAAAACCTAATGCATTAAAGGACGAGATCGTCACCATTACACCGTATCACTGAGCGACCCATGGAGAAGGAGAGGCAGTTGGTGGCGCTGGCAGCTTTGAGGTAAAGGGCTTGGTCCTGGATGTTTTTGGCTCGAAAGAGAAGAAGGAAGACGAAGACGAATCCATAACGAAGAAGAGCGCCGTTCTGTACCCTTTGCTTAACCCTAATCCATTTTTCCCTAAACTAAGACAAACGCTTAACCCTAACAAGTTATGAAATAATTGGGCTTAACCCATTTCCTAAAGTCTGAAAAAAACCCAACGAATTCTATTAGAACCCCCCCATCCTGCTTCTGATTATTCTTGAATT
This sequence comes from Vicia faba, assembly GCA_948472305.1. Taxonomy (NCBI): domain Eukaryota; kingdom Viridiplantae; phylum Streptophyta; class Magnoliopsida; order Fabales; family Fabaceae; genus Vicia; species Vicia faba. The sequence goes on from OX451740.1 coordinate 25,156,361, forward strand.
GGCCCCCTTAAAACTCTTTGGCCCATACAATTGTTATTATCTATCCCTTTATTTTTGATACTCCTCTTTCTATTTATTTTCTTTTAGTTTTTTCAGAATTTTATTAATTTAGTTAATTAGTAAATTTAATTAAATAAAAGTGTAATTTAATTAGACAAAATTTTAAATAATTTGACCAATTTTATTAGTTTAAGTTTAGGATTAATTTAGTAATTTTAGTATTATTTTTAATTAGATTTAAGTTAATAACTTTTAAGGTTTTAATTTAGTTTAGAATTATTTAATAATTCTTAAAATAATACTTTATATTAATACAAAAAATGCATATAAAAATAAAAATTTAAAAAAACATTTTATTTTCTTTAATTAATTCTCTTGCTTTGTACATATAAAAAAAATATAAAAATGCATGTTCACACCATTTAGTCTGTTATTTAATCATTGTTGTGGTTATATATCACTTAGCTACTTAATCATTATCTATCTAATTTTCTGTTTGATTATTTCATCTTTATTTGGTTATTCTGTTTACGTCTAAATCCAAGAGAAAAATGATTAAATTTGTTGACTTCATGTCCTCAAATCCAATCACACGAATATCTTCATTTCATTAAAACTTAAGATAATTTTTCCCCAAATATTCAATTTTTTTCAAAACTTATACCTTTTAAGTCAAAACTTCGACATTAGGTCGTTGTACCCTCAAAAACCCGTCCGTACCCCTTTTTCGGCCAAAACAATTTATTTTTTAATCAAACGAACATTTTAATAAACAGATATTTCAAAAGGTTCCTATAGAATACTATAGATACATTGGGTGCTAATACCTTCCCATTGTATAACCAACCCCGAACTCTAGACCTCTTTTCAAAACGCCTTGTATTTTTATTACTTTTAGAAAGTATTATTTTACATTGCATATTTTAGGGTTTTATTTCGCTCTTTTCCCTTTTCCCTTGGAAATAATAAAGCGCGGTGGAGACTCTTGCTTTTGCGAGACGAATTAATTAATAGTTCAATCTCCGATTTACCCCGCTACATTTTTTTATCGCTACAGAAATGACGACTCTACTGGGGAAAGATTGACCTCTTGCTGGTCCATCCCTAAGTGGGTTAAGCCTAGTTTGTTTTATCTGTTTTATTATTATTTGTTTCGTTTGATTATGTGTTTATATTGGGGTTGTTTGGGTTTTTTACAAAGGACGAATCCTATACCCGGATTAAGTTACACTTAAGAATAGGACGGGCGGTACAGTCATGTTAACTTTGAGGGAGTAATCCCGAAGAAGGAGGCATGAGATCCCCCACTCAATGGAAGGCCCTTTTGAACATAATATTTGTTTACCGAGTAATCGGGAAGACATTATTATCTTCGACCTGGGAGCCAGAGAAATTGTGAACCGTAGAACCCTGACCCATCTTGGCCTTTTTAGGTGTAGTGCGGAGACTATAACAGACTAATTCGGAAGTAGTTGTTACGCGATGCTACGCTCGGATGAGTTTCTCTTGAGAATATTGCTAATTATTGAGTAATCAAGACGTTGGTAATATCCGAAGGAGGAATGTAGACTCTGGGAACTTTTAGAACCTTGTCTTATAGGTGTGATTGACCCGTTAGTACATACCTTGGGGTGGGCTTTACCCTTGACTCCATGCTCGAAACGTTGAACCTTTGAATCCCATGTTTGTGAACTTGTGTGTAACTGTTGCATTATCATTCATTCATGCATTCATCAACATTTTTGTAAAAAAACTTGTTTTTTAAGGAACTTAGGAATGATTTTTGCAGACATCTCAAGTACTATTATTATGGAATTTGGAAGGAGAAACACTCGAAGTTTTAGCTTTAAGGAGCCCGAGATTGAAGAACTGAAGAGTTTAATTCCTAAGATCAAGAACCCGACGGATTTTCAGAAAAAGTATGGGTCCATTATACCTCTCATGAAGCGCAAGATAAAAGAAGGCATCCTTAGTAAATTAGTCCAATTCTACGATCCTTTGTACCAATGCTTCACCTTTCCTGATTACCAGTTAATGCCCACCTTAGAAGAGTACTCCTACATACTTGGTTTGCCGATCACCGACTGTGTTCCTTTTTCTGGCTTAGAAGAGGAACCTAAATCTCATGAGATAGCGACCATCACCCACTTGAAGAAGTCAGAGATAGAGGAGAACATGACTACAAAAGGGGGAATCCGAGGCTTGTCTGCGTAGTTTTTGTTGAGGAAAGCTCGTCATTTCGCTGAGATAAAAGATACTGTTGCCTTTGAAGACGTCTTTGCTTTACTCGCTTATGGTCTATTCTTGTTCCCTAACATTGATAAGTTTGTGGATATCAACGCCATCAGAATTTTCTTGATTGGAAATCCGGTCCCTACGCTGCTAGGAGATACCTACTACTCCATCCATCTTCGAAACTCTTATCAAGGAGGAATGATTATTTGTTATGCACCGTTGCTGTATCAGTGGTATGTTTCTCATCTACCTAGGTCTGATGTTTTCTGGGATCTCGAGAAGGAGCCGCGATGGGCGCCAAAAATTATGGCTCTCACTCATTTCGACATTGATTGGTATAATCGAGCTTACTATGACGTGAAGATCATCGATAGCTGTGGTGCTTTTCCTAACGTGCCTCTTCTTGGTACGAAAGGTGGAATTAACTATAATCCTGTTCTCGTGTGCCGTCAGTTTGGATACCCGATGAGAGACAAGCCAAACAACATCCATGTGAGTGGTTTCTTTCTACAAGAAGGACAAGATCATCAGGCAGCTAAGAGGGAGATCGAAGGAGCTTGGCGCCACATCCATAGGAAAGGGAGAGACATGTTAGGACATATGGGTGCGGTTTCTTTGGAGCCTTACCTACAATGGGTCCGTGCTAGAGCTTGTGCTCTCAAGATGCCCTATAAACCTGAGAAACCTTTATTCCCTACAGTTGCATCGTCATCTGTTGATATCCCTATCGAGAATATGGGAGAATACCAAGGAAATCTGGCTAGGATGAAGTCCGAGAGAGATGCTTGGAAAGAAAAGTATAACATGTCTGAATATGAGAATCGGGTCCTGGCTCGACAACTAAAGGAAAAGGAGGATTTGCTCTTTATTCAAGACGGCTGGTTCATTGATCATGATGAGAAGCTTCGTCAAAAGGATGCTTTACTGAAGAAATATGCTAGTGAAAGGAAGAGAAAGAAGGAAGGTTCGATAAGCGTTGCTCGTATTCCTAATCCACAAAAGGAAATCGTTGATCGACTGGTAGCTGAGAAGAAAGAGATGGAAGACTTTTATGAAGAGAAGATCAGGAAGCTCCAGTTACAGTTGGCATTTGGTCCTTCATCTGATGTTTCTGAGTGATCTTTAGTTCTTAGTTTTATTTTACTGATGTCATTTTGTAAAAATCTGTAAAAGGGCTTCATGTTCCGAAGTTGTAATTTACTGCTTTTATTATGGGCTTCATGTTCCAAAGTTATAATTTACTGCTTTTATTATGGGCTTCATGTTCCAAAGTTGTAATTTACTGCTTTATTATTGGGCTTCATGTTCCAAAGTTGTAGTTTACTGCTTTTATTATTGGGTTGTTATCCCAAAGTGTAATTTATTGTTTTGTTGTTCCAAAGTTGTAAGTTGTAATTTACCGCTTTTGATTAATGAAATGAGTTTTTGTTGTTCCAAATTCCTTTACCATTGATGTGTGCAAAATTATTGAGGTTCCTTGAAAAACTATTAAAATGAATTATCATTTGCATCACATATCATGCATCATCCAACATTCCACTTCACATGTTTTCTAGAGTCTTATCCTTGTTTCTTTTTCCACTCCGATAGATTGTCAAGCTGTCTCATCGATACGATACTCGAGCCAATCGTCAGAGGAAGATGGAAGATCTGGAACAGGAAAACCACGAGCTTCGCGAGGAGGTCGCTACCCTTCGTGTCGGTATGGAAAAGTTAACTGCGCTAGTGGAAAGTTTGATGGCTGCTCAGAATCAGCCATCGACTACAGCTGCTGAGATTCAGACTTCAACTACTGTGGTTTCCGAGATTGTCACCGTTCCTACATCTGTGACTCAAATCAACTCTCCGCTTCAACATCAGATGCCAAAAGGTTTTCTGTGGGGAATGCCTTACAACTTTGTGCCAGAGGGGTATCAGCCTGTCGTACAACCTTTGTTTCAACCTACTTTGTCTTTTCCTCAACCAGAGACAACTGCCATGCCGCCGGTAATCCCGTCTGTGACACCTTTCTCGCAACCGTTGATGACAAATGTCGCTCCTGTGGTTCACTCTATGCCATACTTGAATGAACCTACTTATCCTGCCGAGCCTGCTGAAAGTCTGGGTCTTTCTGATAGAATGGAAGAATTTCAAGACCAATTCCAAGAAATGCAGAGGGAGCTCAGAGCGTTAAAGGGGAAGGATTTGTTTGGAAAGAACACTCATGACCTTTGTTTAGTTCCGAATGTCAAGATTCCAGCAAAATTCAAAGTGCCAGACTTTGAAAGATATAAGGGTGATTCGTGTCCTCGGAGTCACTTGACTATGTACGTGAGAAAGATGTCTACATATTCTGATGATCATGACTTGTTGATTCACTATTTTCAAGACAGTTTGACGGGTGCCGCTCTAAAGTGGTATATGGGTTTGGACAGCATTCGGATCCGCAACTTCAATGATCTTAGTGAAGCTTTTGTTCACCAGTATAAGTACAACGTTGACATGGCGCCGGACAGGGATCAACTCCGGGCGATGTCCCAGAGAGACAGAGAGTCTTTTAAGGAATACGCCCAGAGGTGGCGCGAAATTGCTGCTCAAATCTATCCTCCTCTTGAGGAGAAAGAGATGACGAAGATATTCTTGAAGACTTTAGGTTCCTTTTACTATGAAAGAATGATTGCCAGCGCACCCAGTGACTTCACCGAAATGGTAAGCATGGGCATGCGGTTGGAGGAAGGGATTCGTGAAGGACGTTTGGTTAAAGAAGGAAGTCCGTCTAGCAGTACCAAGAAGTTTGGAAGTGTTTTCCCAAAAAGAAAAGAACAGGATATCAGCGCAATCTTCCCAGGGAGACCAAGGAGAGGTTACTCACATGTTGCGGCAGTCACTCCGGTCGTCCGCCCAGCATTGATGACCCCAACTCATCAAACCCCACCAACTCAACAACGGCCATTTCAGCAGCAGCCTCGACAACAGGCTTATCCATTCAACAACCAGAACTGTTCACCAAGAAAACCGCAATTCGATGCCATTCCCATGAATTATACTGAGTTGTTCCCCGCTTTAATCAGAAAGAACCTCATAACGACAAAGCCTCCTCCTGTCGCACCAAATAGTACTTCTCTGTGGTACAAGGCGGATCAGTTTTGTGAATATCATCAAGGGTCGCCGGGGCACAACATTGAAAATTGTTTTGCTCTAAAGGCGGACATGCAGAGGTTGATTAAGAATGGTATCTTATCTTTCAAGGATGTTAACCCAAATGTTAGAGATAATCCTTTGCCTCGACATGGGGCAGCATTAGTGAATATGGTGGAAGGTTGTCCGAGAAAGTTTCGAGCCTTTCAAGTTGAACACATAAGAGATTCGTTGATCAGGTTACATCAGAGCTTAAGAAGACTTGCCTTTGTTAGGCATCAGCATGATTATGACTGTTGTACCCCAAAATTTTCCCTCCCATTTTCTCATTAATTTCTCATCACAAAGCCCTTGGAGCTCAAGATCCAGTCAGGGTTTCATCTGCTCAAGACTTCTCCTTGCACTGTTGACCCAAATTAGGGTTTGTGTTTGCACTAAGATGTTTTGACCTAAAGTGCCTAAGATGACTTTCAAGCTTCATATTGGACTCCCAAGTTTATCCACGTCAAGTTTCAAGCCTTGATTCCAGTCTTTGCCCAGTCAATTGGACAGTTGACCTAGAAATCAACTATTTTGGGGAAAAAGTCAACTGTGGCCAATTGACAGTCAAATCTTATGAAAATTGACCCACATCAACATTATGAACTCACATGGACCATTTGATCAAGTTTGGATCACAATTCCACAAGAAATTTGATCAGATCACCAAAAGGGCAAAATGGTCATTTTTAGGGTTTTGACTGCACAAAGGCAATTTTTGACTGTTTGACCTAGCCAATGGCAAACCAAGCTCACATATGGACTCAAGGACCCCATGTAATTGTCTTGACATACTCAACAAGTTCAAAAGATCCCAAATGCACAAGATTGACAGTTGAATTTCCCAGTCAATTGATCAATTTTGACTGTATACTGAAAAGTCAAACTTTGACTTTTTGGTCAAAATCAAGTGTCAAGATTCATTTTTCATCAAAACATGCCAAATCATGAAACTTGTTCATCAAGAAATCAAGAATTGCAAATTAGGGTTTGAAATGAAGATTTTTCATAACTTAGAATTTTTCTAAGTTATGAAAAACCCTAATTTTTTCCTAACTTTGTCCCACTTTCTCACCAAGATTCATTTGGATTCAAGCAAAAGTCAAAACATGAAAGTTGTAGTCCATTGCAAAATATACAACTTTGATTCACAAAGTTTTCCCAAAAGAAGCTTGTATCTCAAGTTACAATTTTTGGAACAAGGGTACCAAACCATTCTTAACTTAGAGAAATTTTGAACCATTTTAGGCAGGATTTTTGCCTAACTTCAAGACCATTTTTCACATAATTCCACTTGGAATTTCAATTTTCACTTCAAAGATGGATTGTAGTAAACATTCCAAGCTTTCCAAAATATCCAAGAACTCATCAAACAACCTCATGGTTAGGGAGAATCGAATTTGGCAATATGGGAAAAACTCACTTTGTTCATGACCAAATTACATGTCCATACACTTAGGCAATTTTGAACTCAGCTTGCATTTCTTGATTACAGGCCCTAAATCCCTTTTGCACTCATAAATTTAATGCAAACTCATTGTGCCAAGACCATATTTTATGTGTTCAAGCATTACATAGAGGTTTAGTCCCAAAGTAGAAAAAGCATAATGGCCATTTTTGCAAAAGTGGAACTTTATGTCAATTAGCAATCCAAGCAAGTACAGTGCATATCCTCTTGGCACAAGTTATTAGACTAATTACACTGATCAAGACTAAGTGGTGCAGCACATTAGGGGGGCCTCTATCAGCCTAAAAACTGAAGTGGTCATTTGTTGCTTAAAGTTGAAGAAAGCTAGCATAACTTACAACAACTCTCATCTCAGCAAAGACCAACCTAAGCAAACTTTGTCCTCACATTTCACACTCCCTAACTGACCTAAAACACGACCAAACCACCCTTCATCCATCCATATACAGAAAATCACAGTTTTGTGGCAAAACAGGGCATATTTTGCAACTTGAATCCCACAACTCATTTCCATCGTGCATCTTGGTTAAAACCAGTTCAAACACTTTCCTTACCATCAATCCAAACTATCCAAAGCATTAGAAGTAGACTGTAACTCCTCTAATCAGTTTGGCCATTTTCATTTCTTTCTCTTGCAGGTTGACTTCTGCAGCTTGGTATAGAAGGTTTTAAAGCATACCAAGTATTGGAATAGCATCCTCACACTTCAAGCAAGCTGTACAAATCATCATCTTGCCCTGAAAGCTCCTCCATTGCCAGACACGATTCCAACTGAACAGGTATATTTATGAACTTCTATCTCCCAATATAGGCATTGTTAGCTCTAGGATTGTGAATGAAAAGTGTTCTACTCATGCCCCTGAAACTGTACATATCTTTACTTTCCATTTATTTTGCATGTGCTATGAGAATTTAAGGTCTGAACATTGATAAAAAGTTAGGTTAAGATTTGGGAATGGATAAATTCTCTCTCATTTCTGAGAGTTAGGATGAGTTCTTTACATGTCCAGAATCGTGGCTTGATGCTTAACACTTTTCATGTTATGAGTTTGTGCTAAAAGTCCAGGAATCAAGAGTTGTGTTTGAAGCAAGAAAGGGCGCGTATTTTCAAAGGTTTTTTCTGAAGGTTGAAGACAAAGTCTTCTTGGGCTGGGCCTGAGTTGATTTCTTTTTGCACCATGCTTTTACAATTGCACCCCCCTGGCCCATTTTGAGTTTTGTTTGCCATTTTCATTTTTTTCTTTTTTATTCTGGTTTTTTATTTTTCATTAAAACATAAAAAATATTAAAAACATTTTTTTACATTTTTTTGCATTTTATTTGATATTTATTAGCTTTAGTTATATATATATATATATATATATATATATATATATATATATATATATATATATATATATATATATATATATATATATATATATATATATATATATATATATATATATATATATATATATATATATATATATATATATATATATATATATATATATATATATATATATATATATATATATATATATATATATATATATATATATATATATATATATATATATATATATATATATATATATATATATAAATACTTATTACCTTTTGTTTAGGATATTAGAAATAAAACAAAATACATTTATTTTCTAATTTTTATTTTATTTTATCTCCTGAAAATATTTTATATAAAATATACTTTTTTTATAAATGTTAAATATTATTATTTTGTATATATAATACATATTTAGTAAATAATACAAATACATATATATTTATTAGAATATTTAGAAAAAATACCAAATATATACATTTTTATTTTATTAATATTTGACATTAAAAATACTTTTTTTATAAATATACTTTATTTTTATTTTATTTTTGTACATAATTATTAAATATTGTATATATTAAATAATTAATACCTTTTATTTAATAAATTAGGGTTTTTCCCTAAATACATAAAAACTCCAAAAAATAATACTTTTTATTTTGTTTATTTGACATATAAAAAATACCTTTTTTCATACATATAAAAAAATATTTTTGCATCTTGCATATTTATTCTTATTTTATTTAATTATTGTACATTAATTATTTTGTATAGTCCAAATTGATGTAATAGTCTAGGTTTAAATTCCTTGTCAAAATACCCCCCATTTGAACATTTGTACCCCCCTTCCCATATTGTGTTGTAATAACTTAGGAACTTTATTTTTCGCACTTTAATGCTTTCTAATTATACCATGCTAGAATTAGGGTTTGTATGCAAAATCAATTAACCAAAATAGTTTGACCTAATTTCAAGATAATCAAGCATGAAAATGGACAACACTAATCACACTTGCACCCCTAGGGTATTCCACTTGTTGCCTTCAATAAATGGGCCATATTGCATGTTAGGTCTCTTTGGGCAAAACAAATACCATACCAATGATCATAGTCCCTCGATGACGCTTTCGAAAGTTGCCTAAAAAATGATCAAGTCCCTTAAAGGAACATTGCCCAAAGATACTTGGCACCATTGCAATTATGGTCTAAACGATGACCCGCGCCCGTCCCTTTCACATCCTAACACAAGATTGTCCACCAAATGCAATGGTGGAACAAAATTGTTAAAAGGGTTAAAACATACCAAAAATCTTTGAGAACTTTAGGGTAGATAGCTCTTAAGTACTTGTCAACTTGCAAAACAAAAACACTTGCCTATTTTTCAAACCACACTTTCAAAACAACTTTCAAAAAACCTTGAAACATCTTTTCAAAAAGACAAACACCTTTTGTAAAACATTCGAGTAAAGAATTGTTACAAGGGTAGCCTAGACAAGGCATCTTTTTCAAAACATTTTCAAAACCACACACAAAGCACCATTTAAAACAATTGAAAACCAAAGCAAGTTGATCTAAGCAAGTACCTAAGAGCCCATGGATAACCATGGATAGAAAGGGTGCTAATACCTTCCCTTTCTATATTCTACTCCCCGAACCCAAGAAAATATCTCAAAGGTTTTTGCTGTGCTTTTTAAACCTTTCCTTAGGATAAAATGAAAAGTCGGTGGTGACTCTTGCTCAACCGAAACATTTGCGAAAACAAACGCAAAACCCTAGTCAGTTCTCCCACCGTATCACAGAACTGACGACTCTGCTGGGGACTTAATTTAAAAGTGGAGTAACCTTAGGGCTTAGATCACCCTCTTGCATGACTAATTGTTTGATTTGATTGCTTTATATCTTGGCTCTCTTGTTTGGGTTTGCGATCCTACACCCGGATTTGGGGAAACATTCATAAATAGCAATACGTTGTGGAAACTGTACGGGGTATACCGACACGGTTGAAGCAATAGCTATATTAGTGCGACATATTTGTGAGTACCGGTAACCCTTGAGTTCAATCAAGGAGAGCACGGGGCCGCTGAGTGATGTCACTAAGCACTAATGACCTAGAACCTTACTTGACCATCTTGGCCTTTTATTAGGGGTAGTGAGATGACCGGCTTTGGTGCAGTCCGAAGTTGGTAGATACTCGATACTACACTCATTGAGGGTTGTTTTCTTGGAATATTTTGGTCGCTAGTTAAGTGGCTAAACCAAAACCATGAACGATGAAAACAATCCAATGATATTGAGCTCCTTAGAACCCGGTTACTATTTATAGGACAGGTTTTTAAGCCAACTACACTCAAGAGGGTACTTACCTATGAAACCTCATGCAAGCCTGAAACTAGGGTTTGGTGTGAATTGCTTGTACATATGTTTTGTGCATACATCATGAACATCATAAGCATCATATGCATTCACTAACCATTTCAAGGGTTTGGATCTTCATCTTTGTTCTTATTTTGTAGGTCATGGAAATTCTTCGAAGAAAAACCATCCAAGTCAACCTTGTGAGAATCCCTCCTCAACTCAAGGAGCTCACATCAAGGATTCTGGAAAGCTCACCCTTCAGTGAAAGACATGGTAGACTACTCAGCCTAGTCAACACCAATATTGAAGAGGATATGATGAAAGTGCTATTCCAGTTCTTTGACCCCCTTCACCACTGTTTCACTTTCCCCGATTACCAGTTGGTGCCCACTTTGGAGGAGTTTTCTCAACTACTGAGAATTCCTATCCTTAATCAACTACCCTACAACGGTACGGAAAAGGAACCAAAGCCTGAAGATGTTGCTCGAGCATTACATCTACAGCCTTCTGACATCAAGGGGCATTGGGAAACCAGAAGCGGCGTCAAAGGATTCTTAGCAAAATTCTTGTTTGAAAAGGCACAAGAATGTTGGAATTCATTGGACCTACAAGCCTTTGAAGAAATTGTGGCACTCCTTATCTATGGGTTGGTCTTGTTCCCAAATCCTGACCAGTTGGTAGATGTCAATGCCGTCAAAATCTTCTTATCCAGAAATCCAATACCAACATTGCTTGGGGACATTCTTCACTCATTTTACACACGAACAATGAGAAAGAGGGGTGTTCTCATGTGTTGTACTCCTCTCCTTGCAAGGTGGTTTATTTCGCACCTTCCACAATCTGTCTTGAAAAATGACCAAGGCTCAAGGTGGTCCCAACGGTTGATGAATCTTACTCACTCTGATGTACATTGGTGTTCTCGGTCCAGAGAAAATGTCATCATCGTCGATCGTTGTGGAGAGTTTCCTAATGTTCCTTTACTTGGAATCAGAGGAGGTATCACCTACAACCCTTGCCTAGCTTTGAGGCAATTTGGATATGCATGGAGGGATGGCCCTCACGACATGTTGATTCCTGACCTAGTTTTTGACTTCGACAACGATGCGCAAGGACTTCGCCAAAGATTCATCAGAGCTTGGAGGATGCCCAACAAGGTTGATAGAAAGACACTAGGGCACAAGAACTCCATCCCTCTTGAGCCTTATCTCAAATGGGTACGAGCCCGAGCCCAGAGTCTAATGATGCCTTATCCTCATGTTCTCCCTGTGATTAAAGAGCCCGTCAAGGAAGGAGAGGTTCCCTACACCATCCTATATCCTGACATGCCTACATCGTGGGAGGAAATGCAGAAGAGTTGGATTCAGCTCAAGGAGGAACGAAACACTTTTGAAGCTAGCTTCTACGCCAGTGAGAAGAAGGTTCTAGAGTTTACCCGCCGACTCCATGAGGAGGAGACTCTCAATACCTACATCGCACCAAAGAGGATGCGCAATGTCTTTTTACCTTGAGAAGTTGTTTTTGTAATATTTGGCCCATGGGGCATTTATGTACTAACAAATTTCTTCTTATTAATATGACGTGCGTTCTTTTTTGTCTGCAACAAGTTTGAATATTCTAAGTCCTTGAATGAATTGCATACATAAGCATACCATTCATCATGTGCATAAGAAGGTCTCACGCCAGGTTTCCTTATCTGTCTGCTGTTTATTTCAGTAGGATGGATCTCGAGCAAACAGTCAAAGACTTGCAGGCTCAAAATGCACAGTTTCAGCAACTCCTGATGACCTTGGCTAAGGGTCAGGAGGATCTAAAGACCTTGCCGGGGAATAAACACCCAGTGAAAAAGAAGAAAAAGAGACTCGGGTGGCTACTTTAGGGAGAAGATTTGAAGGAGAGGCCAGAAGAGTGCTTGAATTTCCTCCTACTTCTAAGGAGGGAACCAGTAAAGGAGGTGGGGCTGCGGTACCTTCCGAGTCCGATGTGGAAGAAGAGGAGGCCGAAGAGGATGAAGACTACTCTGATCAACAATACCCTCCGGCTGATGATAAATACAAAGGTTTAGAAGACAGGTTGGCAGCCATGAAGCTACAGAGAGTGCCAAGTTTGGATTTCGAAGACTTGGGTTTAGTTGCCGGGATTGTGATTCCCCCAAAGTTCAAAGTGCCAGTTTTTGTGAGGTATGACGGGCTGTCCTGTCCAAAAATGCATCTCAGGTCCTACGTAAGGAAGATCCAACCTTATACGGCAGATAAGAACCTTTGGATCCATTTCTTTCAAGACAGCCTTTCTGGGGCTCAACTGGAGTGGTTCTATCAGCTAGAGGGAACCAGCGTTTGAAACTGGGAAGACTTGGCCACCGCCTTTTACAAACAATATCAATATAATTCTGACCTTGCTCCCATGCGTACCCAACTTCAGGGTATGTCACTGGGAACAGGCGAAGGATTCAAAGAATATGCACAAAAGTGGAGGGATTTGGCTGGCAGGGTGCAGCCTCCTTTAACCGACCGTGAACTTGTTGATATGTTTCTGGGGACCCTATCTGGGCCATTTTTCAATCATCTGATGGGTAACTCTTCCGCGGGGTTTACCGATTTGATCTTAACAGGCGAAAGAATAGAAGCTGGCATCAAGTCAGGAAAGATTCAGAAGGGTGCCGCTGCAAGTATTGAGAAGAAGCCTTTCAAGAAGGAAACGGTTGTGGTATACTCTTAGAGAAGAGCGGGGAAGACTGAGCGCCAGCCAACTGTGGGGGCCGTAATGATCCAAAACCCTTCAAGTGAGAAGCCTCGCTATAACCAGTCTAGACCAAATCAGCAACGGGTGGAACGGCCACAACGGCAGTTCACCCGCATTAATATGACGCCAGCGCAAGTGCTTCCCCATCTGTTAAAGTTGAATCTCGCCACTATCAAGGAGGCACCAAAAAATGTGAATACGTCCTCTCCGCATTACCATCCTAATGCTAAATGAGCCTACCATTCTGACAGTGTCGGGCACGACACCAACGATTGTTGGGCACTCAAGCATAAAATCCAAGACCTGATAGAGGCGAAGGAGGTAGAGTTCGACGCTCCAGAGAAGCCGAACGTGATATCTGCTCCAATGCCGAAGCACGGCCGAAATGTCAATGCCATTGAAGAAGATTTGTATGTTGCTGATGTCAATGATCTGATAACTCCGTTGCTAACCATTAAGTTGAATCTGTTAAAGGCCGGGATTTTCCCGGGATGTAAGGAAGATTGCTACTGCTGTTACTCTCTGCCGTTTGACTGTCCATTACTGAAGAAAGGCATCCAAGGCCTAATGGACAGTCGACAAATTTTGTTTGAAAAAGTTTCTGCTACTCCAACCCATACTGAAGATGTCTCAATCATAACCATTCACGCCAATCTTTCCAAGGCTGTCAGAAAGCCTGTTAAGATTACACCAGCTACGAAATCTGTTCCTTTGAAGATAACAATACCAGGGCATGTCCCCTATATTTCTGAGAAGTCAATACCATGGAACTACGGCGGTGACGTCTACTACCATGGTATTAAACAAATCGAAATAACTGAAGAAATTTCAGATGATGAAGAAGCCAGCATTGGAAACATTGCAGGCACGAGCAAAATCACCCGGAGCGGGAGAATTTTTTCTCCAGAGATTGCCCCTCCAAGAGCAATCTTTGGACCCTCATCTGCTGACAAGGTTATCCCTGCACCAATAAAACTCTCCGCTAGAACCCCATTGATTGAAGATGTTGTTGTTCCTAGTATTGTCCCTCCTACCGCTGCTGATAAAGGTAAGGGAACCCAAGATGAGCTCGTCAGGACGAGGGCTCAACCCTTGGTTATCCTGGAAACCTCCAAGAAAGAAATGGATGAGATCTTGAAGATAATCAAAAGGAGTGATTACGATGTGGTAGAACAACTGGGGCAAACCCCCTCAAAGATCTCCATGTTGGCACTACTACTTTGCTCGGAAGCACACGCTAAAGCTTTGATAAAATTCCTGAAGGCGGCCCATGTGCCCCAGGAAACCTCTGCAGATCAATTCCAAAATTGCGTGGCCAGCCTTACTGCGGACAATGGATTAGGTTTCTCTGATGCCGACCTAACTCCTAAAGGTAGAAACCACAATGATGCTTTGCACATTTCAGTCGAGTGCCGAGGAACTACTCTCGCACATGTCTTGGTCGACACTGGTTCGTCGCTGAATGTACTGCCTAAGAAAGCTTTGGACCGACTAGATTATGAAGGGTTAGAGTTGAAGCCGAGTGATATTGTTGTCAGAGCTTTCGATGGTTCGAAGAGGATGGTCCATGGGGAGGTTGATATTCCCATCAAGGTGGGCACTGAGGTGTTTAAATCTACTTTCTATGTGATGGACATCCGTCCGTCATACTCTTGCTTGTTGGGTAGGCCTTGGATACACAATGCCGGGGAAGTCACCTCCTCCTTACATCAGATGTTGAAGTATCCTGTCAAGGGAAAGATCATTACCGTCCATGGCGAAGAGGAGTACATGATCATCCACTTGAACTCCTTCCGGTATGTGGAGGTAGAGGGTGAGTTCATTGAGACACCTTTCCAGCATTTCGAAGAAGTCCTTCCTGAAATAACAGTAGCAAAGTTGGTAGCTGAAGTACCAAAGCAGATGGCCAGGATGGCATCTCTGGAGGACGCAAAGGCCGCAATAAAGGAGGGGAAGAATTCAGCATGGGGGCAGTTGCCCGATATTCCACATAAAACAGACAAATTTGGATTAGGGTTCACTGCCGCGGGCCAGAAAGCTATGCGCCGTTCGAAGATTGAAAGAGTGCCAATCAAAATTTCTCCCTACGGAATCAACGCTTTGGAGGATGAAGACAAAGAGAGCAGCATCGAAGAGTGGATTTACCCAACTGTCAAAGGAGGATTGTGCAACTGGGAGGCAAAAGACTTTGTCCCCATCACTTTTATTCATCAGTAATTTATCTGTCAAACATTTCCTATTGGTCTATAATATTTATTTTCGAACAATTCGTACACTATCTTTTTACCTCATGCCTTGCCCGGGGCATGTAGGTCCATTTGTAAGGGTTTTGATTATTTTCATATCCATATGCCATGTTTAATGATTCATTGGACGTTTTTCATTTGATAAACTGATGTGTTCATTTTCTTTCCTTTTGCATTTTTGTTTAAGGATGGCTATCCCTTACACACACCCACACTCACAAATGCAGGTACCCATCCACTCCGGATTCCATGGGTGACTATTCTGCTATATCCTTCAATAACTCTGAAGATCTGGTCAATCAAGCTGAGTATGAAGATGACGAAGGTTGTGAAGTACCAGGGGAACTAGCCAGACTTCTACAGCAAGAGGAAAGGGCCATCTTACCTCACGAAGAGTCATTGGAAACTGTCAACTTAGGGACCGAGGAAGATCGGAAGGAGGTACAAGTGGGTGCCAATCTGGAACCAAGTGTCAAGGAGCGCCTGATACATTTGTTAAATGAGTATGTTGAAATCTTCGCTTGGTCTTATGAAGACATGTCGGGTTTAGACACAGACATCGTGGTTCACCGTCTCCCCACAAGAGAGGATTGTCCACCGATCAAGCAAAAAGTCCGCCGAATGAGGCCTGACATGTCTGAAAAGATCAAAGCAGAAGTGATGAAGCAATTCGACGCTGGCTTTCTGGCTGTTACGTCCTATCCTCAATGGGTCGCTAACATCGTGCCAGTACCTAAAAAAGATGGAAAAGTCAGGATGTGTGTGGACTACCGGGATTTGAATAGGGCCATCCCCAAAGATGATTTTCCACTTCCACACATTGACATTTTGATCGACAATACAGCTCAGCACAAAGTGTTTTCCTTCATGGATGGATTCTCGGGCTACAATCAAATCAAAATGGCCCCCGAAGATATGGAGAAAACAACTTTTGTCACACAATGGGGCAGTTTCTGTTACAAGGTGATGCCGTTCGGACTGAAGAACGCAGGGGCAACTTATCAACGCGCCATGGTAGCTTTGTTTCATGATATGATACATCATGAGATTGAAGTTTACGTAGATGATATGATAGCTCGGTCACAAACAGAGGAGGAGCACCTTGAACATCTAGAAAAGCTGTTTGCCAGGTTGAAAGAATACAAACTCAGGCTGAATCCAAGTAAGTGCACTTTTGGAGTTAGGTCTGGTAAACTTCTAGGATTCATTGTAAGCAACAAAGGCATTGAAGTCGATCCAGCAAAAGTGAAAGCAATACAAGAGATGCCTGCTCCCCGTACTGAAAAGGAGGTTAGAGGATTCTTGGGGCGCTTGAACTATATTGCCAGATTCATCTCTCATCTGACTTCTACCTGTGAGCCAATTTTCAAACTCTTGAAGAAGGATCAGGTAGTCGAATGGAACGACGATTGCCAAGCTGCTTTTGATAAGATCAAGGAGTATTTGCTAGAACCCCCTATTCTGATGCCACCTGTCGAAGGAAGACCATTGATCATGTATCTGACCGTCTTGGATAACTCAATGGGGTGTGTTTTGGGCCAGCATGACGAGTCTGGTCGAAAAGAGCATGCTATTTATTACCTTAGCAAAAAGTTTACCGACTGTGAGACTCGCTACTCACTGCTCGAGAAAACTTGCTGCGCTTTGGTATGGGCTACTCGCCGACTAAGGCAGTATATGTTGACTCATACTACCTTGTTGATTTCCAAAATGGATCCTATCAAGTATATCTTCGAGAAGCCTGCTTTATCTGGAAGAATAGCCAGATGGCAAATGATCCTAACTGAGTATGACATCCAGTACACCACCCAAAAAGCTATAAAAGGGAGTGTACTAGCTGACCATCTGGCTCATCAAGCTATCGAAGATTATCAACCCATGAGATTTGACTTCCTAGACGAGGACATCATGAATTTGGACAACATTGAAGGTAACAGACCGTATGACGGACCCGAAAAGGGATCCCGATGGACCCTGTACTTTGATGGTGCTTCAAATGCACTTGGAAACGGCATCGGTGCGGTACTCATTTCTCTGGAAGGTTGTCACACACCTTTCACGGCCCGACTTTGTTTCAGCTGCACAAATAACATGGCTGAGTATGAAGCTTGCATCTTTGGTCTCAAGGCTGCTATAGACTTGGGGATCAAATCTTTGATAGTATTCGGGGACTCGGCTTTGGTTATTAGTCAAATCAAAGGAGAATGGGATACCAAGCATCCTAATCTTGTCCCATACAAAGAACATGTCTTGGCATTGTTGCCTCATTTCGAGCAAATTACCTTCGAGCATTTCCCGCGAGAAGAGAATCAGCTAGCAGATGCTCTAGCTACAATGTCCTCCATGTTTAAACTCAACTGGGATAATGAGGCTCCCCAAATCACCATCGAGCGAATGGATGAACCTGCACATTGTCACGAGATTAATACCGAAGAAGTAGTGGAACAACCCTGGTTCCATGAAATCAAAAGGTATCTCCAGACTAGAGATTATCCCGAAGGAGCTTCCGTAAATGAGAAGAAGTTCTTAAGGAAATTTGCTGCCAAATTCTTCCTGAGCAACGAAATCCTTTACAAACGAAGCCATGATTGTGTATTACTCCGATGCGTAGACAAAGCTGAAGCAGAGTTGATCATGACTGAGATACACAGCGGCACATTTGGCACTCACTTGAGCGGGCATACAATGGCTAAGAAGATCCTAAGGGCAGGCTATTACTGGTCTACCATGGAAGCTGACTGCCATCAACATTCTCGTACTTGCCACAAATGTCAAGTCTACGCTGACAAAGTTCATATCCCTCCGGTTCCTCTCAACATTCTGACTGCTCCTTGGCCATTTGCAATGTGGGGAATTGACATGATTGGAGAGATCAAGCCCACGGCTTCCAACGGACATCGCTTCATCCTAGTTGCCATTGACTATTTCACCAAATGGGTCGAAGCAGCTTCCTTCGCCTCTGTTACTAAAAGTGTGGTTGCCCGCTTCATCAAGCAAAATCTCATATGCCGGTATGGTGTTCCAGATAGGATCATCACGGACAACGGTACAAATCTGAATAACACGATGATCACCGCTTTATGCGAACAGTTCAAGATTTATCATCACAATTCATCTCCCTATCGGCCAAAGATGAACGGTGCTGTTGAAGCTGCGAACAAAAACATAAAGAAGATCATTCAGAAAATGACTATCACTTACAAAGACTGGCATGAGATGTTACCGTTTGCTCTGCATGGATACCGTACGACGGCACGGACTTCAACCGGGGAAACCCCATTTTCTTTGGTATATGGCATGGAAGCTGTCCTGCCTATGGAAGTTCAGATTCCTTCTCTAAGGATTATGAAGGACACAGGTTTGAATGAAGATGATTGGATTCAGACCCGACTTGATCAACTCAATTTGATCGACGAGAAGCGACTCGCTGCTATATGCCATGGTCAGACGTATCAAAAACGGATGATCAAGGCCTTCAATAAGAAAGTCAGACGTCAAGTGTATCAAGTCGGAGATCTCGTAATCAAGCGGATTATCTTGCCGCAAAGTGATCCCAGGGGCAAATGGACTCCTACGTACGAAGGACCATTTATGATCAAGAGCATATTTTCTGGTGGTGCAATGATTCTGACCACCATGGACGGTGACGATTTGCCGCACCCTGCGAACGCAGACATAGTCAAAAGATACTACGCATAAAATAACCCGACAAGTTGAAAACCCGAAAGGGCGGCTTGGGCAAAAAGGGGTTTCCCGGTGAACCGAAAACCCGAAAGGGCGGTTCAGGCAAAAATTAGGGATAAAAACAAAAAAATCTGTACACCCGGCAAGTTGAAAACCCGAAAGGGCGGCTTGGGCAAAAAGGGGTTTCCCGGTGGATCGAAAACCCGAAAGGGCGATTCAGGTAAAAGTTAGGGAATTAAAGCGTATGACTATGTCTCGTCGGATCACTTCAAAGACAATCTCTTCATCAACCAGTTCTAGGTTTCTGATCAATCCAGTCATCGACAGACGAAGCATCGAATGGACAGATATTCAGAGTTGTGAAGGCTATAGCGGAATGGAATACCATGGAATTATTTCACATAACCATCTTTCTTTTGTATAAATTTTTCAATATTTGCGACGAAATCCTCTTACTAGGATGATTGTCTCCTTTGTACAAATATACTCATAGAAAGTTAATACAAATACTTTTCCCAGAAATTTGTGTCGTTTCCTTTTTCTTGTCTCTTGCACTAATTGTTTTATTTTGAGAAACGTCCAATGTTTTGTTAAATAGGCATATGCATTTGAACATAATCATTTCCTTATGAACCAAGAAAGAGGATTACTGATAGGTTGAAGGTGCAGTTGGATATCTTGATACCCTTTCAAAGGAAATCCCGAGCAGATTTGAAATCCCCATTCCTCTGTCAAAACTTAATTCCCTAAACAGAGTCAGACTTCAGGGTCCTCATCAGGAAAAGCTTTCTCAAAACTGATTTTCCCAGCCAGAGAACCCTCCAGAACTCAATTCCCTTCAGAATTAAGTTTCAGTGTCCCCAGCAGAGCTAAAACTTCAGGCTATCAATCCCCAGCGGAGCCAGACTAGTGAACCTTCTCCCCACAGAAATGCTTCTCACTAGACTAGAGATTCTCAGTCTTATCTCCCCAGCTTAAGTCTACCAGGTTCTAAAATCCCCAGTAGACATCATCAGAAATTCTCTTACCCTGCAAGTCACCAAGGAAATTCCAAGTCCCCGCAAGTGGTTCCAAGGCCCCTCAACGATTGAAGGTCTGGTATTCCCCAAACAAATCTGAAGACTTTCAGTTTTCAGTTCCTCATTGTATATTCAAAGATTCTCCAGTGAAGATCTCCTCAAGACAGGAATTCCCCAGAAGGTTGGTACACAACCCAAGCTCCTTATTCCCCAGCAATAACCAGGAATTATTCTTCCCGACAGCAGTCAAGATGCTTTTATCTTCAGCCATCTCAGATTCATCTATCCTTCGCAAGACAGCTCTCCAGCTTACATGCACATTCATTTACATTCATATCATATAACATACGTTGCATCATGCATCATGACATTGCATACAACTAACTCTTTACCTTTTCAGGTAAGATCAGTCAACAGACAAAAAAATCATTATCTTCCGAGACTCTTTTGAAAACAGTTTACGGACGCTTCCCAACAACGGATGCTGCTCTATTGCTTATTCAACTTCAAGATTTCTGAAAACAGTTCACGGGTTCTCCAAGTAACGGATGTTAACCTATCGCTTGTTCAGATTCTTCTCAAGACTTCTGAAAACAGTTTATGGATTCTTCCCAACAACGGATGTTAATCTATCGCTTGTTCAGATGCAACTTTTGAAAACAGTTTACGGACGCTTCCCAACAACGGATGCTGCTCTATTGCTTATTCAACTTCAAGACTTCTGAAAACAGTTTATGGATTCTTCCCAACAACGAATGTTAATCTATCGCTTGTTCAGATGCAACTTTTGAAAACAGTTTACGGACGCTTCCCAACAACGGATGCTGCTCTATTGCTTATTCAACTTCAAGATTTCTGAAAACAGTTCACAAGTTCTCCAAGTAACGGATGTTAACCTATCGCTTGTTCAGATTCTTCTCAAGATTTTTGAAAATAGTTTACGGATTCTTCCCAACAACGGATGTTAATCTATCGCTTGTTCAGACTCTTCTCAACTTTTGAAAACAGTTTACGGATGCCTCCAGATACGGATGTCAATCTATTGCTTATTCAGACCCCTAGTTCGGAGGTGGTCCAAAGCATGGACACCTTTCCGATACTCATTCCAGATGGCATCTTTAAGCCCATCCCCGACAAGTTTCTGTCACTCCTCCCGATGGCATCGTTAAGCCTGTCTCCAAATGGCATCTCTAAGCCCATTCCCGCATCCATTGCTTTGACGAGTGCAAATTTAAGGGCACTCTAGTGTCCAATCTCCTTTTACCCTCGAGTCACGAAAGGCAAACTTGCCAATCTAACTCTTTGGATTCAAGAAGATTGAAGAGGGGCAACTGTTGTACCCCAAAATTTGCCCTCCCATTTTCTCATTAATTTCTCACCACAAAGCCCTTGGAGCTCAAGATCCAGTCAGGGTTTCATCTGCTCAAGACTTCTCCTTGCACTGTTGACCCAAATTAGGGTTTGTGTTTGCACTAAGATGTTTTGACCTAAAGTGCCTAAGATGACTTTCAAGCTTCATATTGGACTCCCAAGTTTATCCACGTCAAGTTTCAAGCCTTGATTCCAGTCTTTGCCCAGTCAATTGGACAGTTGACCTAGAAATCAACTGTATTGGGGAAAAAGTCAACTGTGGCCAATTGACAGTCAAATCTTATGAAAATTGACCCACATCAACATTATGAACTCGCATGGACCATTTGATCAAGTTTGGATCACAATTCCACAAGAAATTTGATCAGATCACCAAAAGGGAAAAATGGTCATTTTTAGGGTTTTGACTGCACAAAGGCAATTTTTGACTGTTTGACCTAGCCAATGGCAAACCAAGATCACATATGGACTCAAGGACCCCATGGAATTGTCTTGACATACTCAACAAGTTCAAAAGATCCCAAATGCACAAGATTGACAGTTGAATTTCCCAGTCAATTGATCAATTTTGACTGTATACTGAAAAGTCAAACTTTGACTTTTTGGTCAAAATCAAGTGTCAAGATTCATTTTTCATCAAAACATGCCAAATCATGAAACTTGTTCATCAAGAAATCAAGAATTGCAAATTAGGGTTTGAAATGAAGATTTTTCATAACTTAGAATTTTTCTAAGTTATGAAAAACCCTAATTTTTTCCTAACTTTGTCCCACTTTCTTACCAAGATTCATTTGGATTCAAGCAAAAGTCAAAACATGAAAGTTATAGTCCATTGCAAAATCTACAACTTTGATTCACAAAGTTTTCCCAAAAGAAGCTTGTATCTCAAGTTACAATTTTTGGAACAAGGGTACCAAACCATTCTTAACTTAGAGAAATTTTGAACCATTTTAGGCAGGATTTTTTCCTAACTTCAAGACCATTTTTCACATACTTCCACTTGGCATTTCAATTTTCACTTCAAAGATGGATTATATTACACATTCCAAGCTTTCCAAAATGTCCAAGAACTCATCAAACAACCTCATGGTTAGGGAGAATCGAATCTGGCAATATGGGAAAAATTCACTTTGTTCATGACCAAATTACATGTCCATACACTTAGGCAATTTTGAACCCAGCTTGCATTTCTTGATTACAGGCCCTAAATCCCTTTTGCACTCATAAATTTAATGCAAACTCATTGTTCCAAGACCATATTTTATGTGTTCAAGCATTACATAGAGGTTTAGTCCCAAAGTAGAAAAAGCATAATGGCCATTTTTGCAAAAGTGGAACTTTATGTCAATTAGCAATCCAAGCAAGTACAGTGCATATCCTCTTGGCACAAGTTATTAGACTAATTACGCTGATCAAGACTAAGTGGTGCAGCACATTAAGGGGGCCTCTATCAGCCTAAAAACTGAAGTGGTCATTTGTTGCTTAAAGTTGAAGAAAGCTAGCATAACTTACAACAACTCTCATCTCAGCAAAGACCAACCTAAGCAAACTTTTTCCTCACATTTCACACTCCCTAACTGACCTAAAACACGACCAAACCACCCTTCATCCATCCATATACAGAAAATCACAGTTTTGTGGCAAAACAGGGCATATTCTGCAACTTGAATCCCACAACTCATTTCCATCGTGCATCTTGGCCAAAACCAGTTCAAACACTTTCCTTACCATCAATCCAAACTATCCAAAGCATTAGAAGTAGAGTGTAACTCCTCTAATCAGTTTGGCCATTTTCATTTCTTTCTCTTGCAGGTTGACTTCTGCAGCTTGGTATAGAAGGTTTCAAAGCATACAAGTATTGGAATAGCATCCTCACACTTCAAGCAAGCTGTACAAATCATCATCTTGCCCTGAAAGCTCCTCCATTGCCAGACACGATTCCAACTGAACAGGTATATTCATGAACTTCTATCTCCCAATATAGGCATTGTTAGCTCTAGGTTTGTGAATGAAAAGTGTTCTACTCATGCCCCTGAAACTGTACATATCTTTACTTTCCATTTATTTTGCATGTGCTATGAGAATTTAAGGTCTGAACATTGATAAAAAGTTAGGTTAAGATTTGGGAATGGAGAAATTCTCTCTCATTTCTGAGAGTTAGGATGAGTTCTTTACATGTCCAGAATCGTGGCTTGATGCTTAATACTTTTCATGTTATGAGTTTGTGCTAAAAGTCCAGGAATCAAGAGTTGTGTTTGAAGCAAGAAAGGGCGCGTATTTTCAAAGGTTTTGTCTGAAGGTTGAAGACAAAGTCTTCTTGGGCTGGGCCTGAGTTGATTTCTTTTTGCACCATGCTTTTACAATTGCACCCCCTGGCCCATTTTGAGTTTTGTTTGCCATTTTCATTTTTTTCTTTTTTATTCTGGTTTGTTATTTTTCATTAAAACATAAAAAATATTAAAAACATTTTTTTACATTTTTTTGAATTTTATTTGATATTTATTAGCTTTAGTTATATATATATATATATATATATATATATATATATATATATATATATATATATATATATATATATATATATATATATATATATATATATATATATATATATATATATATATATATATATATATATATATATATATATATATATATATATATATATATATATATATATATATATATATATATATATATATATATATATATATATATATATATATATATATATATATATATATATATATATATATATATATATATATATATATATATATATATATATATATATATATATATATATATATATATATATATATATATATATATATATATATATATATATATATATATATATATATATATATATATATACTTATTACCTTTTGTTTAGGATATTAGAAATAAAACAAAATACATTTATTTTCTAATTTTTATTTTATTTTATCTCCTGAAAATATTTTATATAAAATATACTTTTTTTATAAATGTTAAATATTATTATTTTGTATATATAATACATATTTAGTAAATAATACAAATACATATATATTTATTAGAATATTTAGAAAAAATAGCAAATATATACATTTTTATTTTATTAATATTTGACATTAAAAATACCTTTTTTATAAATATACTTCATTTTTATTTTATTTTTGTACATAATTATTAAATATTGTATATATTAAATAATTAATACCTTTTATTTAATAAATTAGAGTTTTGCCCTAAATACATAAAAACTCCAAAAAATAATACTTTTTATTTTGTTTATTTGACATATAAAAAATACCTTTTTTCATACATATAAAAAAACATTTTTGCATCTTACATATTTATTCTTATTTTATTTAATTATTGTACATTAATTATTTTGTATAGTCCAAATTGATGTAATAGTCTAGGTTTAAACTCCTTGTCAAAATACCCCCCATTTGAACATTTGTACCCCCTTCCCATATTGTGTTGTAATAACTTAGGAACTTTATTTTTCGCACTTTAATGCTTTCTAATTATACCATGCTAGAATTAGGGTTTGTATGCAAAATCAATTAACCAAAATAGTTTGACCTAATTTCAAGATAATCAAGCATGAAAATGGACAACACTAATCACACTTGCACCCCTAGGGTATTCCACTTGTTGCCTTCAATAAATGGGCCATATTGCATGTTAGGTCTCTTTGGGCAAAACAAATACCATACCAATGATCATAGTCCCTCGATGACGCTTTCGAAAGTTGCCTAAAAAATGATCAAGTCCCTTAAAGGAACATTGCCCAAAGATACTTGGCACCATTGCAATTATGGTCTAAACGATGACCCGCGCCCGTCCCTTTCACATCCTAACACAAGATTGTCCACCAAATGCAATGGTGGAACAAAATTGTTAAAAGGGTTAAAACATACCAAAAATCTTTGAGAACTTTAGGGTAGATAGCTCTTAAGTACTTGTCAACTTGCAAAACAAAAACACTTGCCTATTTTTCAAACCACACTTTCAAAACAACTTTCAAAAAACCTTGAAACATCTTTTCAAAAAGACAAACACCTTTTGTAAAACATTCGAGTAAAGAATTGTTACAAGGGTAGCCTAGACAAGGCATCTTTTTCAAAACATTTTCAAAACCACACACAAAGCACCATTTCAAACAATTGAAAACCAAGGCAAGTTGATCTAAGCAAGTACCTAAGAGCCCATGGATAACCATGGATAGAAAGGGTGCTAATACCTTCCCTTTCTATAATCTACTCCCCGAACCCAAGAAAATATCTCAAAGGTTTTTGCTGTGCTTTTTAAACCTTTCCTTAGGATAAAATAAAAAGTCGGTGGCGACTCTTGCTCAACCAAAACATTTGCGAAAACAAACGCAAAACCCTAGTCAGTTCTCCCACCGTATCACAATGATGTTTGTGAATTTTGTTCGAGAGAGGTTGATTGCCCTATTGTGAAGAAGGATATTCAAAAATTGTTAGACCAGAGGGTTATCACTATTACATATGACAGAGATCTGGAGGATGAAGTGAATGTTATAATACCACAATTCAATTTGCCTGAATCAGTAGAGATCGTTTACGACAGTCAGACTGCACCTGTTGCTCCTTTGATCATTTATCCACCTAGTCATGTGCCTTACAACTCAGACCAAGCTATACCGTATAAGTATAGTGCCACAATGATTGAGAATGGGGTAGAAGTCCCTATACCAACAAGGCCATCTTTTGTTAACATCGCTGATGTGGGTAGAGTTACGAGAAGTGGACGTATCTTTGCAGCAGTACCTTTGAAGAGACCAGAAGTTCAAGTCAGGAGGCCCATACCGACAGAAGTTCCAGTGAGAAATGTTGAACCAAGGGTTGAGATAGGCCGATCCAATGAACCTATCCCTCATCCTGAGGATGATGAGATTCTGAAGCTCATCAAGAGAAGTGAATATAAGATTGTGGACCAACTATTACAAACTCCTTCCAAGATTTCTTTGCTTGCTTTACTGAGAGATTCTGGTGCCCATAGAGAAGCTTTGATGAAAGTCTTGGACCAGGCATTCGTGGATCATGATGTGACGGTTGACCAATTTGATGGAATTGTGGGAAATATTACTTCGTGTAACAATCTTGGTTTCAGTGATGAAGAGCTTCCGGAGGAGGGAAGGAACCATAATATGGATTTGCATATCTCAATAAGTTGCGGAAATGATACTTTATCAAGTGTGTTGGTAGATACAGGTTCGTCGTTAAATGTAATGCCCAAAACTACATTATCTCGACTCTCATATCAAGGTGCTCCCATGAGACCTAGTGGGGTAATTGTCAAAGCGTTTGATGGTTCTAGGAAGACTGTCATTGGTGAAGTGGATCTTCCTATAGTAATTGGTCCTCATACTTTTCAGATCACTTTTCAAGTAATGGATATTCGTGCCGCCTACAGTTGCCTATTGGGTCGTCCATGGATCCATGATGCAGGGGCAGTCACTTCCACGCTCCATCAAAGATTGAAGTTTGTAAGGCATGGAAAGCTGGTAATGATTGGTGGAGAGCAGGCTATGGTGGTAAGCCATTTGTCATCTTTCTCTTTTATTGATGCTGATGAGGATGTTGGAACCTAATTTCAAGCTCTA
The DNA here is from genome assembly GCA_948472305.1 of Vicia faba. Classification (NCBI taxonomy): domain Eukaryota; kingdom Viridiplantae; phylum Streptophyta; class Magnoliopsida; order Fabales; family Fabaceae; genus Vicia; species Vicia faba. The sequence goes on from OX451740.1 coordinate 25,183,583, forward strand.
TCTGTTGCTAATAATGAAGTGAAGAAGCAAGGGACATCTATTTCTTCTTTTGAGGATGCGCGACGAGTGGTTCGGCTGAAGGTTGGGGCCAGGTGTTGACTTTGCCCGAGAACAAGTCTAGAGAAGGTCTTGGTTTTCATCCCGTGTCTGCAAGAGTCAAGCAGGAAGTAGTTACTCATCCGATACAAGAAGTTTTCCGAAGCGCAGGTTTTATCCATCCGACTCCTCCTGAAGTTGATGCTATAATAGGAGACGATTCTGAAGAGGATTTACCCGATTTTGTAACGCATGGAGTGGTTTTCCAGAACTGGATTGCTATTGATGTTCCTGTTGTGATGCACATTTCTGAGTAATATTTTGCTTTATTTTTGAAAAATTCGCTCTGCCCAAGGCGAAAAGTATTTGTGTCGGGCTATGTTGAAAATAAATCCTTTTGCTCTGCCCAAGGCAAAAGGGAAATGTCTGGGCTCTTTGTTTCAAATATTTCCCCTCATGAATAAAAATGTTATTTTGTCCACTACTGTTTTATTTTTCACTTTTTCTGGGAAATAGTAATGAAAATTAATTGGTAGTAATAGGAAAATATAATAATATTTTGTTTCATTTGTACAACATTCATATTAATCGATTTCTAAAATAAAGCATAATCATATGTGCAGATTAATCCATGACTTAACCATTGAAAACAATGATCCTATGCCCTCTCCCAACTTTGAATTCCCTGTGTTCAGAGCCGAAGAAGAGGATAGTGAAGAGATTCCTGATGAAATTTCCCGTTTGCTTGAGCACGATGAAAAGACTATTCAGCCGTTTGAAGAACCTATAGAGTTGATCAATTTGGGTGATGAAGAAGATAAAAAGGAAGTCAAGGTCGGAGCATTGCTTATCCCAGAGGTCAAAGAGAAAATGTTGGAGCTTCTCAAAGAGTATGTTGATGCGTTTGCTTGGTCCTACCAAGATATGCCAGGTTTGGACAACAATATTGTGGAGCATCGTTTACCGTTGAGACCTGAATGTCCGCCGATTAAGCAGAAGTTGAGAAGGACTCGTCCCGATATGGCTGACAAGATCAAAGAAGAAGTTCAAAAACAAATTAATGCAGGTTTCCTTGTTACATCGGTCTATCCTCAATGGTTAGCTAATATAGTGCCTGTTGCTAAGAAAGATGGCAAAGTTCGAATGTGTGTAGACTATAGAGATCTGAATAGAGATAGCCCAAAGGATGACTTCCTATTACCGCACATTGACGTTTTGGTCGATAGTACCGCAAAGTTCAAAGTCTTTTCTTTCATGGATGGTTTCTCTGGTTACAATCAAATCAAGATGGCACCAGAAGATATGGAGAAGACAGCTTTCATTACACCTTGGGGAACATTTTGTTATCGGGTTATGCCGTTTGGTTTGAGGAATGCTGGTGCAACATACCAAAGAGCCATGACTGCTTTGTTCCATGACATGATGCATAAAGAGATAGAAGTGTATGTAGATGACATGATTGCCAAATCACAAACTGAGGAAGATCATTTGGAACATTTATTGAAATTATTCCAGCGTTTGAGAAAGTATAAACTCCGTCTGAATCCCAACAAGTGCACTTTTGGTGTTCGTTCTGGAAGACTTCTGGGTTTCATTGTCAGTCAGAAAGGTATTGAGGTAGATCCTGATAAAGTCAAAGCTATTTGGGAAATGCCCGCACCCAAGACGGAAAAACAAGTAAGAGGATTCCTTGGGAGACTGAACTATATTTCTAGATTTATATCTCATATGACTGCTACCTGTGGGCCGATTTTCAAGCTTCTCCGAAAGAACCAAGGATGTGTGTGGACAGAAGATTGTCAGAGAGCTTTTGATAGCATCAAATAATATTTGCTTGAACCTCCCATTTTGATTCCTCCGGTGGAAGGAAGACCTTTGATTATGTACCTGACTATATTGGAAGATTCCATGGGATGTGTGCTTGGTCAACAAGATGAGACTGGAAGAAAGGAGCATGTTGTATATTATCTGAGTAAGAAATTCACAGACTGTGAGTCTCGATACTCATTGCTTGAGAAAACTTGTTGTGCTTTAGCTTGGGCTGCTCGCCGTCTGCGCCAGTATATGATTAACCACACCACTTGGTTGATCTCCAAAATGGATCCGATCAAGTATATCTTTGAGAAGCCAGCCTTATCTGGAAGAATAGCCCGTTGGCAGATGTTGTTATCCGAATATGACATTGAGTATCACACTCAGAAAGCAATCAAAGGGAGTATTTTAGCCGACCATTTGGCTCACCAACCAATTGACGATTATCAATCCATCAAGTTTGATTTCCCAGATGAAGATGTTATGTACTTGAAAGCTAAAGATTGTGAAGAGCCGTTACCCGAAGAAGGACCTGACCCCGAAACCCATTGGGGTTTAATATTTGACGGAGCTGTGAACTCTTATGGAAATGGAATTGGGGCAATCATCGTCACTCCCCGAGGTACTCATATCCCGTTCACGGCAAGATTGAAGTTTGACTGCACGAACAACATGGCTGAATATGAGGCATGTATTATGGGTCTCGAAGAAGCAGTGGATTTAAGGATTAAGATTCTTGATATTTACGGAGATTCGGCATTGGTAATTAATCAAATCAAAGGAGAATGAGAGACTCGTCATCCTGGTTTGATCCCTTACAGAGACTATGCTAGAAGATTATTAACTTTCTTCAACAAAGTGGAGTTACATCATATCCCTAGAGATGAGAACCAAATGGCTGATGCTTTAGCTACTTTGTCTTCAATGTTTCAAGTGAATGGTTGGAACGATGTGCCTACAATCCGGGTTATGCGCCTCGACAGACCTGCTCATGTGTTCTCAGTAGAAGAGGTTACCGACGACAAACCGTGGTTCTATGACATTAAACGTGTTCTTCAAACTCAAGAGTACCCGCCTGGGGCATCCAATAAAGATAGGAAGACGTTGAGAAGATTAGCAAGCAGTTTCTTCCTCAATGAAGAAGTTTTGTATAAGAGGAATTATGACATGGTCCTACTCAGATGTGTAGACAGACGTGAAGCAGACATGCTGATGCAAGAAGTACATGAAGGATCCTTTGGCACACATGCCAACGGACATGCAATGGCTAAAAAGATGTTGAGAGCTGGTTACTATTGGGTGACAATGGAATCTGATTGCTGCAAATATGTGAAGAAATGTCATAAATGCCAGATTTATGCGGACAAGATACATGTGCCACCGACCCTCCTCAATGTTATCTCTTCACCTTGGCCTTTCTCTATGTGGGGCATTGATATGATTGGAATGATTGAACCCAAAGCTTCAAATGGTCATCGTTTCATCTTGGTAGCGATCGATTATTTTACTAAATGGGTGGAAGCAGCATCTTATGCTAATGTAACCAGACAGGTGGTAGTCAGATTTATCAAGAATCAGATCATTTGTCGATACGGTATCCCGAGCAAGATCATCACTGATAATGGTTCGAATTTGAATAACAAGATTGTAAGTGCCTTCGTTTAGGATTGGCTCATTTCTTGTAAAACAAATAGTAACAACAATAATGTAATGTACAATAAGAACAGCCTGAAAAATCCTATTGTAAATGCCTAAACATGTTGTGTTGAATTAAATCAACATCTGGAACAACATGTCTCAAGAGATGTCATAACATCATACCAGACATCAAGCTACTGAACTGTCAAGTCTGATGCAGTTCTGTTCCTAAAGTTATGCAGAATATTCTGCCAAATAGAATGCATAACAAGTAGCGAAAATTGAAGGCATATGTGGAGCCCTAGAAGATTCAATCAGAAGCTAAGGATAAGGAGAAAAGCTCGATTGAAGACCTAATTTACAGCAGAAGTTTTCTGCTTACTTTATGCAGGTCGTTAAAGCTGCATTGCTGTCATATGAAGGCCCAAATCCAGTTGGGTAAAGAGTGTTATAAATAGAAGTATTGTAACCTAATTTAGGATGCCGTGTATTGACAAGAGGTGATGATTTAGGGCTAGTTTTGTGGTGAACCACCCGGGCTGTGGGATGGTCACCATACTCCTTGAAACCTGTAGGTTAGAGGATGTATGCATTGTACTTGATTGAAGCTTTTAAGCATGATCAAGATGTGTAATGGAAGTGTATCTTCTGAACAGTTTATGTACTGTAGAAAGTTATCACTGCGGTGATCGAGGGGGAGTGAGAGGGGTCTCATATCTAGGATTGGATCTTAGGTAAAAGTGTCATTGGGTAGTGATTAAGTGAGAAGGCTGTCAACGAGTGTGTTGACTGTAGGGTCTTTGAATTGATACTACTGATAGTGAACTTTATCCCTGGCTTGGAAGCCTCCAGATGTAGGTTGGTTGAACCGAACTGGGTGAACAATTCTGTGTGTTATTTACTTTCTGCATTGGTTATTTGTTTGATGTCACAGCATTCCTCACGACATCAATGTATATGATTAACCTTAACTGTTCTGAATATCAGTAAATCAGAACCTACGTTTGTCAAAAGGTGTTGCAGGCTCTGGTATAATAGTTCAGTGACTGTTGAAGAACAGATATTAAAAGAACTGCCTATTCTACCTGTACAGCTCTTAATGTCAGATCAGATGTCTTAACATTCCATTAGACATCCTGAGTCTGTGACATACCAAGAATTTCAATTGGTATCAGAGCAGGCATCCTGTCTGTCTCTGGATGAGATCCATGGGGGATACTTTCCGGTTGTGTACAAGGTAGAATATTGTCTGAACCAGTAGTGTTCATATTGTTTGGTCCCTAGGAGTGGAGGATGGACCAATTTGGGAGAAACTAGATCAGCTATGTGTTTGAACAAAATCAAAGACCTCATGCGGGAGTGAAGATTTTGGAGTGCATTGTTCAACCTGTATTCAGCACAGAGAAGAATATTATCAAAACCTTCATGCGGGAGTGAAGATATTGATAAGACATCATTTGTGTTTATAAAGCCTTCTCTTAACAGGGCTGTAGAGTTGGGCCTAGAAAGTTGCTTGGTGAAGAAGCAAACAACTTGTTGGATTGATTTATTTTCAATCCTTATGTGTCATGCTTGCTATATAAGTTCTGGTGAAGTACTGCTATTCCGCTGCATAGCTTCTGATACAACCCCTGAAGTGAAAGAAGAACTCTAGGGTTATTATTTTCAACAGAATTTTGTTGATGAGTATAAATTGATCAATGATTCTCATATACATCTGCAAGCTGCTTGAAGACCTTGAAGATTATCAAGGATGATGTGTTCCAAGGAGATGGAACTGATGGATGTTAGAACATCATGCAACTGCCAGTTGAAGAACAGATGGTCTGGGTGCTAAACACATGTAATGTGAGTACATATGTTTGGAACCTACTCCTGATCTGGAAGAGGAGACATCTGTTTTGAAACAATTGATCAGGACACGATCAACAGGTCATCTACTCCAAGTGTGAGTTTAAGGGAGTATATGTGCTGAGCTAAATGCACTTAAAAGAACTTTAAAGCTGTGATTTCTAGGTTTCCCCTCATGTGATGGATGATGGAACATCATTTCTGTGTCTTCAGCCAAATAAATATGCTTAGCAAGCATGAAGAAGTAATCAGTCAGGATCCTCTAGTATGATTAGATAATTCCAACTGAATAAATGATGGAAGCAGAATCTTTATGTGATAAATATGTGGAAATCAGAATCAAAAGTTCTAAAGCTTGTGATGATAAAGGATGTACAACATCACAACTGTTGAAGACATCAGTTGTTGGGGAAAGACAGATAAGTTCCAGATTTAGTGAACATCCTCATGATTGATAATGAAGTTTCTTCTAGTACAAGTTACAGAATGTGGCAACCTGAAACTTGTACAGCAAGCAAACTGAGGACTCTTAATTTGAAACCTGTGGCAAATTCCAAATAAAGAGTACTCAACACTGTATCCATAAAGAGGGAAGTTGGATAACATTTCGTTCAGAGGGAGTAGTGTGATCAAGCTGATATGAAAGGGAGTTCATCTTACCTTGTTCTATAAGATGCTTGAGTTTATTTCTCATGATCTTAGTGATTTCCTAGGAGGATAGGAATAGAACAGGTTATGTCTACCAATCACATAAACTGCAGCATGTGAAGGAGAATTCACTTAAGTCTCTACAAAGATCTGATCAGAGGTTCAGGGGGAGTCCTTAACCTGAAGATCTTGGAAGACATGTCATACAAAATGTCTTGACATCCTGGACCAAAGTCAAATGGTGGATATTTACACTTTGACAAGTCATCCCCATCACCTAGGATGAACTTGTTAGTTGTATGTAGCAAGGAGGAGTTATCTTCAAAAGATCATGGGTTACTGAGAAGATCCTCTTTTTACTTAAAGTTCATTTATGTGGTGACCTTACATAATAGAACAACTTGGTCTGCTCTTGTCTACAAGAGTATGGTACGATTAACTCCTTGTACTGTTCAAGGGTCAGCAGACAAGGTGAAGGTGATACATGCTAGTTGCTGCATGGTTATGTGGTTGTTGTGGGTCTGATCATAAAGGATGTAAGAAAAGTGTGCTTTGATTGCTTTGGATGTTCATCCAAAACCATAGTATAAGCCAGGTTCATATGGTTGAGATCAATGTCAGATCTGATGTTGCAACATCATCTCAAACGAAGGGCCGCTTCAGCAAAGGAAGCTTGTAAGGACCAGTTGGTTTTTCATGCATGGAGCAGAAGATTGTTAGAATAATTATCCTACCTTGAGAAAATGGCATAATCTAACTAATAATGAATACTTTGATGGGAGACTAAGTATTCATTAGGATCTTGCATAAAGATATATATAAGCACCTTGATGGGAGACTAAGTGTTTGTATAATATGCATGCATGGCTGTATTCTGAACCTATTTCTCAGAACTTGGTAGAGAGTTTATTTCTCTCTAAGAGTATTCTGGTGAGTTATCATACCTTTCTTATGGGGAATATAAAAGGGCATCAATCCCCTGGATGTTAACTTCAGAACCCAAGCAGATAGGTTCATGCTGTAACATCATTATTGTTAGAAGTCTGTGGCAGAGACTTGGGACTGTGAATCTTAATATTCTAGTGTGACAGTCCTATTGTTGGTTTGGAATAAGTAGATTCTACTTGTGTTTAAAAGTAGTATGCTTAGCAATGCATAACTACTGTTGTGGTCTGAAGAATTTACTAGTACTAGCAACTACTAGTAAATATATTATACAGAAGGATGACATGATCAAAGGATAATCCTTCTAGAAAGTCTGAATCTTAGTAAAGCTTGTAAGCACACTAAGAAGGTTGGAGGTTGGTTTCAGACTATGGCTACATGATTTCTCAGCCATCCAGAGAGTCATGAATCAGAGATGTCCTTACTGTTCTAAGACCAGTTCAGGGTGCTTGAAGTTACCACCTCAGAGGTTTCCACGCTACGGTTTTGATTGGCATTAACAAGGGGAGTCACTGAGTGTTACACTTTCCCCAATTACAATATACATTGAAGGGAGACTCTGTATGGGTATTGTTGGACTTAATCTGAAGATCAGAAGTCAGAAGAGGACGGTGGTATGCTGATGTTTATGTGTTCTGATAATATGACATTGTGAACTTCTAAGTGAAGTCATGAATAATGTCTCAACATCAGGAGATTGAAGAATTGCTCGTGTTATCTGTCTTAAAAATCTCATAAGTGGCAGTTTTGATACTTTTGGAGCAATTTGGAAGATTCAGATCTTGTCAATAACAACTTGATCTGGTAAATCAGAAATCTGATATATTCAGCATATGTTCAAGGGGTTCTTTTACTACAAGAAATTGAAGTGGCATCTAAATTTTGTGTATTAGAACTAATCTGTGATGTCTTGTGAAGCATTTTGGAGTCTTCTGGTTTATTCCCTCCTTCCTTATTTTGCTGTCTGGAAGAAGGTAGAAAGTAATTGTGGTGGATCTCAGCAACACTTAAGAAAGCATGATTGATGGCCATGCTTAATGCTACTAGTCCCTTGCTACTGGCTGTTTAAATTGTCCTTCTCTGTGGCTAACTAAGAGAAGTAAAAAGAAGGTTGCGGTTGTTGAAGAATGTCTAAGTAAGTGTCATGACATTACCAACGACATTGCAACCTTGGGGAAATCAAGAAGAATACGTGGAAAATAACTTCACCACGTAATTGTAGCTATTCAGGAGCTATATTTGGTATTCTGTTTCCCAAAAGAATCTTCAACCTTAAAAGTCGGTCAAAGGCTGATTTTATTCAGGAATTGCTTTGACCTAAACTTATGCATGTATTAGGACTGGTTCTTTTGGCAGAAACAAACAAATGCGTCTAAAATTCATGCACAGTCAGTCTGAAACATGCAACAACTTTAACAGGTATCTTTGACCAAGATTTTATATTGCCATCTTCTTGAACCTGTTATCTCCCTATATAACCTCCTGTCACACATTCTTTCCTCTCACAACCATCATGGGGTTTGTACGGATCTGGGAAAACTGTTCTTGGATCTGGTTTTGTGAGGGCTTTCTTTGTCAATTTTTGGCCAAAAAGGGGGAGAAAAGAGTAAAGGAGTACTGTTACGGCTTGACATTGTCCTCGTTGCAGCAGCTGCAGCAGCTACTCAAAATTTTGATCACAAAGACTTGTCACAAATTCAGCAGAAATTCAAATGGCATGAATTTCTTTGTGACTTGTGATCTGAGTTATGAACACAGTTGTGACCTGTGTTCTGAGTTACAAGGGAGATATTCTGGTCACTCCTTAAAGGTTCTCTGATGCCTCTGAAAGGATAGTTTATCTCCCACGGTCCTCTTTTTCCACCACCAGTGACAACAAAAGAGGTGCATCCTCTTCCTCCTGTGTTTCAAGAGGTCCTGGATGGTTAGTGTGGCTACAACCAAAGATGTCAAGATCAATGTCAAGACATTCCTCTGTGTGTATCCTGAACACTTTTATTTTTTATTATTGTTGTATTTATTTTAGCCAAAATTTGCCAAAGGGGGAGATTGTAAGTGCCTTCGTTTAGGATTGGCTCATTTCTTGTAAAACAAATAGTAACAACAATAATGTAATGTAATGTACAATAAGAACAGCCTGAAAAATCCTATTGTAAATGCCTAAACATGTTGTGTTGAATTAAATCAACATCTGGAACAACATGTCTCAAGAGATGTCATAACATCATACCAGACATCAAGCTACTGAACTGTCAAGTCTGATGCAGTTCTGTTCCTAAAGTTATGCAGAATATTCTGCCAAATAGAATGCATAACAAGTAGCGAAAATTGAAGGCATATGTGGAGCCCTAGAAGATTCAATCAGAAGCTAAGGATAAGGAGAAAAGCTCGATTGAAGACCTAATTTACAGCAGAAGTTTTCTGCTTACTTTATGCAGGTCGTTAAAGCTGCATTGCTGTCATATGAAGGCCCAAATCCAGTTGGGTAAAGAGTGTTATAAATAGAAGTATTGTAACCTAATTTAGGATGCCGTGTATTGACAAGAGGTGATGATTTAGGGCTAGTTTTGTGGTGAACCACCCGGGCTGTGGGATGGTCACCATACTCCTTGAAACCTGTAGGTTAGAGGATGTATGCATTGTACTTGATTGAAGCTTTTAAGCATGATCAAGATGTGTAATGGAAGTGTATCTTCTGAACAGTTTATGTACTGTAGAAAGTTATCACTGCGGTGATCGAGGGGGAGTGAGAGGGGTCTCATATCTAGGATTGGATCTTAGGTAAAAGTGTCATTGGGTAGTGATTAAGTGAGAAGGCTGTCAACGAGTGTGTTGACTGTAGGGTCTTTGAATTGATACTACTGATAGTGAACTTTATCCCTGGCTTGGAAGCCTCCAGATGTAGGTTGGTTGAACTGAACTGGGTGAACAATTCTGTGTGTTATTTACTTTCTGCATTGGTTATTTGTTTGATGTCACAGCATTCCTCACGACATCAATGTATATGATTAACCTTAACTGTTCTGAATATCAGTAAATCAGAACCTACGTTTGTCAAAAGGTGTTGCAGGCTCTGGTATAATAGTTCAGTGACTGTTGAAGAACAGATATTAAAAGAACTGCCTATTCTACCTGTACAGCTCTTAATGTCAGATCAGATGTCTTAACATTCCATTAGACATCCTGAGTCTGTGACATACCAGGAATTTCAAAGATGATGAAAGAACTTTGTGAAGAGTTCAAGATCGAACATCATAATTCTTCTCCTTACAGGCCGAAGATGAATGGGGCAGTTGAAGCTGCTAACAAGAATATCAAGAAGATTGTCCAGAAGATGGTGGTAACTTATAAAGATTGGCAAGAAATGCTTCCGTTTGCTTTACATGGATACCGTACTTCAGTTCGAACTTCAACAGGCGCAACCCCATTTTCCCTAGTTTATGGTATGGAAGCAGTACTCCCCGTGGAGGTTGAGATTCCGTCTATGAGAGTGTTGATGGAAGCTAAACTTTCTGAGGCTGAATGGTGTCAAAGTAGATATGATCAATTTAATTTAATTGAAGAAAAGAGATTGACAGCTTTGTGTCACGGTCAATTATATCAGCAGAGAATGAAGAAGGCTTTTGATAAGAAGGTTCGACCACGCGAGTTCAGAGAAGGTGACCTTGTGCTCAAAAAGATATTATCTTTCCAACCTGATTCTAGGGGCAAGTGGGCTCCGAATTATGAAGGACCGTATGTCGTTAAGAAAGTTTTCTCTGGAGGTGCCTTAATTCTCACAAATATGGACGGTGAAGAGCTCCCGTGCTCCATGAATGTCGATGCAGTCAAGAAATATTTCGCTTAGGTTTGAGTTGACAGTTTGCTAATTTGTAAACCCGAAGGGGCGGCTTAGGCAGGTTTTTGGTCAGACCGGCTGTGGCATTTGAGCACATTTCGGAATTCGAAGTTGTCAGGGAGAATAGTGATCATTGTTTTTATGTAACCCTTTCTTTCATGTACTATTTCCCAAACTTTTGTAAACCGTTGGAGTCGCGTTGTTAGCGAACTACCATCTTATTAATGAAATTGGAGCATTTACCTTTTGTGGGCAAAATTTTAAGTTTTACGAAAATATTTGAAACAAAGTTATTTAAAGTATTCTTATTTTAAAAATGTGTCGTGAATAATGAAAGGAATATTAACAGTTGTTCCGAGGATGGTCAAGCCATGAAATGCAAAACAATACAGTAATTTATCCTTGCATGATGAACATGTTTTATTTCAAAATCGTCATGAGGTGTTGGTTGTGTAAACTTGCGTTTCTCGTGGTACTAAGTTTGGTGACTCCCTAGTTGTTCCAGTTAAGCGTTGTTTTGGTTACCTTTATTTGGGCGATTTCTAAAGTGTGGTACGCTTTGTCTCATTCCAGTAATCTATTGGTATTAGAAGATTGGATTTGAATGCTTTTCTCCTCAGAAGACTTGAGCCTTGTAGCGTGATACGCTCCGACGTTGCTTTGTGGTTCCAGTTCCAGTTATTTTCCGTATTTTTAAGATTGGCCGAGTATCTATCTTTTCGTGACATCTTATCGTCTTCAGGATATTCCATCTGTTCGTTTTGTCAGCATAACATTCATTTATCCATTTACACTTATATCACGCATGCATATTCACGTTTGCCGTTGATCTTGGGTTGTATACTTTGTTTTTAATACAATGTACAGTTTCTTTCCAAGTAGAAGGTTAGCTTAGGCAGAAAATGTGTTTCCTTTCTAAATTCCCCGACTGAGCTAATCCTCGTGGATGATTTTTTGATTTAGCCTACCTTGTCCATTTCTGGATAGGATGAATCCCCAATCGAGTTACTTTCTCATTGGGTGGAGCCTTGTTTGACTGGTTTCTTTCTGGTTTATTCCTGGAGGGAGTTGTTGTCTCTTGCATAGGCTATCTCATGATTTTCCCCAGTGAAGTCGCCACCTAGACGAATGATGCATTTATTTTGCACATTTAAGTATGTGATCTCCTCGGGAAGGATTGATTCATGGTTCTCTTTGATGGAGATTTTATTCTCTGCCAGTGTCATCGCAATTTCCTTCTGAGTTATTTTGGAAAACGGTAAGCGGTGGTCTCTTCATGAGCAACTTGTACGTTATTATTTTTGGAAAACAACAAGCGGCGGTCTCTTCATGAGCAACTTGTGCGTTATTATTATTTTGGAAAACGGCAAGCGGCGGTCTCTTCATGAGCAACTTGTACGTTATAGACATCGTTGGAAAACGGCAAGCGGCGGTCTCTTCATGAGCAACTTGTACGTTATTATTTTTGGAAAACGACAAGCGGCGGTCTCTTCATGAGCAACTTATGCGTTATTATTTTTTGGAAAACGACAAGCGGCAGTCTCTTCATGAGCAACTTGTGCGTTATTATTATTTTTTGGAAAACGACAGGCGGCGGTCTCTTCATGAGCAACTTGTGCGTTATTATTTTTTTGGAAAACGGCAAGCGGCGGTCTCTTCATGAGCAACTTGTATGTTATAGACATCGTTAGAAAACGACAAGCGGCGGTCTCTTCATGAGCAACTTGTACGTTATTATTATTTTGGAAAACGGCAAGCGACAGTCTCTTTATTTGAGCAACTTGTACGTTATTATTTTTATGGAAGACAGCAAGTGGTAGCTTCTTTATTTGAGTAGCTTGTATGTTATTGGTATTTTTTTTTGGAAGACAGCAAGTGGCGGCTTCTTTATTTGAGCAGCTTGTATGTTATAGACATCCTTGATACAGCAAGTGGCAGCTTCTTTATTTGAGCAGCTTGTGTATCTACAACCTTATTATTATTTCATCATTAATTAGTATATCTCCGGAAATCTCGCCGAGAAGTTTGTTATGAATCTTTACCTTCAGAAGTCGGTAATCCATTATCAGCAAAATTGATACTTTTTGTCTATCGTTGACCTTGAGTTGTGAACTCACTGTTATTTTGGGTCAATAACCTGTTTTATGGCCTATGCAAGATGCCTTCTTTGTCAGGGTCAGAGTCCGTATTTTCTCAAATTTTTATTCGCTGCCAAGAGTCTATTATTTGAGGTCGATGGCTCATTTCCCCAATAGTGTATAACCTATGTCCCTGCGTTTTGTTGGTGTTTGATTTCTCCCGCATTATCTTGTTTTCATACAATATCTTTCTCTGTGAATTCAATCACTACATTCATATCAAACATAATGGCGGTATCTTAGGGCAAAAATTTGCGTATTATGTATTTAAGTACCTTCAATCTTGTTGAGACGAAGATTTTAATCTTCATATCTCCGGATAGAAGAAACTTAAATAGGGGCAGCTGTTGTATCCCAAATTTTGACCTAAGATACCATCTCCCATCTGCATCATTACATTGCAAGTGTTTTGACCTATTTTTATCAATTTTCAAAGCAGTTTTTTTAAATTCATAACTTTTTCAAGTCGAGAGCTGGTTATTTTTGAAAGGCTAAATTTATTAATTAATCAATGCTAAAACAATGTTTATTTAATTATTTATTATTCTGAGTTTAAATAATTGGAATTTATTTTCAGTTATTATATAATTTAAAGAATTATAAATAATAAAGTAAATATTTGAAAAGAGGTTTATTAATTGATCAATGATGTTTATTTAATTATTTATTATTCTGAATTTAAATAATTGGAATTTATTTTCAGTTATTATATAATTTAAAGAATTATAAATAATAAAGTAAATATTTGAAAAGAGGTTTATTAATTGATCAATGATGTTTATTTAATTATTTATTATTCTGAATTTAAATAGTTGGAATTCATTTTCAGTTGTTATAATTTAAAGAATTATAAATGATAAAGTAAATAATTGGAAAGAAGAAAAGAATTAATTGGTAAAATAATAGAGTTTTATTCATCTTTATTCTAATTGTTACAATTGTTGTTTAAATACTGTATTTATTTACAAAGTATTTACAATGATAATTTTTACAAATGTTTAAAGTGAAATAAAAACTATCCTAATTTTTTTCTAAGTTCTAAATCTTCATCTTCTATCCAATACTTCTTTGATGCTCATTTGATTTTACCTGCAAAGAATTAAAAGAAAAAAGTCAAAAATAGATATATAATTAAAAGCAGGCAATTAATTTAGAGTTCATCATTAAAAGCAAACGGCTGGAATCAGTTTTTTACCCTCTTTGCAAATCACGGGATTTCTCCCAGTTCACAAAAAGGGATGAATATTTATTTATAAATATGAATGCACAAGTTAAAAATATGCACAAATTCAATTTTGTCAAAACTGCATATTTCAAAACCAATTGCACAAATTCAATTTTGTCAAAACTGCATATTTCAAAACAAATTGCACATTTCAATAGTCAAAGTTACATTTTCAAAACCAAGTCCAACGTAAACTGCCCAAAAATATGGAAGTATGGAAATACAAAGGCTCCATACTGTAACAATGCAGATGGCAAAGAGAAATGTGCAGATCAAAACCATATATGCAAGCAAATATTTTCTAATTTCATCATTTTCCAGCTTTGCTTTTTCAGAACACAAAGTACATAACATCATTTTTAATGTTTCAAACTGTACTAAGGAGAGAGAAGAGAGAAAAGAGTGTGGGTTTACAGGTTTTGGCCTTAGGCAGAAAAGGGATATAAAACAAAACTGCAGTAACACAGTAAAAAAAGGAAGCATAGAAAAAGGATACAAAACAAACTGAATGGAACAGTAGATGTGCAGAAGTATCAAAGGCAAGAAAATGGTTAAAATATACAAGAACCTGAACCATCAGAGCCAAGGGGACCAACTGATATAAAACAACACAAACTCTTCAAAAAAAACAAGAGTTCAAAACCTATTGGAAGCCTTAAACAAAAACGGAGTTCAAATACCACAAGCCTATTCTCAAAGTAAGAAAAAGCTTGAAGAACCTGCATTCAAAAACCAGTATAACCTGTTGTCTCAAGCCAAAACCAGTAACCATGGCCTGAAAAACCAGTAAACACTAAGCCTTCCACCTGCCTGAAGTACAAACCATAAAACCATGGCCTAAAAAACCAGTAAAACACTAAGCTGTCCAGCAAAAGCCTTAAGCCCAAAAACCAGTATACCCTGTTAAACCATGAAAGCCATGACCAACAGCATAAACCATGAAACCAAGGCCATAACCTGCATAAACTAGTAACGCCCAACCTGCCTGAAGCCTCACAAAAAACCAGTAAACACAAGCCGTTACCAACAACCTTAAACCTGTCAAGCCTCAAGGCCATAAACCTTTAACTTGCCAAGTTCCAAAAAACAGAAACATCCACCATCTTAAACATACTCAGCGAGCCAAAAGAGGAAAGCTAGTCAAAACAAAATATTTCAACAATAGCACATTCAGAAGCATACAGGGGCAAGCATCAACAAATATCTCAAGGCCCTCAGAAACATCATCACTGGGTGCAAATCGTATAACATACTCAGAATCACCAAGGTATCAAAGCAAGGAGAAGAAGAGGAAAAAGCATACCCAGAAATTTACATGGCATCAAGCATACAAGGCAAAGCAAGGCAACAGAAACAAGCAAGAAGGAGATAAAGAAGTGCACTGAACCAATATCATCCAAGGCAACACAGGCCACTAAAAATCAGAAGTAATACAAAATACCCGGAGTCCAAGCAAGTTCATGTATTTGCCTCTTCGCCGTCCCGCCGCCTGAGCGCCTCCACCACCATTCATTCCCTCCTTCGTCAAGGTATAATTTCTTTCCCTCCATTTCGCGCATCTTAACACCATATTGAAGCTAGAGTCAGAAAAGAAGTGAATACAAAATCATAACATACCAAATCATAAACATGCAAAATCATAAAAAAAAACCTAATGCATTAAAGGACGAGATCGTCACCGTTACACCGTATCACTGAGCGACCCATGGAGAAGGAGAGGCAGTTGGTGGCGCTGGCAGCTTTGAGGCAAAGGGCTTGGTCCTGGATGTTTTTGGCTCAAAAGAGAAGAAGGAAGACGAAGACGAATCCATAACGAAGAAGAGCGCCGTTCTGTACCCTTTGCTTAACCCTAATCCATTTTCCCCTAAACTAAGACAAACGCTTAACCCTAAAAAGTTATGAAATAATTGGGCTTAACCCATTTCCTAAAGTCTGAAAAAAAACCCAACGAATTCTATTAGAACCCCCCATCCTGCTTCTGATTATTCTTGAATTGGCCCCCTTAAAACTCTTTGGCCCATACAATTGTTATATCTATCCCTTTATTTTTGATACTCCTCTTTCTATTTATTTTCTTTTAGTTTTTTCAGAATTTTATTAATTTAGTTAATTAGTAAATTTAATTAAATAAAAGTGTAATTTAATTAGACAAAATTTTAAATAATTTGACCAATTTTATTAGTTTAAGTTTAGGATTAATTTAGTAATTTTAGTATTATTTTTAATTAGATTTAAGTTAATAACTTTTAAGTTTTTAATTTAGTTTAGAATTATTTAATAATTCTTAAAATAATACTTTATATTAATACAAAAAATGCATATAAAAATAAAAATTTAAAAAAACATTTTATTTTCTTTAATTAATTCTCTTGCTTTGTACATATAAAAAAATATATAAAAATGCATGTTCACACCATTTAGTCTGTTATTTAATCATTGTTGTGGTTATATATCACTTAGCTACTTAATCATTATCTATCTAATTTTCTGTTTGATTATTTCATCTTTATTTGGTTATTCTGTTTACGTCTAAATCCAAGAGAAAAATGATTAAATTTGTTGACTTCATGTCCTCAAATCCAATCACGCGAATATCTTCATTTCATTAAAACTTAAGATAATTTTTCCCCAAATATTCAATTTTTTTCAAAACTTATACCTTTTAAGTCAAAACTTCGACATTAGGTCGTCGTACCCTCAAAAACCCGTCTGTACCCCTTTTTCGGCCAAAACAATTTATTTTTTAATCAAACGAACATTTTAATAAACAGATATTTCAAAAGGTTCCTATAGAATACTATAGATACATTGGGTGCTAATACCTTCCCATTGTATAACCAACCCCGAACTCTAGACCTCTTTTCAAAACGCCTTGTATTTTTATTACTTTTAGAAAGTATTATTTTACATTGCATATTTTAGGGTTTTATTTCGCTCTTTTCCCTTTTCCCTTGGAAATAATAAAGCGCGGTGGCGACTCTTGCTTTTGCGAGACGAATTAATTAATAGTTCGATCTCCGATTTACCCCGCTACATTTTTTTATCGCTACAAGACCCAGGTCTTCACTCGGCGGAGGGAAAGGACGACACATATCTTCATTAACAAATGGAACCAAATTCACCGAAGGGGGTGCAGCAGGAACAATATGCACCACAGAAGGTGCAGGAGTAACAACATTTTGAACCACTGGAGCATCTTGAGGGCCAAGATTGAAACCTTCAGGTGCAAAATTCTCTGGCATTCCCCACGGATAACCCTGAGGCATACGGTTTTGAATAACAGCCGGAGTAGCGGATACAAGAACAGTAGGAACTTCAGCATTTGCGCTTGTCGGTTGAGGTTGAACACTCGGTGGCTGATTCTGAGCAACCACTAGAGATTCCATCAGAGCAGTCAAGTTGGCCAAGCCAGCCTTCAAAGCGGAAACTTCTTCGCGCAGCTCGCGATTCTCCTGTTCTAAGTTGTCCATCTTTTTTTTTTTAAATTAGCCCGAGTGTTGTAGTGATGAGTCAGCTTGCTAAATGAAGTAAAGAAGCTGGGTAAGACACCTGGATATGCATAACAAATGCAAGGAAATATGTGCAATATGATGCATGATATGCAATGCATATGATTATTTTTACTTTATCATTTAATATTTCAAGGGATTTATGGTTTATAGACACATTGCAAACATCCAAGTAATAAAGCTTTTGAAATACTGAAATTTTTTATTATAATAACTTCAAAATGGATTACAAGTTTCAATGATCTCAAGTACAAGATGAAAATACAATCTAAAATCATGAGAAAAGGAACTGATGGAGATCAATCTGTACGCTGGCGCTTCCCTGTGAGCCTGGCAATCTGAGCCCTCAACCTCTGGTTTTCTTCCACATGTCTGATGGAAACTTCCTTCCAATCATCTGAAGCAGGAAGTGAGTAATCAACACCTGTTTGAGGCATAGGAGAAAATAAATCCCCTTGCCTCTCCATAGACTCCACCGCTCGACTCTCAAGGATCTCGATCAAATAATCTTTCTCCTTCAGGTCTGCTCTGTAGGAACTCTCTAAAGTCTGGGACTTGTTCTTCCAAGCATCCCTTTCCTGTTGCATCCTAACCAAAGCAAGCTGCAGAACACTCAATCTCTGGAATTAGATTGATTAGCTCATCTATCTTAGGATCTTTGAAACTGTATTTCCCGGTCTTTCTCTTTCCAGAATCCATGATTTAAAAGTACCTGAGATATTCACAAATAGTCAACCTTTTAAATCCCTTGAAATATTGTTTTCTTCAAAAGATGATTATGAGTGCATGGATGCATGATGCAACAATCACACACAAGATCACACATATAGGGTTCATAGGTTCAACGTCACGAGCATGAGGTCGAAGGTACTACCCATAAGGTGTTGGTCTAAAAAGTTATCACCTGCCGAACAAGGTTCTAAGAGGTTCCCAGAGTCCGAGCGTAGTATCGCGTGACAACTACTTCCGGATTACTCCGTCATAGCTTCCGCACTACACCTAAAAGGCCAAGATGGGTTAGGTAATCTACAGTCCTCAGCTTCAGCAGGCTCCCATGTCGAAAGCAATACGTCTTCCCGATTACTCGGTAAATGACACTACAGCCAAAGGGGCCTCCACTGAGTGGGGGATCTCATGCCTCCTTTTTTGGGATTACTCCCTCAAAGTTAACATGACTATACCGACCGTCCTATCTTAAAGTTTGCCCAATTACGGGTATATGACTTATGAGTAATCACCAAGCACCTTGTAAACCAGGAAAATCTAGACAAACATATATACAAAATATAACACATAAACACAATAACACATATACAGATATAAACAAAGATAGGCTCAACCCACTTAGGGATGGACCAGCAAGAGGTCAATCTTTCCCCAGTGAAGTCACCATTTTTCTGTAGCGGCAGAAATGTTCAAGACTAAGCCATTGGATTGACTAGACTTTATACAAATCAAAATAAAAATCGCCACCGCGCTTTATTATTTCCAAAGGAATGGGAAAAGAGCGAATAACCCAAAAAAGGGGGAAAGATTCAAGGTAAGGGGGTTGATTATGCAAAGGGAAGGTATTAGCACCCTAAACATCTACGGTACTCCGCAGGAACCTCTCTGAAAAAATATGTATATTTTGACTATAAAAATGTGTTATATATAAAATGGATGGGGGAGGTGAGAAAAGAAATATTTTTATAATTTTTGCACCCGCCGCGGTTACGAACCTTTAGTGCCTACGTACCACCTTTCATGCAATAGGGGATCAGGGTACACGTAGTTCCTCTTTTAAAAATTTGAAACATAAGTGTGTTGGTTAATTTTATGAGATAAGACATCATCGTCATTGTCCATGTGGAAAACATACTTACTACCCACAATCATGAGAAAGAAGAATTTGCATCATCTCAAAGTGGAGGATATGGCTTGGACTTTAAAATCAACAATGCCTCACTCAACAACCAAGTGGAAAATATCTCTCTTTACTACATATTGTAGAAGTATAGTTGTTTTCATCACTACAAGGATTGACAAGAGTCTAATCTTTTAAGAATAGTTTTAAAGTAAAAAGCCAAAGTGGCGAAAATGGTTTGAAATGAGATTGATTGACTTTTAGTCTTCTCACAAAAATGTCAAGGTATTATTAAATTAATTGAAATTTATTTATGAAAATGCATGGACCTAAGTCCAAGTTTATTATGAAAGTGGTTCAAGTTTCCAAACAAGAAGAGTTTTCAAAAGGAGGGAGAAGATTTTTGAAATTAAAGAAAATGGGAGGAGAAGAAGAGACTACCCTAAAGCATAAGGTAAAAGCTAGGGATAAGAACCATCTAACCAACAAGAAGCCAATACTTGACATTATGAGTCAATATAGAATTCCCATTCTTTGGATTGAAACCAAGCAAGCAAAGATACTAGACCTCTTGAGAGAACCAAATTTCAAGTGTATTAAGTCTTCGCAAAAATTGGGCAGAGTAACGGCTGTATACGGGTGAATTCCAGATTACAAATTAAGAGTGTAATCACAATAACCTGCACACAAAACAAACAAACAACCCAATGTCTTGAGGTAAACCTCAAGAACTCCAGACAAAATATCAAATAAAGTCACAAAGTCTCCAAGATAGGCCAAGGTCTCTAATCCTAAGTCCAAGAAGTCCAATACTCCATAATGCCAAGGATAGTAACCAAATAGTCCAAGTATCATTAAAGATTTTTATGGTTCATGTTGATTATTAGGTGTCTTTAAAAGGAAAAGAAAAGCTCAAGTGAGCAAAATAAAAATGACATAAAAGTAAATGCTCAAGTGAGCAAAATAAAAAATGGCATGAAATGTAAATACTTAAATTAAATGGTACATAAAGCATAAAAAATAAAAGCATAAAGTAAAGTCAATTATTAGAAATTAGTGGTTAGTTGGATGACCATCTTGAAACTTGCATTTGGAACTCATTAGAGGATTGGTAGAACCAAAGCCTCCACACAACAAGTTGCATTTTCTTTTTGTCAAGTATATCATCCATTTAATAAATTCTCAAGGCAACATTTAATGATCAACGATGTTTAAGTGATCCACGTTGACCAAAGGTGTTGTAGATCCATTAGAGGATTGGTAGAACCAAAGCCTCCACACAATGAATCTCAAAGTTATTGGATCAAAGAGATCAAATTAACATACTTGGGCTTGCAATCATAAGTTTGGGCCACGAATGATCATTTATTCGAATCAGGACAAAATTTAGCGCTATGTTAAGCAATCGTAAGTGGACTTATGTAGAAGTCGCACCTATTTTGAGGCCGGTCAATAGCAATCTATGTACTTCATGTTTGGATAAATGATATAGAGATCACCATCCCTTAACATGTAGCACAATTAAAAAAAAGAAAGGGATAAGATGAAAAGGGAGGGGAATGATAAGCTAATTTGGATCGCCATTTCAAAATTCTTTCATCTTTAAATTCAACCACTCCTCTAGATGGATTAAAGCACTAAACATATCATTAATCCAAAGCACCAAAAATGAATTAAATAATTCACTCTTAGGTAGATTTGAATTGATTAACATTTATCCAACTTCATCTACATCACAAAGCCCGTTGAGTTTAAAGACAAATTGGACATTTAAAATTGCAATCTAAATTATCCATCAAAGAGAGTGAGTAGAAAAAATATTTGAGTCAAAACAGCCCTAAAACAAGGCAGAAAAAGTATTTCCGACACTGTTACAATCGATTGTGCTTCGACAGCAACCTATTGCATCAGTGCAGTTTTTTTTTAATCAATTTTTTGTGACAAACAATTGCAATGTTGCAACAATTGATTGCAACCTGTTAAAATCAGTCAAAAACATCATCTCAAGGATCAAATTCTTGTTCTAACTTTTTATCAAACACCTTATGATCATGGGTCCAATTGAGCATGAAAATTCCATCAAATTATGAGAAAATAGCACTAATGGAATCATAAAACAGTGCTCAATGAATCAAAACCAGAAATCCACAAGAGATCACATTGTGAAAGATGATGATCCAACTTACCAAAGGTAGAATTAGAGAATTATCAAACAACTTCCAGAATTTGCTTCAATTCAACAACAAGAATCAATTACCAAAGCTTGGATGTAGAGAATTAATGAAGAAAAAGTGTTTGGATGAAGGTTTAGCTCAAAGATTAGTAAGCTTCAATGCAAAGTTTACTAACTTTTTGAAAATGGAGCTTTGAGTGAATTTGGTAGATGGAGAAAATTGAGAGATTTTTTAGCAAGATGAGTTTGGCTATCAAAAGCTTATCATTTGAATGAAATGAAGTCTCTATTTATAGAGTTTTAAGATTGGGATTAGTGGTAATTTGGTAATTGATTCTTGGAGCCAAAATTGAATTAATGATATAATTTTCAAATTATGCAGAAAAAATTGGAGCAAAAAATATGACAGTTTTGAAATTGCTGGCTTTTTTCAAAAATCACATGTATTTTGCTGTTATGAGTCGATACATGGGTAGTATGCATCGACACATCCTAGTTGTATAACACAACATGTGTCGATACATGCCTCTATGTGTCGATACATACTGCTTCTTCAACACAATACAGAATCACACAAACTGCATGAGTCGACACATAACACGTATGTGTCAACACATGCTAGGTATACAAACAGGATGAGTCGATACATAACATGCATGTGTCGATACATGCTAGTTATACACAACAGGATGAGTCGATACATACATGCATGTGTCGACACATGCTAGTTATACACAACAGGATGAGTCTATACATACCTTTATGGGTCGATGCATGCTGTCTTTCGCCACAATACAAAATCAATCAACTTGGAAAACCTTATTTGTTGGATGCTTCGACTTGGTACCTACAAAACACAATTTTGCAAAGACAAGGACAAATATTTTTTTTGTATTTTGATTAGAAGTTAGTAAATCAACACATATACAAAATACACAACCAAGGTACTTGGAGATTCCTCAAGAGAAAACTTAAAGATAGGAGATAGAAAAAGAGGAAGAACCAACCCTAATGTGATCTTGTTATGATCAAGTTGACATGATATGATAGGGGAATCTTATGGGAAAAAATTGGGGTACAACATCTCTAAAGGTCTTTCCTGTGCTTTTTCATCTTTCCTTATTGGATAAAAGAAAAGTCGGTTGCAACTCTTGCTAAACCGCAACATTTGCGAACACAAACGTAAAACCTCAAGTCAGTTCTCCCACCCTATCACAGAACTGACGACTCTGCTGGGGACATATCTTAAAAGTGGGGTTACCTTAGGGTTAGATCACATTTACTTGCTTTCATTGTTTGATTTGTATGATTTACATTTAGTTCTCTGTTTGGGCTTGCTTTGATCCTCCACCCGGATCTGGGACACATTTTTAGGTAAATAGCAATAGATTGTGGAAACTGTACGGCATCGACCGATATGGTTGAAACAATGGCTATGTTAGTGTGACACATTTTTGGGTATCGGTATCCCTTGTGGTGAATCGAGGAGAATACAGGGCCGCTGAGTGGCGTCATGAAGCACTAACAGGCTTTAGAACCCTAATTGAACAAACTTGGCCATTAGGACGTAGTGAGATAGTGGTTTCGGTGTAGAGCTGAAAATTGGTTGATACTCGATACTACACTCATTGAGGCTAGACTTTTGGGATATCTCGGCCGCAAGAAAAGATTGATTGTGCTGAGACAATGCCCAAGAGAAAGGTCGGTGATATTTAGATCCTTTAGAACCCGATCACTATTACTAGGACAAGTTTGAGTCAACTAAACTTCAAGAAGGTACTTACCTATAAAGCCTCATGCAAGCCTAAAACATAGGGATTTGTTTGCTTTATATGTATATACTTGTACATAACATCATAAACATCAAAAGCATCATGAGCATGCTCACTAACCATTTCAAGGATTTAGAAGTTTATCTTTGTTTTTGTTTTGTAGGTCATGAATCATGTCTGAAGAAACACCATCTGAATCAGCTTCGTAAAAGCACACCCTCAACTTCAAGAGTTAGCCTCAAGAGTTCCCGGGGATTCTCCTTTCATCAAGAAATACGGTCGACTCCTCAGTTTGGATACATCCAGTTTCCAAGAAGAGATGATGTGTGCAATGTTTCGATTCTTTGATCCCGTGCATCATTGTTTCACTTTCCTGGACTATCAGTTGGTATCTACACTGGAAGAGTTCTCTCTACTCTTAGGGGTGCCCGTGCTTGATCAGATTCCATTCACTGGTCTAGAAGAGACTCCAGAACTTGAAGTCATCGCTGAAGCTTTGCATCTAAAGAGAGCAGACATCATAGCCAATTGGGAGACAAGAAGTGGGGTCAAAGGTTTCCTAGCCAAGTTTCTATTGGAGAAGGCTCGTTCATTCTGGGCCGACATGGATTTCCAAGCTTTTGAAGACATCCTGGATCTTCTCATTTATGGTCTGGTTCTATTCCCCAATTCAGATCAATTCATAGACGTTAATGCCATCAAAGTCTTTCTCTCTCGCAATCCCGTACCTACCTTACTGGGAGACATCTTGCATTGCCTTCATACCCGCACCATGAAGAAAAGAGGTACTCTTTTGTGTTGTATTCCCGTACTCGCTAAATGGTTCACTTCACACCTGCCTCAATCAGCCTTAAAGAACGAGCAAAGATTGACATGGTCCCAAAGGATGATGTCCCTCACCCATTATGACATCCATTGGTGTTCGAGATCCTTGGAAGATGTCTCTATCATTGACCATTGTGGGGAATTCCCTAACGTACCTCTGCTTGGTATTAGGGGAGTTATCACCTACAATCCCTGCTTAGCTCTTCGACGGTTTGGGTATGCCCGAAGAGACGGTCCCCATGAAACACTCATTCAAGGTCTGGTGTTCGATTACGGCAAAGAAGACCAAGGTTACCACCAGAGATTTACACGAGCTTGGAGAATGGTGAACAAGGTGGATAGTAGAACTTTGGGACACAAAAACTCTATCCCTCTCGAGCTTTACCTTAGGCGGGTGCGAGCTCGTGCTCAAAGTTTCGTGATGCCTTACCCTTCCATCCTTCCTGTCCTTATATAGTATGTTGTTGAAGGAGACGTCCCGTACACTGTCCTTCATCCTGAAATGCCTACCTCTCTCGAGGATTTGCAGAAAGCTTGGGTTCAGTTGAAGGAATAACGAGACACCTTTGAAGCCCAGTTTTATGCAAGTGAAAAGAAGGTTCTAGAGCTCACCAAACTGCTTCAAGAAGAGAAAAACCTGAATGCCTACATTGCTCCAAAGAGGATGCGGTCAACCTTCTTGTCTTAGGAGTTTTTGTTGTATTTTGTTTCTTTCATTGTAAGCCCAAAGAGGCATGTTATATTCAAAATTGGATTTAATATAATGTGTGAACGAATTTAAATCTCTAAATTTCCTTGAAATCATTTTCATATTGCATCTTCATCTATCATAACATCATACAGGTTTCTCATAATAGGTCTCCTTATCCTTCTACTATTTATTTCAGTGAGATGGATGTTGAACAGACCGTGAAAGATCTTCAGGCGCAGAACGCCAAGTTTCAACAAATGCTCTTGGCTCTGATAAAAGGACAAGAGGAGTTGAAGACTCTACTGGCCAAAGATAAGAAGAAGAAAGCGAAGAAGTCAACCGGTGTTGTGATTATGGGGAGAAGGTCCAAAGGTCAAGCAAGTCGGACTTTGGACTTTGCAACATCATCGGGTGAAGGAGATAATCAAGGAGACGGGACCCAGGAAGTGAACAACGACCCAACATCCGAGGAAGAGGAAGAGCCTGATTACTCTGAGGAACAATATCCTCCTGCTGATGATAAATACAAACAACTAGAGGATCGTTTGAATGCTATGGAGATTCAGAGAGTACCCGGTTTGGATTTTGAAGAATTAGGACTTATCTCAGGGGTTGTCATCCTGCAAAAATTCAAGGTCCCCACTTTCGCCAAATATGACGGCGTTTCTTGCCCAAAGCTACATCTAAGGTCATACATCAGAAAGATCCAACCCCATACGGCTGATAAGAATTTGTGGGTGCATTTCTTCCAAGAGAGCTTGTTAGGGACACAGTTGGATTGGATTTATAAATTGGAAGGGACAAATGTTCGCAATTGGGAATATTTGGCTACCGCCTTCTACAAACAATATCAGTACAATGCTGATTTAGCTCCGACTCGAATGCAATTGCAAGGCATGTCTATGGGAACAGGTGAAGGTTTCAAAACCTATGCTCAGAAATGGAGGGATCTCGCAGGCAGAGTCCAGCCCCCTCTATCAGACAGAAAATTAGTGGATATGTTCCTAGGCACCTTATCAGGTCCATTCTTCAACCACCTGATCAGAAGTTCCTCGGCTGGATTTACTGAACTAATCATGACTTGTGAGCGGGTCGAAGCCTGTATAAAAAGTGGCAAAATTCAAAAAGATGCATCTTCGAGCACAACAAAGAAGCCTTTCACTGGTAAGAAAGAGGCCAGTGCCATTTATGACCCGAGAGACCGGAGCAGAGCAGGATACCGTCCAACGGTAAGTGCTGTAATAATACCTAGGCCTGTGGTTGTCCCACAATGCAACAATCAGTAAAGTGTAGAAAGACCACAAAGGCAGTTCACTCGGATCAGCATGACATTGGCAGACGTTCTACCCCATTTGTTGAGATCTAACTTGGAAACTTTAAAGGAGGCTCCCAAGAATCCTAATACCTCTTCTCCTCATTACAATCTGAACGCTAGGTGCGCCTATCATTTTGGGAGTCCTGGTCACGACACTAATGATTGTTGGACTCTAAGAAATAAGGTACAAGACCTGATTGAAGCTAAAGAGATTGAGTTTGACGCTCCAGAGAAGCCCAATGTCATAACTGCTCCTATGCCTAATCACAACATGGAGTTAACGCCATTGATACTAATCCATTTGTAACCTCGGTGGACGAAGTTTCCACTCCTCTTATGACTGTTAAGAAAAATTTGTTGTCGGCCGGTTTATTTCCGGGTATGGTGAAGGTTGCCACATATGTTCATTCCTACCTTCTGGTTTCCATTTTCTGAGGTCAGGTGTTCAACGCCTGATGGACAATAAAGAAATTTTGTTCAAGAAAACTCTGGTTCCCGCTATTCCATCTAAATACATTGCTATTATAACTATTTCCGCCAGTCCTTCCAAGGCCTCCTCGAGAAGACCTGTTAGGATTACACCTGCTACGAGATTTGCTCCGCTAATAATCACATGTCCTGGTCCTATCTCGTACGCCTCGGACAAAGCCGTTCCTTGGCATTATGGCGCCGATATTTACTATCATGGCGTTAAACAAAACTTGAAGACCGAAGAAGTTGATCCTGATATCGGTAACATTGTCGGGACCAACAAGATTACTAGAAGTGGAAGGGTTTTCTCTCCTGAGATTTCCCCTAAGACTGTCAACAAGCCTGTTATCAGTCCATCTGGCATATCAACTAATATTCCTTTTCTCACTCCAGTTGTCGCCCCTGCCGATAAGTCATATGGGACTCGCGGCAAAGAAGTTATAGGTGAGCCTGCCCGGATGGAGGCACCTAGAAAGATTGTTGTGGAAGCCTCTAAGCAAGAGATAGAGGAAATTTTGAAAATAATCAAAAAGAGTGACTACAATATGGTCGAACAGTTGGGGAAGACCCCCTCAAAGATATCCATGTTATCCTTGTTGTTGTGCTCCGAGGCCCGTGTGAAGGCTTTCATTGCATTCCTCAAAATTGTGCATGTGCCGCAAGAGACTTCAGCTGATCAATTCAAAGATTGTGTGGCTAGCTTGACTGCCGACAATGGGTTGGGTTTCTCAGATGCCGACTTGACACCGAAGGGAAGAAAGCATAATGATGCTCTGCATGTCTCGATTGAATGCAGAGGCACCACTATGGCTCACGTGCTGATAGATACTGGGTCTTTACTGAATGTTCTGCCAAAGAAAGTGTTGGACCATTTGGATTGCGAGGGTTTGACTTTAAATCCTAGTAACATTATGGTAATGGCTTTTGACGGATCAAAGAGAATGGTGCATGGGGAGGTGAATATCCCTGTCAAAGTAGGCTCTCGGACGTTCGAGTCCACCTTCTACATGATGGATATCAGGCCATCATACTCCTGTTTCTTGGGTCGTCCTTGGATCCACGAAGCTGGGGCTGTTACTTCCACACTTCACCAAATGCTGAAGTATCCGGTGAAAGGAAAGATTGTCACAGTACGGGGTGAGGAGGAATACATGGTGAGCCACCTCAATTCCTTCCGCTACATGGAGATGGATGGAGAATTTATAGAGACTCCTTGTAAAAACTTTGAAGAGGTCCCCCGGATTTTAGCGTCAACCGAGACCACTACCAGTACCAGATCTCCTCTGAAGATGGCTTCTCTCAGGGATGCAAGAGCAATAGTTGAAGAAGGCAGGAATACCAATTGGGGACAGCTTCCTGAGTTTATTCACAAAACTGACAAGTTTGGTTTGGGCTTTACTTCAGGAGCTCAGAGAGCTATTCGACGCGCTCGAGTTGGAGGACTTCCCCTATGCATCAGCAGTCGAGAGGTCAGTGTTATTGAAGACAGTGAAGAAGACTCTGATTTTGACAGCTGGATTTACCCGACTACCAATGGTGGACCGAGTAATTGGACGACCAGAGATTTCATACCAATTTATTTTGTTCCACAATAATTTGTCTTATTTGTTTTTAAACTTGTAATGAACAAATTAAACTTTATTGCCTTGTGTCTTACCCGAGGCACGATGGCTCTATCTGTGAGGGTTATTATGTGTCATCTCATATATCATTAATGAAACATTGGACTTTCTTTGCATACAAATTTTGCACTCTCTGTTTTTCTTTTTTGTCTTTGCTTTATCAATACAGATATGCTCTTACACACACTCACATATCAAACTGCAAATCCATATCCACTATGGATCCTATTGACAACAATCCTGCTATTGCCAGTTATGACTTCAAAAATCCGATCAACCAAGCTGAGGACGAAGATGAGGACGATTGTGAGGTACCTGGAGAGCTTGCTAGACTGCTACAGCAGGAAGAGAGGGCTATACAGCCTCATGAAGAGCCAATTGAGACAATAAACTTGGGTACAGAAATAGACAGAAAAGAGGTCAAAATAGGTGCAAATCTGAAGCTTAACGTCAAACAGAGGTTGATATAAATGTTGCACGACTACATTGAGATATTCGCCTGGTCCTATGAAGACATGCCTGGTTTGGACACTGGTATTGTGGTACATCGCCTGCCGACTAAGGAAAACTGCCCACCAGTTAAACAGAAGGTCCGCCGTATGCGCCCTGGAATGTCAGAGAAAATTAAGGCAGAGGTCATGAAGTAGTTCGATGCGGGATTCTTAGCTATCACCTCCTATCCGCAGTGGGTTGCTAACGTTGTTCTGGTGCCTAAGAATGACGTTAAGGTACAGATATATGTGGATTATAGAGATCTAAACAGGGCAAGCCCCAAGGATGACTTCCCGCTTCCTCATATTGATGTTCTGGTCGACAACACCGCACAGCACAAAATATTTTCCTTCATAGATGGTTTCTCTGGCTACAACCAGATCAAGATGGCTCCCGAAGACATGGAAAAGACAACTTTCGTTACGCAGTGGGGCACTTTCTGCTACAAGGTGATGCCTTTTGGGTTGAAGAATATCGGGTAAACCTATCAACGCGCCATGGTAGCTTTATTTCATGACATGATACATCATGAGATAAAGGTCTACGTTGACTATATGATAGCCAGATCACAAATGGAAGAAGAGCACCTTGATCACTTACATAAACTATTTGAGAGGCTGAAGAAGTACAAATTGAGATTGAATCCAAACAAGTGCACGTTCAGAGTCCGGTCTGGTAAGCTCCTAGGCTTTGTCGTCAGCAACAAAGGTATCGAGGTTGATCCTGCCAAGGTTAAAGCGATACAAGAGATGCCTTCTCCTCGTACTAAGAAAGAAGTCATAGGATTCTTGGGACGTTTGAATTACATCGCCAGGTTCATTTCTCACCTGACAGCTACTTGTGAGCCAATCTTCAAGCTCTTGAAAAAAGATCAAGTAGTCAACTGGAATGACGAATGCCAAGTTGCTTTTGACAAAATCAAGGAATATTTACAAGAGCCTCCTGTGTTGTTACCACTCATCAAGGGAAGACCTTTAATCCTGTATTTGACTGTTTTAGAAAAATCAATGGGGTGTATGTTGGGGCAGCATGACGGGTTTGGCCGAAAAGAGCATGCTATTTATTACTTGAGCAAAAAGTTTACCGAATGTGAAACAAGATATTCACTGCTCGAGAAAACTTGTTGCGCTTTGGCATGGGCTGCTCTCTGGCTGAGACAGTATATGCTGACCCATACTACTTTGTTGATATCTAAAATGGATCCGATAAAATACATCTTTGAGAAGCCTTCTCTTTCTGGAAGAATAGCGAGATGGCAGATGATCCTGACAGAATATGACATACAGTATACTACCCAAAAAGATATAAAAGGTAGTGTAGTAGCTGATAACCTCGCTCACCAAGCTGTGGAAGACTATCAGTCCATGAAGTTCGAATTCCCGGATGAAGACATCATGACATTAGACAACTGCGAAGAAATCGGGCCATATGACAGACCTGAACAAGGATCCCGATGGACCCTGTTCTTTAATGGAGCATCTAATGCACTTGGCAATGGTATCAACGTTGTACGCATATCGCTGGAAGGATGTCATACTCCCTTTACTGCCAGACTTTGTTTCAACTGTACGAACAACATGGCAGAATACGAAGCATGCATCTTCGGTCTCAAAGCTGCTATAGACTTGGGGATCAAATCCTTAGATGTATTTGGAGATTCAACTTTGGTCATCAGTAAGATCAAAGGGGAATGTGACACCAAACACCCCAACATTATCCCTTACAAATAACATGTGTTGACATTGTTGCCGCATTTTGAGAAGATTACCTTCGAGCATTTTCCGCGAGAAGAAAATCAGCTAGCAGATGCACTAGCTACAATGTCATCTATGTTTAAACTTAATTGGGATAACGAGGCTCCTCAAATAACCATTGAGTGGATGGCTGAACCAGCCTACTGTCACGATATCGGTACTGAAGAAGTAGTGGATCGACCTCGGTTCCATGAAGTTAAAAGGTATCTCGAGTCTCAGGAATATCTAGAAGGAGCTTCGGTAAATGACAAGAAGTTCCTAAGAAGATTCTCGGCTAAGTTCTTCCTTAGTAACGACATTTTGTACAAACGCAGTCATGACTCTGTATTACTTTGGTGCATAGACAAGGTTGAAGCTGAAAGGATCATGGTTGAATTACACGAAGGCACTTTTGATACCCATTCCAGTGGGCATACGATGGCAAAGAAAATCCTACGGGCATGCTATTATTTGTCTACCATGGAGGCAGATTGTTATCAGCACTCTCGAACTTGTCATAAATGCCAAATCTATGCTGATAAGGTGCATATACCTCCGGTTCCTCTAAACGTCTTGACAACCCCGTGGCCCTTTGCAATGTGGGGCATCGATATGATTGGAGAAATCAGGCCCACATCCTCTAATGGGCATCGCTTTATCCTAGTAGCCATTGATTATTTCACGAAATGGGTTGAAGCAACCTCTTTTGCCATAATAACTAAGAACGTGGTGGCGCGGTTTTCCGACATAATCTAATTTGTCGATATGGTGTTCCATAGAGAATCATTACTGACAATGGTACAAATCTCAATAATACAATGATCACCGAGCTCTGTAAACAATTTAAGATACAACATCACAACTCTTCTCCCTACTGGCCGAAGATGAATGGCGTTGTCGAAGCAGCTAACAAGAACATCAAGAAGATTGTACAGAAGATGACGGTAACATACAAAGACTGACACGAGATGCTACAATTCACTCTTCATGGGTACCGTACCTCAGCACGGACATCAACAGGGGCAACACCCTACTCTCTGGTATATGGCATGGAGGCAGTCCTACCCATTGAGGTTCAGATTCCCTCCCTAAGGATTATGAGAGATGCAGGCCTAAACGAAGACAACTGGACCCAAACCCAACTTGATCAGTTAAATCTAATCGATGAAAAGAGACTTACTGCTATCTTCCATGGTCAGATGTATCAAAAGCGGATGATTAAGGCTTTTAACAAGAAAGTCAGGCGTCAAGAATATCAAGTCGGAGATCTAGTGATCAAGCGCATCATACTGCCGCAAGGTGACCCCCGGGGCAAATGGAATCCCACATACGAAGGGCCATTTGTGGTTAAAAACATTTTTTCAGGTGGAGTCATGATTCTGACCACCATGGACGGTGACGACCTTCCTCATCCTATCAATGCAGACATAGTGAAAAGATACTACGCATAATCAAAGACCCGCTAGGTTGACTGGCCTAGGCAAAAATAAGGGCTTTCCGAAGAACCAAAAGGGTTCGGGAAAAAATAAGGGATGAAAATGAAAAAATCTATACACCCGGCAAGTCGAAAACCTGAAAAGGCGACTTGGGAAAAAAAGGGTATCCCGGTAGGCCGAAAACCCGAAAGGGCGGTCCAGGTAAAATTTAGGGATGAAAAGCGTATCACTATGTCCCATTGGATCACCCTGCGATCTGACCTCAGTATCAACTGTCAAACTCAAACGACATCAATCAATTTAATCAACTTCGGACAAGCAGCAAAGTGAGGAGACACTTGCAGGCATAGTGGCAATAGCAAATTTGAAACCCAATGGGATTGTTACACATAGCTGTTTTCTTTCTGTTGTACACAATATTGTATATCCTTCTTTTTTTTGGCGGTGTTCTCTTACTAGAGCGTCATCTTCCTTGTACAAAAGTGCCTGTTATAGGCCAACTTCAAAATTAATACAAGTTATTTTTACAAAACTATTTGTTTTTCTTTTTCTGTTTTGTTTTTGCAAGAACGTCCAATGATTTATTCTTGACATATGCATTTGAATATGATTGTTGTTCAAAAATATTTGCATAAGGAAACCAAAGACAATTGCTCATAACTTAAGAAACAGGAACAAAAGACCAGAAATATCAAAATCGACAGTTACCATGTCTAGCACGTACCAGGGCAGAGACAGTTTTGGAGCACAATCATCAAAACATGTGACTGTGATCGGTGGAAATAGAACTAACTGTTTTGGAATGCTGGTTCGCGAAATGTCGCGGTAAGCAAGAGTCGCCACCGTCTTTTATTTTCTCCAACAAGGAAAGGACAAAAGCACAACAAAATTCCTTTTCGAGATGTTTCTCGGTTCGGGAGGTAGATTATAGAAAGGGAAGATGTTATCACCCTTTCTATCCGTGGTTATCCACGGGCTCTTAGGTACTTGCTCACTATGTTTTCAAAAATGTTTGCTTTTCTTGTGTTTGTGGGTTTTGAAAAAGTTTGTTTGAAAACTTCGATTTAACTCTTGTATCAGTCCTCAAGAGTGTCATGAAGTGTTTGTTTGAAAACTTTTGTCAGAAAAAGGTAAGTGCGAAAAGTATTTTTGTTTTGAAAGAGCAAGTACCTTAGAACCTCTACCTACTCAAAAGAAATTAGGCTGTGTAAATGTCCTTTAGACAGTACTATCCCACTATTGAGAAGTAGGTAGCACCGTCGTTGGAGTTATTCGGGTCAATTCGATTATATGGGACATGTGGTCACCAAAGCAATAGTAGGACACCTTAGCGGTAACCCTAGTGTCCTAGATCCTTTTTATCCGAGGCAACTGTTTCGAGGCAACTTGGATCTTTAGACAGGAGGGCGACCTCTAAAACACCCTATACTTGATGACCACCTTGAGGCAACCAAGTGAGGCGTACCCTAGGAGTGGCATTTGCATGTGTGTCAGGTTTCATGTTAAGATTATCTTTGCACATTTATATGGTGAGCTACGAGTTGGTTTTAATTTTCATACAAGTCTTGTCATGCATAATTAACAGTTAATAGTGCGGAAAATAAATTGCGGAAAATGAATCTACGCTATTACAAGGCGTCGGGTTTTACATCGCCAAAAACAGAACCCTTTGGAAAATAAATACGAGAAATTAAAGAAAGCGATAAAGTCCTAATTAAGTATTACATTCTCGGAGCAGATACATAAATATGAATTAAAATAACGAATTAAAAATAAATATGCGCGCGAAAGAATTGAATCGGGACGTCCTTAGGGTTTGTACCCTTTTTGAGAAAAGAATTGAAATTGGTCCTTTTTTTGCAATTAAATTAAATACTAAACCTAATTTACTAATTAATTAATTATTTACAAGAAAAAGTATTTTTGTGGTTTTTTATGTTTTTAATGAAATAAAATAAAAAGAAATTAAAAGTGTCAAAAGAAAAACCCTAAGTCTAATTCATTTTATTTATTATGAAAAAATATCAAAATTAAACATAATTAAACTAAATTATTAGAATTTATTTACAAAATAATAACTATTTAAATTTAATCAATAAAAATATTATTATTTTTTCTGTTTTCTGGATTTATTATGGAAAAATAATTATTTAGTTAATAGTTAATTAAGAATTAAATTTAAACAAGTAAAATAAAAAAATATAAAAGAAAAATAAAGAGGCAAACTCATGGGGGGTGATGGTCCAGCAAGGAGGTGAGCAAGCAGATTCAGGCCCACTAACACACAAGCCCTTTTGACTTTCCCTGATTGTCCATGATACGCTTTGACCTGGAATATG
This sequence comes from Vicia faba, assembly GCA_948472305.1. Lineage (NCBI taxonomy): Eukaryota > Viridiplantae > Streptophyta > Magnoliopsida > Fabales > Fabaceae > Vicia > Vicia faba. Next base: position 25,217,938 of record OX451740.1, read on the forward strand.
GTGGTCGTCCACTCATGATCTTCTGATTATTGCATGTGGCCACTTGGCGCTTAGATGTGAAAGGTGCATGATAGAACGCTTTGGATAGCCTGCATGAGATTACATAAGAAAAAGTAGAAACAATTTATTTGGGGGACCTGGGATTCGAACCCAGGTCCCAATGATCAATACACAAACGCCTTGGCCATCTGAGCTGCACGCTTCATTTGTTATCAAAACAACACGCAATCATTATATTGGTAAACCAAAACATGTGCCTGGAAAAAAAATATAAACGGGCGTTTTTTTGAAAAGGACGAATAAGAGGGAGACGCGTCAGCGTCTTCTTCCTTGGTCACTGGTTTTTTACCTGCGGATTTCTATCCGCAGGAAACTCGTAGGTCCTTCCTAGAATTGTCCCTAGGCTTTAAAAACTCATTCCAGAACCATGGTTATGATCGTCTATGTCTCCTGAGTTCATCCATGCTCATGATTTGTTCTAATTGTACCTGGAAACAAAATGCCTAAAAACAACACAAACAAACCCTAGACGCGGGTATCATCATATAAGGCCTAAAAACGAAATTGAATAACGCCATTAGGTTAGAAATCAAACAAGGAACACAAATATGCCAATGCTTTTGAGAAAAATTGCAAGAATTGAAGGTTTCGATTTAGTGTGCAGGGGCGAGTTTGTGAGAACTTACAGTGCTTTGTAGGTGGTCTTTGGACGTGGTAATGGTCGTCTTAGCTTCAGTGGCTAGCAAGGAAGAAGATCACGTTCTTATTTTGGTCTGAAAACGCCTGCAACCCTGTTCTTGATCTCCCACTTTTCCAACAATTTTTCAGTTTTGCTTTGGCCGTTTTAGCAATGTCTAGGTCGTGAATTAGGTTTAGGTTACTTGTATATGTATATGGCAAGCAGTCTAGGTCAAAATATGGGCTTGTATCTTTGTGTATTGAAGTTTTGAGATTTGATTGACCACCATTGAAAACCTTTCCATATTTGAAGTAAATCTAAGATTTTATGCACAAAAAAGGCTTAGCACGAATTTGTTAGTTGGCACATGGTATATGAAAGCTGTTCAAATCAAAAAGATACTATTCCATTGATTTTTAGATTTTAATTGAATTATTATGGATTTAAAATGAATTAAATCAATAAAAAATAAATAAAATAGAAAAATAAATGTTTGATCCTGAAATTAATCATGGGACACGTGTGTGGCATGACAAGGCTGAATCAAGTGGAAGAAAGTGGGCCCTTTTGTCAAAAATTGAAGTTTCAAGGATAGTTGACTTTTGCATATTCACAAAAATTTCCCAACTTCTCCAATGCATATCTTGCTCAATTTTGATCATATGAACATGTTCTTGGACATTTTGGAAAGGTCTTGAAGTCCTCTAACCAATTACTTTGGTCCCATGTCATTTGGATTTACCAATCTCAAGTTATGGTCTTTGACTTAAAGTGCATTTTTGTTGACTTTTGAAATTGATCTATAATGTAGAAATTGATAACTTTTTGTGAGAGCATTTCTTGGACTTGGAATGTGAAGATGACTTGTAGGAAATGCCATCCCCTTAAAAATGAGAATTGGATGGGATTTTTCTGATGAACCATGAAAAAGTTATGCCTTGGTCAAGATACAGTTGACTTTTCTGTTGTCCAAAAATAGCAACTTTTGCATCCTTGATGATTTTTGAGCCATTCTTGTGGAATCATGATCAAGACTTGATCAAATGATGATTGTGGCCTAAAAATAAGATGTTGACCAAAAATTCTGACTTTTGACTGCCAAATGACCATTTTACCCCTACAGTTGATTGTGAACCAAATGGGCTTTTTGACTGTGCAATTTGCCTCTGTAAGTCTTGAGACTTGGCATGTAAATGCTTGGCAATGTATATAGGCCTATGGGACTTGATTGAGCCATTGAAAACCTCAAATTCCTTGAGAGAACCAAAACCCTAATTTGAACTAGCTTATGAGGCATTTGGACTGTGCAATCTTTGAGTAGTCTTGAACCATTTGAAGATGATCCTTGACACCCTTGGAGAATATGGGAGGGAAAATTTTGGGGTACAACAGTTGCCCCTGTTCAATCTTCTTAGACCTTAGGATGTAGATTGGCTTGCGCGCCTTTCGTGATCCGAAGGTGGAAGATGATTGAACACTAGAGTGCTCAGAAATTTGCACTCGCATAGTAGAATATCAGCAATGTGATGTCGGGAATGGGCTTACAGATGCCATTTGGAGAGATGATGGATAGGAGGATGGGCTTATAGATGCCATCTGGAGCTGTGACAGAATCTTGTCGGGAATAGGCTTATAGATTCCATTTGGAAGTGTAATGGATAGTTGTGAAGATGGGCTTAAAGATGCCATCTGAAGGTGTCGATCGCGTAAGAGATTCCTTAGCGAGAACTTGCGTACTTGAGAAAGAAAGAAAATTTTCTGGCCTGTTACAGGTGTTGATCTTCAAACTCTTCATGTAGATATGCCCTGGCTAGATACAGGTATCGAATCTACCATCAATCGCTCACAGATATTCCCTGGCTAGATACAGGTATCAAATCTGGAATTAGTCGTCCATAGATATGCCCTGGCTAGATACAGGTATCGAATCTGGAATTAGTCGCTCACAGATATGCCCTGGCTAGATACAGGTATCAAATCTGGAACTTCAAACTCTTCATGCAGATATGCCCTGGCTAGATACAGGTATCGAATCTACAATCAATTACTCACAGATATGCCCTGGCTAGATACAGGTATCGAATCTGGAACTTCAAACTCTTCATGCAGATATGCCCTGGCTAGATACAGGTATCGAATCCATAATCAATCGCTCACAGATATGCCCTGGCTAGATACATGTATCGAATCTGGAACTTCCAACTCTTCATGCAGATATGGCCCTGGCTAGATACAGGTATCGAATCCACAATCAATCGCTCACAGATATGCCCTGGCTAGATACAGGTATCGAATCTGGAACTTCAAAAGTTGATGGTAATATCCTTTGATTGACCTTTTCCTGAAAAGGCAAAACATTAGTTGTATGCAATGTCATGATGTATGAAATGCATGATGTCATGATGTTCTCAAAAATAAATGAGATCGTATCGTATGCACTTTATCATGTATGTAAGAAGGATGTATGAAATGTGAAATGTCTATGAATGTATTTTCGTCTAGGAAAATAAATCCTTGACGAATGCCAGGAAGCTGAATCCTGGGCTGATGTTGAAGAGTAAAGTTCTTTGTTTCCGCTGGGGATGATGATTGCAAGAATAGACCGGCAGGAGAAGATGACTCCATTGGGGAATAAACTTGTTGGAGAGATTACTCTGCGGGGAATTACTCTGTGGGAAGGGATACTTCGCTGAGATTTTGATAATTACTCCGCTGGGGATTCCGTTGATGAGCTATGTTGGGGAATTTGATGAACTCCGCTGGGGGATAGGAAGAACTTCGCCGAGGACGGTCTTTCCATGGTAATTAGCTGAGGATAACCCGGTTAGACCTTGGTGGGGAATAACCTTATGAATAAAGCCGGGGAGATGCTTTTGCACTCTGCGGGAGATAAGCTTCCAGAATCTACTGGGGATAAGCTTCCAGAATCTACTGGGGAGAATGATTCAACTCTCCTGGGGAAACTTTTGGACTGCACTTGGGAATGGCTCCACTGGGGTGTCTGGTATTCCGCTGGGGAACAGTCTTATATTAAGACTGCCGGGGATGCTTGCTTAGGAATATCTGTATACTCCGCTGGGGAATATTGAGATCTTCTGGGGATATCCAACTTCCTTAAGGCTGACAGTAGACTAACTCTGCTTGGGGAGAGTGTTGCTGACTTGTTGGAGATATTGTGCCTTTATAGGGCTTATGGGAGACCAACTCTGCTCGGAGGAGAGTATTGTTGAATCCTGTCTTACTCTGCGGGGAGTGAAGGTATCTTGGTTACATTCTTCAACCGAACCTACCTTGGTACCTTGGTGGACAGAGCAACTAGATTTCCTAGACAATTCTTATTGCCCCTGTTTCTGACGTCACCTGTAATTAGTCCTTTGTTTCGCATGCAAGTATCTATGAGTTAGCAATTAATGTCAAATGCATATATCAAAAATGAACATTAGACGTTCTTTGCAAAACAAAACAGATAAAGGAAAAACAGTTGGCAATTTGTCTGGAAAAGTGAGTTTGTATTGATTTTGAAATTTGCCTGTAAATAGGCGTTTTGTGTACAAGAGGCTGAAGTCCTAGTAAGAGGACGCCGCCGAATAACGTAGAGTTTATACAATTTTGTGAAAAGGAAATAAAACAGCTATGTGAAAGATCCCACTGGGTCCCAACTCTGCTATCGCCCTTATGTCTTCAAGCGTCTCATCACTTTGCTGCTTAGTTGAGGATGAAGCTGACTGATTGGTGTCGTATGAGCCTGATAGTCGATGCCTAATTCTGGATGCAAGGTGATCCAATGAGACATAGTATTACGCTTATCCCTAACTTTTTCCTGGACCGCCCTTTCGGGTTTTCAGTCCACCGGGATACCCATTTTTGCCCAAGCCGCCTTTTCAGGTTTTCGACTTGCCGGGTGTACAGATTTTTTTCATTTCATCCCTTATTTTTGCCCGAACCCTTTTGGTTCGCCGGGAAGCCCTTATTTTTTCCTAGGTGTGTCAACCTAGCGGGTCTTTTATCATACGTAGTATTTTTTTACTATGTCTGCATTGGCGGGGTGAGGAAGGTCGTCACCATCCATGGTGGTCAGAATCATAGCTCCTCCCGAGAAGATATTCTTAACCACAAATGGCCCTTCGTACGTGGGGGTCCATTTGCCACTGGGATCACCTTGAGGTAGGATGATGCGCTTGATTACCAGGTCTCGGACTTGATACTCTTGTCGTCTGACTTTCTTGTTAAATGCCTTGATCATCCGTTTTTGATACGTCTGACCATGACAGATAGCAGTGAGTCTCTTTTCGTCAATCAGGTTTAATTGATCAAGCTGAGTCTGGATCCAGTCATCTTCGTTCAAACCTGCATCCTTCATTATCCGGAGAGAGGGTATCTGGACTTCAATAGGCAAGACTGCCTCCATGCCATAGACCAAGGAAAAGGGTGTTACCCATGTTGACATCCTTGCTGAGGTACGGTACCCATGAAGAGCAAACGGTAACATCTCGTGCCAATATTTGTAGGTCACTGTCATCTTCTGCACAATCTTCTTGATATTCTTATTTGACGCTTCTACAGCCCCATTCATCTTCGGCCGGTAAGGAGAAGAGTTGTGGTGCTGTATCTTGAATTGCTCGCAGAGCTTAGTGATCATCTTGTTATTAAGATTGGTACCATTATCCGTAATGATCCTCTCGGGTACACCGTATCGACAGATCAGGTTATACCGAATGAACCGTGCCACGACGTTCTTGGTTACGGTAGCATAGGAAGCTGCTTCAACCCACTTTGTGAAGTAATCAATCGCCACTAGGATGAAGCGATGCCCGTTGGATGCCGTAGGTCTGATCTCGCCGATCATATCAATGCCCCACATTGCAAAAGGCCACGGCGCTATCAAGACGTTCAAAGGAACTAGAGGAATGTGCACCTTATCAGCATATATTTGGCATTTGTGACACGTCCGAGAATGTTGGTAACAGTCGGCTTCCATTGTGGACCAGAAATATCCTGCCGGAAGGATTTTCTTTGCCATGGTATGTCCACTGGAATTTGTTCCGAAGGTACCCTCATGCAGCTCTGCCATGATTCTTTCTGCTTTAGTCTTATCCACACAACGCAGTAAGGTTGAATCATGGTTTCGCTTGTAGAGAATGCCATTGCTGAGGAAGAACTTTGCCGCGAACCTTCTCAGAAACTTCTTGTCATTAACAGATGCGCCTTCAGGGTATTCTTGAGCTTCAAGATACCTTTTTACTTCATAATACCAGGGTTTTTCAATTACCTCTTCAGCCTCAAGATCACAGCAATGTGCAGGTTCATCCAATTTCCAAATGATGATCCGGGGAGCTTCATTATCCCATTTGACTTTGAACATAGAATACATCGTAGCCAGCGCGTCCGCCAACTAATTCTCCTCTCTTGGGAAGTGTTCAAAAGTTATCTCCTCGAAGTGGGGAATCAACGTCAACACATACTCTTTGTAAGGAATAAGATTTGGGTGTTTCGTATCCCACTCGCCTTTGATCTGATTGATCACGAGAGCGGAATCTCCGAAGACACTCAAAAACTTGATCCTTAAGTCAATTGCAGCTTGAAGACCCATGATACATGCTTCATACTCTGCCATGTTGTTGGTGCAGTTGAAACATAGCCGGGCAGTGAGTGGAGTATGAGTGCCTTTAGGGGATATGATCACGGCGCCAATACCGTTACCCAAAGAGTTTGAGGCTCCGTCAAAGTGCATAGACCATCAGGATCCTTCCTCAGGTCCTTCATCCGGTCCAGGCACTTCACAATCAGTCACTACCATGATATTCTCGTCTGGAAATTCAAAGTTCATCGACTGGTAATCGTCTACTGCCTGGTGTGCCAAATGGTCTGCCAATACACTTCCCTTGATTGCTTTTTGAGTCGTGTACTGGATGTCATATTCCATCAAGATCATCTGCCATCTTGCTATTCTTCCGGACAAGGCGGGCTTTTCGAAGATATACTTGATTGGATCCATTTTTGAAATCAACAGAGTAGTGTGAGTCAACATATATTGTCTCAGCCGGCGAGCAGCCCATACCAAAGCGCAGCAAGTTTTTTCGAGCAGTGAGTATCGGGTCTCACAGTCGGTAAACTTTTTTCTAAGGTAATAAATAGCGTGCTCTTTTTGGCCAGACTCGTCATGCTGCCCCAGCACACACCCCATTGAGTTGTCCAGTACTATCAAGTATAAGATTAAAGGTCTCCCTTCAACTGGTGGCATAATAATGGGTGGCTCTTGGAGATACTCTTTGATTCTTTCGAAAGCGGCCTGACATTCATCATTCCAATGTACTACTTGATCTTTCTTCAGTAGCTTGAAGATTGGTTCACAGGTAACAGTTAGATGTGAGATGAATCGGGCAATGTAGTTCAGCCGTCCTAGAAAGCCTCTGTCTTGGGAGTTGGCATCTCTTGTATGGCTTTCACTTTGGCAGGGTCCACTTGAATACCTTTGTCGCTCACGACGAAACCTAGTAGTTTTCCAGATCTCACCCCGAAGGTGCACTTGTTCGGGTTCAACCTCAGCTTGTACAACTTCAGACGGTCAAACAGCTTCTGTAGATGGTCAAGGTGTTCCTCCTCAGTTTGGGACCTTGCAATCATATCGTCGACATATACTTCTATCTCATGATGGATCATGTCATGAAACAAAGCAACCATGGCACGTTGGTAGGTTGCCCCAGCATTTTTCAACCCAAAAGGCATGACCTTGTAGCAAAAGGTCCCCCACTGAGTAACAAAAGTGGTCTTCTCCATGTCTTCAGGATCCATCTTGATTTGATTATAACCGGAGAACCCGTCCATGAAGGAGAATACCTTATGCTGAGTAGTGTTGTCAACCAGAACGTCGATGTGAGGCAGAGGGAAGTCATCCTTAGGGCTCGCCCTGTTCAAATCCTTGTAATCAACACACATTCGGACCATACCATCCTTCTTCGGCACTGGAACCATGTTGGCAATCCACTGAGGGTAAGAAGTCACTGCTAGAAACCCGACATCAAATTGTTTCATAACCTCAGCTTTGATTTTCTCGGACATCTCTGGAGGCATACGGCGGACCTTCTGTTTTACCGGAGGGTATTCTTCCTTGGTAGGCAGGTGATGAACCACAATGTCGGTATCCAACCCAGGCATGTCTTCGTAAGACCAGGCAAAGATTTCCACATAATCATGCAACATCTGAATCAACCGTTGTTTCACACTGAACTCTAGATTGGCACCAATCTTGACTTCCTTTTTGTCTGTCTCAGTACCCAGATTTACTGTTTCCACTGGCTCTTCATGTGGCTGAATGGCCCTCTCTTCCTGGAGTAGCAGTCTTGTAAGCTCACCAGGCACTTCGCAATCATCTTCACCTTCGTCTTCGGCTAAGTTGATCGGATTTTCGAAGTCATAACTGGTAGTAGTAGAGTCGTTACCAGTGAGATCTAGAGTGGATTGGAACCTGTATAGGTGAGTGTGTGTAAATATAGATGTTTTGCAATATATAATAAAGAAAGACAAGGAGCGCAAGATTTGAAATGCAAAAAACGTCCAATGCTTTTATTAATGATATATGAAAGTGACACACAAAAGCCCTCACAAATGAAGCCACGGTGCCCCGGGTAAGACACTGGGCCATAAAGTTTCAAATTATTGTTCGTTACAAATTTAAAACAAAGGAGTTCATTACTGAGTGACAAAAGTAATAGGTGTGAAGTCTTTGGCAGTTCAGTTGTTTGGTCCACCGTTGGTCGTTGGGTAGATCCAGCTGTTGAATTCAGATTCCTCCACGTCATCTTCAATAGCATTTACTCCCGGGTTGGTGATGAACACAGGAGGTCTTCCAATCCTTGCCTTACAAACAGCCCTATGAGCTTCTGCAGTGAAACCTAAACCAAATTTATCAGTCTTCGGAGTGAAATCAGGAAGTCAGCCCCAGTTTACGCACTCACCCTTCTCAACCACAGCCCGGGCATCCTTCAAGGAAGCCATCTTCAAAGGAGAATCATCAATCACGGTCTCTGCTGCTGCCAATGTCTGAGGCACCTCTTCAAAGTGTTGAAAGGGGGTCTCAATGAATTCCCCATCCATCTCTATGTACCGGAACGAGTTAAGATGGCTGACCATATATTCTTCCTCCCCCTGCACTGTAACAATCTTCCCTCTGACTTGGTATTTAAGCTTCTGATGTAGAGTTGAGGTCACAGCTCCAGCCTTGTGGATCCAAGGACGACCCAGCAAACAAGAATAAGACGGTCGGATGTCCATCACATAGAATGTTTAATCAAAGACCTGCGAACCAACCCTGATTAGAATGTTAACTTCCCCATGTACCATCCTCTTAGACCTGTCAAAGGCCCGGACAACAATGTTACTTGGCTTGAGTTCTAAACCCTCACAATCCAGTCTGTCTAGGGCCTTCTTGGGTAATACGTTCAACGAAGAACCAGTGTCTACCAACACATGGGCAAGAGTAGTGCCCCTGCATTAAATGGAGACATGCAGGGCGTCGTTATGGTTCTTTCCCTTGGCAGTCAGACCGGCGTCAGAGAAACCCAACCCATTATCAGCAGTCAAGTTAGCCACACAATCGGTAAATTGATCAGCAAACGTTTCTTGTGGCACATGGGCCGTCTTCAGGAAGGAAATCAGGGCCTTGGCATGGGCCTCTAAACACAACAACAGTGATAGCATAGAAATCTTTGATGGGGTGTGCCCAGCTGCTCAACTACGTTGAAATCACTCTTCTTGATAATCTTGAGAATCTCTTCCATTTCTTGCTTGGAAGCTTCAACAGTGGTTGTCTTTGGTGCCTCTGTCTGGGCAGGCACATCAGTAGAAATCCCTTTTCCCCGAGCATCAGATGACTCGGCAGAAGGGGTAGAAATAGGAACTTGGTCAGGAAGGGAAGCAGGTACACTTGTAGGTGTGATGACAAGAGGTCTCTGAATAGCTGGAGGTGCAATATCTGGTGAGAAAAGTCTACCACTGCGAGTGACTTTGGCAGGCCCAATGATGTTGCTGACGCCGGTACTAGTATCAAACTCTTATTTAACTCCAAGCACATAAATGTCTGCCCCATAGTGCCACGGGACAGCTTTGTCAGATGTATAGGGGAGGGGCCCCGGAACAGTGATGATGATAGGAGCAATCTTCTGAGTAGACATGATTTTGAAAGGCTTCTTTGAAGGAGCCTTAGGAGGGTTGTTGAAAATAGTAACAATGGACACTTCTTCAGCAGGGACAGTAGGAACAGCAATCTTCTCGAACAAGATCTCTTTGCTATCCATCAGGTTTTGGATGCCTGACTTCAGCAAAGGACAACCAGTAGGTGAAACAGCACATAGATGGAAACCTTTACTACATCCTGGAAATAAACCGGCTAGCAACAGGTTCCTCTTGAAAGTCAACAACGGAGTAACAATATCATCCACAGAGGCCACATACAGGTCTTCTTCCACATCATTCACTCCATACTGGGGCATGGGAGCAGTCATAACATTGGGCCTTTCAGGCGCCTCGAACTGTATTTCTTTAGCATCAATAAGGTCCTGAACCTTATTCCTCAGAGCCCAGCAATCATCCGTAGTATGCCCCGGGCTGTCAGAGTGATAAGCGCAGCGGGCGTTGGGGTTGTACTTTGGAGATGTTGTGTTTACCACCTTCGGAGCTTCTTTGATAGTTACCAGATTGGTCGACAGTAGTTGCGGCAATATCTGAGGCAGGGTCATACTGAGCCGAGTGTACTGCCTTTTGGGTCTATCACCCCTTGGTTGGTTATATTGCTGAGGAGCAGCAGCAGGCTTTGAAATTACCACCGCGTTGACAGCTTGGCGGCGTTCCGGTTTATTTTGTCTTCTGGGACCATACACAGCACTAGATTCTTTCTTGAAGGGCTTCTTTTTAGTACTCGAGGAGGCACCTTTTTGTATCTTCCCAGACTTGATACCAGCTTCTATCCTTTCACCAGTCAAGATCAGATCTGTAAACCCAGCAGAAGAATTACCAATCAGATGGTTGAAGAACGGACCAGACAGGGTCCCCAAGAACATGTCGACAAGCTCACGGTCAGTCAAAGGTGGTTGCACCCTTCCAGCCAGGTCTCTCCACTTTTACGCGTATTCCTTAAAACCTTCACCCGTCCCAAGTGACATACCCTGGAGTTGGGTACGCGTAGGAGCAAGGTCGGAATTGTACTGATACTGCTTATAAAATGCAGTAGCCAAGTCCTCCCAATTACGAATACTGGTTCCATCCAGCTGATAGAACCATTCGAGTTGAGTCCCTGAAAGACTATCCTGGAAGAAATGGATCCATAGATTCTTGTCTGCAGTGTAAGGTTGGATCTTCCTTACATATGATCTGAGATGCAGCTTAGGGCAGGAAGCCCCGTCGTACTTCGCAAAGGCAGGTGCCTTGAACTTGTGAGGGATCACCACCCCAGAAGATAAGCCTAGATCTCCAAAATCCAACCCGGGCACGTGCTGAATCTCCATAGCACTTAGACGGTCCTCTAGCTGTTTGTACTTGTCCTCAGCAGGAGGGTACTGTTCATCATTGAAATTTGTCTCGTTGTCGGAGACCACGGGACTAGGAACCCTTCTTTCTTGGGGACTGTCCTTCCCTACAGAGGAAGTAGCCAGATCAGCCTCATTCTGCAGTGTATTCCCATATCTGCGTCCGGTGTTAAACATCACAGTCCTCTTCTTCTTCTTCTTCAAAAGCAGAGTCTTCAATTCCTGTTGTCCCTGGGCTAAGCTCATGACCAGCTCTTGAAACTGGGCATTCTGGGCCTGGAGGGCCTTGATAGCTTGTTCAGTAGTAGGCTCAGAATTCATGATGATTGCTGAAATAAACAGCGAAGAAGATTAAGCAACCTGTAGAAAAGGGGTACCTGTTATGCATATGATGCATGATATGCTATTTATGCAATGCATTCAAGGGTTCGAAAATTCAAATTCATTGTAGACAAAAAAGGAACACACGTTATATTAAGAAATAATCTGTTCAGTACATCAATGCCTCATGGGCGAAATATTACAAAATACTTAATCCCAAAACACAATGCGCATCCTCTTTGGAGTGATGTAGGTGTTGAGGGTCTTTTCCTCGTGCAATAGGAGGGTGAGCTCCAAGACCTTGTTCTCACTGGCATGTAGACTGGTTTCAAGAGAATTCCGTTCTTCCTTGAGTTGGATCCAGCTCTTTTTCATTTCTTCCCAAGATGTTGGCATGTCTGGATGTAGAATGGTGTAGGGCACCTCTCCTTCCAAAACTGGCTCTTTGATCACGGGGAGAACATGAGGATATGGCATCACCAGCTTCTGGGAGCGGGCTCGTACCCACTTGAGATAAGGTTCAAGGGGGATGGAGTTCTTGTGCCCCAGTGTCTTACTATCTACCTTGTTGGGCATCCTCCAAGCTCTGATGAATCTCTGGCGAAGTCCTTGTGCATCGTTGTCGAAGTCAAAAACTATGTCAGGAATCAACATGTCATGAGGGCCATCCCTCAGAGCATATCCAAACTGTCTCAAAGCCAGACACGGGTTGTAAGTAATGCCTCCTCTGATTCCAAGTAAAGGAACATTAGGGAACTCTCCGCAACGATCAATGATAGTGACATTTTCTCTGGACCGAGAACACCAATGTATATCAGCATGTGTAAGAGTCATTAATCGTTGTGACCATCTCAAACCCCGCTCGTTCTTCAAAACTGATTGTGGAAGGTGCGAAATAAACCACCTTGCCAGGAGAGGAGTGCAGCACATGAGAACACCTCTTTTTCTCATGGTTCGAGTGTAACATGAGTGGAGGATGTCCCCAAGCAACGTAGGTATAGGATTCCTGGACATGAAAATCTTGACAGCATTGATATCTATAAGCTGATTCGGATTCGGGAACAACACCAACCCATAGACAAGGAGTGCCACGACTTCTTCAAAGGCTTGTAGGTCAAGGGAATTCCAATATTCTTGTGCCTTCTCAAACAGGAATTTTTCCAAGAATCCTTTGATACCACTTCTGATTTCCCAATGCCCCTTGATGTCAGATGGTTGTAGGCGTAATGCTTTAGCAACCTCTTCAAGTTTTGGTTCCCTTTCCGTACCGTTGTAGGGTAGTTGACTAAGAATGGGAACCTTCAGAAGTTGAGAAAAATCTTCCAAAGTAGGCACCAATTGATAATCCGGGAAAGTAAAACAGTGGTGTAAGGGGTCAAAGAACTGGAACAACACTTTCACCATATCCTCTTCAATGTTGGTGTTGACCAAGCTGATGAGTCTACCATGCCTTTCACTGAAGGAAGAGTTCTCGGGAATCCTGGATGTAAGCTCCTTAAGCTGAGGAGGGATCCTTACAAGGTTGACCTGAATTGTCTTTCTACGGAGAGATTCCATGTCCTACAAAACAAGAACAAAGATGAAGATTCGAACCCTTGAAGTGGTTAGTAAATGCATATGATACTTTATGATGTTATGATAAAGACACACCACAAGTACTCACAAAAAGCAAACATGATAAGGCACACAAGTCACACCAGACAACCCTTAGAGTTTGGGCCAGCATGAAGTTTAGGTACTACCCTCTTGAAGTTGGTGGGCTCAAAACCTGTCCTATCAAAAGTAACCGGGTTCTAAGGAGCTCAATATCATGGGGTTGTTTCTATGTTCATTGTTTTGATTTAGCCACTAAACTGGCGATCAAAATATTCCAAGAAAACAACCCTCAATGAGTGTAGTATCGAGGATCTACCAACTTCGGACTGCACCAAAGTCGGTCATCTCACTACCCCTAAAGAGGCCAGGATGGTCAAGTAAGGTTCCTAAGGTCAGTTGATGCTTCACGACACCACGCGGCGGCCCCGTACTCTCTTTGACTTGACTCAAGGGTTACCGGTACTCACCAAAGTGCCACATCAACGTAGCAACTGCTTCAACCGTGTCGGTATACCCCGCACAGTTCCCTCACAGTTTGTTGCTACTTCTAAAAGGTATCCCCCAAATCCGGGTTAGGATCTATGAAACTCCAAGACAAACCCACAATATTAAAGCAAACAAAGCAAGCAATTGAAAACAAGAGTGGTTTAGTCCTAAGGTATACCTCACTTATTAAATTCCCCAGCAGAGTCGCCAGTTCTGTGATCGGTGGAAATAGAACTGACTGTTTTGGAATGCTGGTTCGCGAAATGCCGCGGTAAGCAAGAGTCGCCACCGTCTTTTATTTTCTCCAACAAGGAAAGGACAAAAGCACAGCAAAATTCCTTTTTGAGATGTTTCTCGGTTCAGGAGGTAGATTATAGAAAGGGAAGGTGTTAGCATCCTTTCTATCTGTGGTTATCCACGGGCTCTTAGGTACTTGCTCACTATGTTTTCAAAAATGTTTGTTTTTCTTGTGTTTATGGGTTTTGAAAAAAGTTTGTTTGAAAACTTCGATTTAACTCTTGTATCAGTCCTCAAGAGTGTCATGAAGTGTTTGTTTGAAAACTTTTGTCAGAAAAGTGTAAGTGCGAAAAGTATTTTTGTTTTGAAAGAGCAAGTACCTTAGAACCTCTACCTACTGAAAAGAAATTAGGCTGTGTAAATGTCCTTTAGACAGTACTATCCCACTATTGAGAAGTAGGTAGCACCGTCGTTGGAGTTATTCGGGTCAATTCGATTATATGGGACATGTGGTCACCAAAGCAATAGTAGGACACCTTAGCGGTAACCCTAGTGTCCTAGATCCTTTTTATCCGAGGCAACCGTTTCGAGGCAACTTGGATCTTTAGACAGGAGGGCGACCTCTAAAACACCCTATACTTGATGACCACCTTGAGGCAACCAAGTGAGGCGTACCCTAGGAGTGGCATGTGCATGTGTGTCAGGTTTCATGTTAAGATTATCTTTGCACATTTATACGGTGAGCTACGAGTTGGTTTTAATTTTCATACAAGTCTTGTCATGCATAATTAACAGTTAATAGTGCGGAAAATAAATTGCGGAAAATGAATCTATGCTATTACAAGGCGTCGGGTTTTACATCGCCAAAAACATAACCCTTTGGAAAATAAATACGAGAAATTAAAGAAAGCGATAAAGTCCTAATTAACTATTACATTCTCGGAGCAAATACATAAATATGAATTAAAATAACGAATTAAAAATAAATATGCGCGCGAAAGAATTGAATCGGGACGTCCTTAGGGTTTTGACCCTTTTTGAGAAAAGAATTGAAATTGGTCCTTTTTTTGCAATTAAATTAAATATTAAACCTAATTTACTAATTAATTAATTATTTACAAGAAAAAGTATTTTTGTGGTTTTTTATGTTTTTAATGAAATAAAATAAAAAGAAATTAAAAGTGTCAAAAGAAAAACCCTAAGTCTAATTCATTTTATTTATTATGAAAAAATATCAAAATTAAACATAATTAAACTAATTTATTAGAATTTATTTACAAAATAATAACTAATTAAATTTAATCAATAAAAATATTATTATTTTTTCTGTTTTCTGGATTTATTATGGAAAAATAATTATTTACTTAATAGTTAATTAAGAATTAAATTTAAATAAGTAAAATAAAAAAATATAAAAGAAAAATAAAGAGGCAAACTCATGGGGGGTGATGGGCCAGCAAGGAGGTGAGCAAGCAGATTCAGGCCCACTAATACACAAGCCCTTTTGACTTTCCCTGATTGTCCATGATACGCTTTGACCTGGAATATGGTGGTCGTCCACTCATGATCTTCTGATTATTGCATGTGGCCACTTGGCGCTTAGATGTGAGAGGTGCTTGATAGAATGCTTTGGATAGCCTGTATGAGATTACATAAGAAAAAGTAGAAACAATTTATTTGGGGGACCTGGGATTCGAACCCAGGTCCCAATGATCAATACACAAACGCCTTGGCCATCTGAGCTGCACGCTTCATTTGTTATCAAAACAACACGCAATCATTATATTGGTAAACCAAAACATGTGCCTGAAAAAAAATATATAAACGCGCGTTTTTTTGAAAAGGATGAATAAGAGGGAGACGCGTCAGCGTCTTCTTCCTTGGTCACTGGTTTTTTACCTGCGGATTTCTATCCGCAAGAAACTCCGTATGTCCTTCCTAGAATTGTCCCTAGGCTTCAAAAACTCATTCCAGAACCATCGTTATGATCGTCTATGTCTCCTGAGTTCATCCATGCTCATGATTTGTTCTAATTGTACCTGGAAACAAAATGCCTAAAAACAACACAAACAAACCCTAGACGCGGGTATCATCATATAAGGCCTAAAAACGAAATTGAATAACGCCATTAGGTTAGAAATCAAACAAGGAACACAAATATGCCAATGCTTTTGAGAAAAATTGCAAGAATTGAAGGTTTCGATTTAGTGTGCAGGGGCGAGTTTGTGAGAACTTACAGCGCTTTGTAGGTGGTCTTTGGACGTGGTAATGGTCGTCTTAGCTTCAGTGGCTAGCAAGGAAGAAGGTCACGTTCTTATTTTGGTCTGAAAACGCCTGCAACCCTGTTCTTGATCTCCCACTTTTCCAACAATTTTTCAGTTTTGCTTTGGCCGTTTTAGCAATGTCTAGGTCGTGAATTAGGTTTAGGTTACTTGTATATGTATATGGCAAGCAGTCTAGGTCAAAATATGGGCTTGTATCTTTGTGTATTGAAGTTTTGATATTTGGTTGACCACCATTGAAAACCTTTCCATATTTGAAGCAAATCTAAGATTTTATGCAAAAAAAGGCTTAGCACGAATTTGTTAGTTGGCACATGGTATATGAAAGTTGTTCAAATCAAAAAGATACTATTCCATTGATTTTTAGATTTTATTTGAATTATTACGGATTTAAAATGAATTAAATCAATAAAAATTAAATAAAATAGAAAAATAAATGTTTGATCCTGAAATTAATCATGGGACACGTGTGTGGCATGACAAGGCTGAATCAAGTGGAAGAAAGTGGGCCCTTTTGTCAAAAATTGATGTTTCAAGGATAGTTGACTTTTGCATATTCACAAAAATTTCCCAACTTCTCCAATGCATATCTTGCTCAATTTTGATCATATGAACATGTTCTTGGACATTTTGGAAAGGTCTTGAAGTCCTCTAACCAATTACTTTGGTCCCATGTCATTTGGATTTACCAATCTCAAGTTATGGTCTTTGACTTAAAGTGCATTTTTGTTGACTTTTGAAATTGACCTATAATGTAGAAATTGATAACTTTTTGTGAGAGCATTTCTTGGACTTGGAATGTGAAGATGACTTGTAGGAAATGTCATCCCCTTCAAAATGAGCATTGGATGGGATTTTTCTGATGAACCATGAAAAAGTTATGCCTTGGTCAAGATACAGTTGACTTTTCTACTGTCCAAAAATAGCAACTTTTGCATCCTTGATGATTTTTGAGCCATTCTTGTGGAATCATGATCAAGACTTGATCAAATGATGATTGTGGCCTCAAAATAAGATGTTTACCAAAAATTCTGACTTTTGACTGCCAAATGACCATTTTACCCCTACAGTTGATTGTGAACCAAATGGGCTTTTTGACTGTGCAATTTGCCTCTGCAAGTCTTGAGACTTGGCATGTAGATGCTTGGCAATGTATATAGGCCTATGGGACTTGATTGAGCCATTGAAAACCTCAAATTCCTTGAGAGAACCAAAACCCTAATTTGGACTAGCTTAGGAGGCATTTGGACTGTGCAATCTTTGAGTAGTCTTGAACCATTTGAAGATGATCCTTGACACCCTTGGAGAATATGGGAGGGCAAATTTTGGGGTACAACAGTGACCTTGGAACATCTATATTCCCCACAGAGCAGAAGTAATCAAAGCATCAATAATAATCCTCTCAAAACGGAAAGTAATCTCCCTATCTGAGAGTCATCCAGAAACCTGACACCTATGTCCCCCTGTCGGATTTCATAATCACGAGTGGATTGTCACAAATTTCTTACTCCCCAAGTAGAGTTTATTTCTCTGGATACAGAAGCTCCACCCCCGACAGAGGCCATTACTTCGGCTATCGGAAATTCACCTTTCAAGTGGTTCCCCACAAAGTTATTCTCAAGCAGAGTCTCTCCCCGACAGAACATCCGTAAATAAGGAGTAAACCCCCAGCACAATCACTTTCATTCATTCATCCCCAGCGGAAATACAAGAGCCACAGTTCTCTACAACAATCATGAATTCTATTTCTCTCTAGCAGCAGTCAGGGATTTATTTTCCCAGACTCGGATATGTCACAACTACCATGCTCATACATCATGACATGCGCATACATATCACATACGGTATAATCTCGCTTATTTTGAGAACATCATCTCACAATGCATTTCATGCATCACATATAACTAACCCTGTTATCTTTTCAGGAAAGACAATTATCACCAACAATACAAGTAGTTATACATGTCATATCTACATGCAACCAAGGAAAAATCAGTTCCCAAAACCAAACGGGTCAACTAATCTACACGTTCAAACGAAGTAACCCTACTATCCAGGTTCCTTCACACAGGCCCTACTACCCAGGCTTTCATTTCGAAGTAACCCTACTACCCAGGTTCCTTCACACAAGCCCTACTATCCAGGCTTTCATTTCGAAGTAACCCTACTACCCAGGTTCCTTCACACAAGCCCTACTATCCAGGATTTCATTTCGAAGTAACCCTACTATCCAGGTTCCTTCACACAAGCCCTACTATCCAGGCTTTCATTTCGAAGTAACCCTACTACCCAGGTTCCTTCACACAAGCCCTACTATCCAGGCTTTCATTTCTAAGTAACCCTACTACCCAGGTTCCTTCACACAAGCCCTAATATCCAGGATTTCATTTCGAAGTTCCTTCACACAAGCCCTACTATCCAGGTTTTCATTTCGAAGTAACCCTACTATCCAGGTTACTTCACACAAGCCCTACAATCCAGGCTTTCATTTCTAAGTAACCCTACTATCCAGGTTCCTTCACACAAGCCCTACTATCCAGGATTTCATTTCGAAGTAACCCTACTATCCAGGTTCCTTCACACAAGCCCTACTATCCAGGATTTCATTTCGAAGTAACCCTACTACCCAGGTTCCTTCACACAAGCCCTACTATCCAGGCTTTCATTTCGAAGTAACTCTACTACCCAGGTTCCTTCACACAAGCCCTATTATCCAGGCTTTCATTTCGAAGTAATCCTACTACCCAGGTTCCTTCTCACAAGCCCTACTACCCAGGCTTTTCATTTCGAAGTAACCCTACTATCCAGGTTCCTTCTCCCTTATCTCCAATTAACAGGTCACAACACTGTAAGGCCTAGACCCGATCGGGGATGGTCGATTTCATATTTCCCCAACGAGTTTGCTGTACAGCCTGGACCCTGACCAGGTATACGTTCCACTTTCACCTCTTAAATCAAGAGTTAATTCCCCAGTAGAGTAACGGATAACCAAAAGCTCCTAGACTTTACTTCCCAGTGCATAAATCAACATTCCCCAGCAAAGTCCCCATTGACAGCAGGTACAGGAATTTTCACCCAGGAATCTCTTATGCGACCAATCTTTTCTGGATGGCATCTTTAAGCCCATCTCCTATGATTTCTCGTCACCTTCCAAATGGCATATGTAAGCCCATTCCCGATATCACCAATCAGTGTTACTTCATGCGAGTGCAAATTTCTGGGCACTCTAGTGTTCAATCATCTTCCGCCTTCAGATCACGAAAGGCAGATAATCCAATCTACATCCTCAGTCTTAAGAAGATTGAACAGGGGAAACTGTTGTACCCCAAAATTTGCCCTCCCATTTCTCAGAGATTCATCCTGGACTCTCAGTTTTGCTTCTATCAAGTTCAAAGTCTTGAATCATCACTTTTTAAGGAAATCATCCATAAGGGCAAAATGGTCAAAAGTACATTGAAAAAGTCAAACTTTGAATTTTAAATCAAAATCAAGTTCCAAGAATTATATTTCATTAAGGCATGAAATTGGTTCGTCAAAAATCAGAAGTCAGAAGTTACTTTGAAAAAATCAAAATTTTTAAACATTTAGAGAATTTTCTAAGTGTCTAAAGAATGTGATACTTTAGAACTTCTGAAACAGCCTCTATGCAAGTGCCGTAAGAAGTTGCAAACACAGTCCAGAACATGACGCTTCAATCAGAACATGCAGAAGCGTTGCTCTTTGGTCAGAACATAATTCTTCAATCAGAACATGCAGAAGCGTTGCTCTTTGATCAGAACATAAATGCTTTAGTCAGAATATGATTCTTCAGCATATGGAGGCTATGTTCAACGCTTCGGTCAGAAGATGCCCCTTTAGCATTTGGAGGTTACGCTACTGTATTCTGCGATCAGAACACCAAATCCCAAACCTCGTTTAAGTAACCTGCTACCCTCATATGGCACAGTCCTGCAACCAGCTGCCACAACACTCCAAGGTGCTGCTGATCCAGTCCACGACTGTGTTTTTCTTGCACCAAATTAGCCTACGAGAACTGTGATTTAAAAACAAAGGGACAGTATGCCAAAAATGTTTAAAAACTCATTTGTTTTTCCCCCCAAAACCACAACAAATCCATCTATAAATAGTTTTCTCCATCGCACGTTCAAAGGGTTTTGGAGAGAGAGAATCACCAAAAGAAAGAAAAAGGCCTTGAATCTTTGCAAAATTCCAAGAATCCAAAAAGTTGTAAACACCAAAATACCAAAATCTTAGAATTTGATTCTAGCATCAAAACTCCATTGCTCCTTGACTAAAACCATCCCCACGGTTGTTGATTCATATACTAGAAGCTATTTCAACTTCTGTATTCATATTGCCATCACTCTTCATTCACCTCCACCTCAAAGAAGTCAGAGTATCACCGCTTGGCTGTTCCAGAAGTTGAAAACCTCCATCCTGTTGAGTACGTGAAGAAGTTGCTCAGAACATCACCAGAGTCCAAGACCAACCTCCAGTTTACAGAATCTTTTCCAGCTGCAAGGTAAGCTTTTGCTGACTCTTATCATGTTGCTTAATCATTATCAGATTTGCATGTTCAAAAAATACAATGTAGATATCATGCTTATGACGTTATACATATTCTGAGGCTTCACGTATTTGCTTGCCTAAGTATGGAATAAATAAGTTTCAGAACTTCTGAAAGAAATTAGAACTCAAAATTAGGATTAGCATATTCACACTTTCCTCTGATTTATGGTTCTAATATTTCTTGTTTCTGAAATGCTACGAAACCTGCCATAACTGTCATATGCACATCTTCTGTTTTATGGAGAAATGACCAAAATGCAGATGTTTTGACTACCATGAAGAGAGAGAGACCAAGTTCTGCTAGTGATATCAGAACCTTTGAGATCTAATTTTTTGTTGGTGGTATTAGAACTTTTGAAACCTACTCTATTGTCGGTGGTATCAGAACTTCTGAAAACTAATGTGCTCCTAGTGGACTCAGAACTTCTGACTCTGCTTATGTTTTTTTTACTAACAGGAATTCTGTTTTGTAGTGTGCCACAGTCAGAACTTCTGACCTCCCTTAATCAGCAACACGCTGATTCTATTTTTACTTTTTCTCACTATCTTTGCTATCACTTTCTATTTCATTAATCAACAAACACAAAAAACATTTTTTCCATGCTTTGCTTTATTTCTTAAAACAAAAGACCAAAAAATATTTTCTTAAGCAAACTTATTTCTTTTCTTAAATAAATAAGTAATTTCGTTTCTTGCACATTCTGATCCATTCGATATGGTTGTAATAATAACTTAGGATTTAATTTTACTTGCAACCCCATTCTTACATATGTACCCCCATCCCCTAAATATTGTAATAGCGTAGAGTTTCATTTTCCGCAATTTACTGTTTTTCTTATACTGTATAGTAATTAGGCGTGTATGAAAAGATAAAACCAACAAGTAGACCACCAAAAATCAAAGACAAATGCATGCAATCAAACACACATGCACCCTTAGGGTAATCTCACTTGTTGCCTAAAAATGGCCATGTTATGCATGTGGGGTGTCTTAGCAAAAACAATCAAAATATAAGATCATAGTCCCTCGATGACGCTATCAAAGTTGCCTTTTGAAATGATCTTAGTCCCTAAAAGAAAAATGCTAATCCATCTCATAACATTGCTATCATGGTCACACGATGATCCAAACGCCCGTCCCTTTACATCCAACGATGGGGTTTCCTACCAAATCAATGGTAAGGTAGAAACATCTAAAGGAAGAGGAAAAAGCATGTATAAGACCTTTCGAGTAGGTAGGTTCGCTCTCAGTTACTCGCTTGCTCACAACAAAACATTTTTTACACTTACACTTTCATCTTTGAACTATTTTCCAAACAAACACTTTGTATGCGTTCTTATAGAGACGAGAACCGTTACAAAGACGTTTTCAAAATACTTTCAGAAACACACACCACAAGCACATTTTCAAACAAAAGAAAGTGATCTAGAAAGTAACTAAGAGCCCATGGAAAACCATGGATGAAAAGGGTGCTAATACATTCTCTTTTCATAATATACCCCCCGAACTCAAGAAAACATCTCTAAAGGTCTTTCCTGTGCTTTTTTACCTTTCCTTATTAGGTAAAAGAAAAGTCGGTGGAGACTCTTGCTAAACCGCAACATTTGCAAACACAAATGCAAAACCTCAATTCAGTTCTCCCACCGTATCACATGATGGATCCATACTTCTTCCAAAAATCTGCAGAACACTCAATCTCGGGAATTAGACTAATCAACTCATCTATCTTGGGATCTTTGAAACTGTATTTTCCGGTCTTTCTTTTTCATGAATCCATGGTTAAAAGGAACCTGAGATATTCACAAATGGTCAACTT
The DNA here is from genome assembly GCA_948472305.1 of Vicia faba. Lineage (NCBI taxonomy): Eukaryota > Viridiplantae > Streptophyta > Magnoliopsida > Fabales > Fabaceae > Vicia > Vicia faba. Next base: position 25,240,444 of record OX451740.1, read on the forward strand.
TCAAGTCCCTTGAAATAAAATTTCTTCAAAAGATGCTTATGAGTGCATGGATGCATGATGCAACAATCACACACAAGATCACAAACATAGGGTTCATAGGTTCAACGTCACGAGCATGAGGTCGAAGGTACTACCCATAAGGTATGGTCTAAAAGTTATCACCTTCCAAACAAGGTTCTAGAGGTTCCCAGAGTCTACATCCTTCCTTCGGATATTACCAACATCCCCATTAACTCGGTAATTAGTAATATTCTCAAGAAAAACTCGTCCGAGCGTAGTATCGCGTGACAACTATTTTTGGATTACTCCGTCATAGATTCCGCACTACACCTAAAAGGCCAAGATGGGTTAGGTATTCTACGGTTCTCGGGTTCAGCAGGCTCCCAGGTCGAAAGCAACACGTCTTCCTAATTACTCGGTAAACGACACTACAGTCAAAGGGGCCTCCACTAAGTGGGGGATCTCATGCCTCCTTTTTTGGGATTACTCCCTCAAAGTTAGCATGACTATACCGTCCGTTCTATCTTAAAGTTTTCCCAAGTCCGGGTAAAGGACTTATAAGTAATTACCAAGCACCTGAAAACCAGGAAAATCCAAGCAAGCATATATACAACATATAACACATAAACAATAATAGCACATATACAGATATAAACAAAGATAGGTTTAACTCACTTAGGGATGGACCAGCAAGAGGTCAATCTTTCCTCAGTTAAGTCGCCATTTTTTCTGTAGCGGTAGAAATGTTTAAGACTAAGCCATTGGATTGACTAGACTTATACAGATCAAAATAAAAATCGACACCGCGCTTTATTGTTTCCAAAGGAATGGGAAAAGAGCGAGTAACCCAAAAAGAGGGGGAAAGATTCTAGGTAAGGGGGTTGGTTATGCAAAGGGAAGGTATTAGAACCCTAAACATCTACGGTACTTCGCAGGAACCTCTTTGTAAAATCTGTATATTTTGGCTATAAAATATTGTATAAAAAATAGATGGTGGGGGTGAGAAAAGAAATATATTTTTTATGATTTTTGCACCCGTCGTGGTTGTGAACCTTTAGTGCTTACGTGCCACCTTTCGTGCAATAGGGGATCATGGTACATGTAGTTCACCTTTTAAAAATTTTAAAACACAAGTGTGTTGGTTAATTTTATTAGATAAGACATCATCGTCATTGTTCGTGTGGAAAACATACTTACTACCCACAATTATGAGAAAGGAGAATTTGCATCATCTCAAAGTGGAGGATATGGCTTGGATTTTAAAAATCAACAATGCCTCACTCAACACCCAAGTGGAAAATGTCTCTCTTTGTTACATATTGTAGAAGTATAGTTTTTTGCATCACTACAAGGATTGACAAGAATCTAATCTTTTGAGAAAGCTTTTAAAATAAAAAGCCAAAGTGGCAAAATGGTTTGAAATGAGATTGATTGACTTTTAGTCTTCTCACAAAAATGTCAAGGTATTATTAAGTTGATTGAAGTTTATTTGTGAAAATTTTTAAAAAATGCATGGACATAAATCCAAGTTTATTATGAAAGTGGTTCAAGTTTAAAAAAAACAAGAAGAGTTTTCAAAAGGAGGGAGAAGATTTTTGAAATTAAAGAATATGGAAGGAGATGACGAGACTATCCTAAAGCATAAGGTAAAAGATAGGGATAAGAACCATCTAACCAACAAGAAGCCAATACTTGACATTATGAGTCAAGATAGAATTCTCATTCTTTAGATTGAAACCAAACAAGCAAACATACTAGACCTCTTGAGAGAACCAAACTTCAAATGTATTAAGTCTTCACAAAAATTGGACAGAGTAACGGCTTTATACGGGTGAATTCCAGATTACAAACAAAATATGTAATCACAATAACCTGCACACAAAATAAACAAACAACCCAATGTCTTGAGGTAAACCTCAATAACTCCAGACAAAATTAATTAAGGTCACAAGGTCTCCAACATAGGCCAAGGTTTCTAATCCTAGGTCCAAGAAGTCCAATACTCCATAATGCCAAGGATAGTAACCAAATAGTCCAAGTATCATTAAAGTTTTTTATGGTTCATGTTGATTATTAGGTGTCTTAAAAAAGAAAAGCTCAAGTGAGCAAAATAAAAATGACAAGAAAGTAAATGCTCAAGTAAGCAAAGATGAAAAATAGCATGAAATGTAAATGCTAAAGTAAATGGTGCATAAAATAAAAGAGCATAAAATAAAACACAAAATAAAGTCAATTATTAGTAATTAGTGGTTAGTTGGATGACCATCTTGAAACTTGCATTTGGAACTCATTAGAGGATTGGTATAACTAAAGCCTCCACACAACAAGTTGCATTTGCTTTTTGTCAAGTATATCATCCATTTTGGAATCCTCAAAATAAAATTTAATGATCAACGATGTTTAAGTGATCCGCGTTGACCAAAAGTGATGTAGATCCATTAGAGGATTGATAGAACCAAAGCCTCCACACAATGAATCTCAAGGTTATTGGATCAAAGACATCAAATTAACATACTTGGGATTGCAAACATGGGTTTGGGCCACAAATGATCATTTATTCGAATCGGGACAAAATTTAGCGCTATGTTAAGCAATCATAAGTGGACTTATATAAAATTCGCACTTATTTTGAGGTTGGTCAATAGCAATCTATGCACTATTTATTTTGAGACGTGATATAGAGATCATGCTCAAATAACACTTAGTGCAATAAGAAAGGGATAAGATGAAGAGGGATGGGAAAGAATATATAAACCATATTTGAATTCAAATTTAATCAAACTATTATTAAAATGATTCATCCAATTTTATGGAGTTAGACTCAACACCATGGATCCAATGATGTTAATAAAGTTCATGATAAAAAATTCAGCCTAAGATCAGCCAGAAAATAATCACAAAATAATATTACATTTAATATATAAGTTGAAAAGGGTAAAATGAATAAAAATGAAAATAAAGGAAAAAAATATCAACTATATTCAAATTAATTCATAAAAAAGAAATAAGGTTATAGAAAAAATCAGAAATAGACTCAAATATTTTTATAAAATTTTTGGTAATTTTTTAAAGTCAAAAACTATTTTTAAACTAATTAAAATTGCTCAAATAAATAGAAAATAGATAAAAATTAGTAAATATCAATATAAAATTTCATAAAATTTTCAAAAAGTCAAAAATATGTAAAATGATATTTATGAATTTTTTTAGAATTAAAAAATGTCAGAAAGTATTTTTAAAGTAATTAAAAGAAAGCAAGTAATGCAAAAAATATAAAAAATATCAAATGTCAATAAAAATGTGAAAAAATAGTCATAAGATCAGAAAGAATTCAAAGTATTTTTGTGAATTTTTTCATAATTTTTGGATAAAAAATAAAAGAGTTGTGAATTTTTGAAAATTAAGTCAATTAAAATATAAAATCAGAAAATAAAATAAAACCAAAAAGATGTGGGCCATCAGATCATAGTTGAAACGCGTTAGTAAGCTGATCCAATGGACCAGACGGATTGTGTTTGATATGGACCTTAGTGAGATACACATAGGATCAGAAAAAAGGCAACCAATGAAATTAAAACGTTTGGCACGCTATCATTGGTTGAGACGAGACATGTCATCGTCTTCAACCTCCAGACGCTCTGCAATGGAGATTTTATGAGATCCTTCAAATGGAAAAATTAGGATCATATACTAGTATCATTGGATTCGTCTCTTCAAGACGATCCTAACATCACCATCATGCCAAATTTATATAAGGTATGCAAAGAGATATGAATCAAAAACCCAGAAAATAGCGAGCACCTTCAATTTGGGATTTCTCTCTCAATTCTCAATGGATTTAAAAATTGTAAGAAGCACAAGAATCAGGACAATGAGAGCTTCACAGTGATATCAGTGTTTAGAAGAATTGATGGAGAAATCTACCTATTAAAGTTCAGTTGCAGAGCTCTGCAAATGGACTTGGTCAGATTAATTCAGAAGGTTTCAAGGCTCAATTCTTCTTCTGTTAGCTTCAGGAAAGATCAAGGAAGGTGAATTGATAGAAAAAATGGATTGAAAAAGGCTTGAATAATGATTTCGAAGTTGCCAAAAAGTGAGTTATGGAGCGAGTTTGGCAGGGTGATTTTAGATGTTCAAGCTTCAGAAAATAAATGGGATAGCTCATATATTTATAGGAGAAGAAAATGGGATCAAAAGGGAGGGTGAATGATGCAATTTGGAGGGAATTCGTGTGGGTCTGCATCATGAAGAGAGTGTGACTTCTCTTTTGTCAAATATCATCCAAAATGCATGTTTTAATGCACTAATCCACTTGGGAAAGTTGGCTAATCGTGTTTAGACCCAAAACGCGTGCTAATTTAAGGGTTACAAGTTTGTAACATGAAATTCAAATTCTGACTTGCAATGAAACTTCAATTCCAAGTTACCACTTTTGAAACAATGGCATTCTCAGCTCAAGGGGTCTTAAGGCGTGGTTCTTGGTGCTTTAGAAAGATGAGATTATACTCTTTGCAATGGGAAAAGAATGGAATCAAATGGATGTTTGAGCTGAAAGTTGCAATGAGTCAAAGTTGGGAAAAAGAAGTTGACTTTCCATACTTAGAAATATTTTAAGTTTTTCTTCAAAAGTGACCTATAATGTTTGGCATCCAAACATGGCCTTCCTCTTGGAATTTGCTCTTGACCAAAAAATATGGCATGAAATAGACCTCTTGAATGATATTTTGAAACTTTAACCATTCAAAATCTCCAAAAATTGAAAGAGTTATGAATTGTTGAAGTTGGCAAAAAATCATGAAATGACCTATAATCTTTTGTATCCTTAAGGCATACTCCATCCATTTTCTCACTTTGCACATAAAATAAGGAATACAGTTCACACCCTTAAGATAATTATGGAAAAAGAGTGGGCTCAAGGTGATAAAAATTGACCAAGTTATGATCATTTAAATTCACATATGGGAAGTTGGGGGTTCATCTGGAGGACTTGTAATCTTTCTATATCATCAAGTTTCTTCCACATGAAAACTCCTAGAAACTTTTGAAGTTATTTATTAATAACCCTTTGAAGAGAAGGATGTTTTTGGAATCACTCAAAAATACCAAAACGTGAGCAAGATATACTTCTTTGAAGTTCAAAACCCTAGCTCCTAGATCAAGAAAATGCTTTGAGAAACTTTGACAATTTTAAACAGCCTTCTTGTACCAACACTTTTTCTTTGTAGATAGAAGTTGTTGAGGATGATAATGAGAACTCATAGCAATCAAAACCACTTCCATATCTTGAGAATTGAGAGAAATATGCACTTGTGACCAATAGGAACAAGGCCTTGTCCAACCATGATAACTTCTTCAATCAACCCCTTGTACTTTTGAATCAATCTTGATAACTTTGAAATATGGTGAACCAAAATAGACCTTGCCATGCCATTTCTTCCAAAACAACTTCAATAGTAAGGTTTTAATTTCTCAAGCTTTATTGACTAGGGCATGGAAATAAACTCATGAACCCATGGATCAACTTGCTAAGCCATATTGCCTTTACCTATATTATTAACAAGTAAGACAAACCAACATTGAATTTTATTAGTTAAAAGGAAAGTCAAAACAAAACATGCATGATCACAAAAGAAAAACAAATCAAGGTGCTTGTTGATTTCTCAAAGAGCAAAGCTAAAGATAGAGAAGATAACCAAAAGCCCTAATGTGATCTTGTTGTGATTGAACCAATATGGTTGATGAAGGGATCTTAGGGGCAAAAATTGGGATACTACAGCGGATGTTTGAAAAACACTTGCTTTCAAACCAACAAAAACAATAGTGTGTTTGGAATAATAATAATGACAAACAATCTAAACAATATTAAATAATAATAATATGTTTTTTAATAGCATTTCTATTTTTATGTTTTTCTTCTACAAAGCGTATAAGTGCATTCTTGATGAGATTATTAAAGTTCAATAGATTTTTTTATAGAGAAATTTTGAGGGGGTTCGAAAGGTGTGTTAGGTCTGTTGGAAGCAAATTTGTCGTCTTGTGGGAGGGTGGTTTAGGGGTGAAGAACATTGATTTTTTTTAATCATTTCTTATGGGCAAGTGGAGTTGGATATTCTTGACGGGGAGGGATTCAGTTTGGTCTAAATTCTTGGTGTTTAGGTAAGGTGGATGGTTGGAGACTCTTTGCGGTGTTGTTCCTGATAGGCTTTTAAAGAAAGTTCTCTTTTTTTTAAGGGATATTCGAAAAGTGTGTGGTTTTAAAGTTAATGGTATGTCGTGCTTTTCAAATTTCATTTCTTGGAAATTAGGGAATGGTGAATCTATTCGTTTTTGGGAACATCCCTTATTGGGTTCTACTCCTTTCAAAGAGCTTTTTCCCCATTTATACAGTTTGCGCTATCTTACTTATTATTCTTCTTCTTCTTCTCTTTCTTCTCTTTCTTCTCTTTCTCCTCCGCCTACTACTAATTCTTCTTCTTCTTATTATTATTCTTATTCTTCTCCTCCTCCTCCTACTCCTCCCTCTACTCCTCCTCCTCTCCTTCCTCTCCTCCTACTCCTCATCTTCCTCCTCCTATTCCTACTCCTTCTTCTTCTTCTTCTTCTTCTTCTTCTTCACCTCCTCCTCCTACTTCTCCTCCTACTCCTCCTCCTACTTCTTCTTCTTCTTCTTCTTCTTCTTCTTCTTCTTCTTCTCCTCCTCCTCATCCTCCTCCTCTTCTTCTTATTCTTCTTCTTCTTCTCCTCCTCCTCCCTCTCCCTCTCCTCCTACTCCTCCTCCTTCTTCTTCTTCTTCTTCTTCTTCTTCTTCTCCTCCTACTCCTCCTCCTCCCCCTCCTACTCCTCCTTTTACTCCTCCCACTTCTTCTTCTTCTTCAACTTATTCTTCTTCTTCTTCTTCCCCTCCTCCTCCTCCAACTCCTCCTCCTCCTAATCCTACTCCTACTCCTCCTCCTCATTCTCCTCCTCCCCCTCTTCCTCATACTTCTCCTCTTACTCCTCCCACTCCTTTTTCTCCATCTTCTTCTTCTACTTCTTCTCCTTCTTTTTCTCCTCCTCCTCCTTCTTCTTCTTCTTATTCTTCTTCTATTCCTCCTCATCCTCTCCTCCTCCTCCTCTTTCTCGTCGTCCACCTCCTCTCCTCCTCCTCCTCCTCCTTCTACTCTCCTCCCCTTCTTCCTCCTCCTCCTCCTCCTCCTCTCATCCTCCTTCACCTTTCCTCCTCTTCATACTACTCCTCATCCTACTCGTCATCCTCCTCCTCCTACTACTAGTACTACTACTCCTTCTTCTTCTTCTTCTTATTTTTCATCATCTTCTTCTTCTATTCTCCTCCTCCTCCTCTTCCTTCTCCTACTCCTCCTACACCTCCTCCTACTCCCTCTCACTCCTTCTTCTTCTTCTTCTTCCCCCTCCTCCTCCTCCTCCTCCTCCTCCTCTTTCTCCTTCTCCACCTCCTCCTCCCCCCCTCCCTCCTTCTTCTTCTTATTCTTCTCCTCCTACTCATACTCCTTCTCCTCCTCCTCCTCCTCCTCCTCTTCCTCCTGCTACTTCCTACTCCTTGCCTCCTCCTCCTCCTTCTTCTTCTTCTTCTTCTTCTTCTTCTTCTTCTTCTTCTCTTCTCATCCTACTTCTTCTTTCTTCTTCTTCTTCTTCTTCGTCTTCTTCTTCTTCTTCTTCTTCTTCTTCTTCTCCTCCTCCTCTCCTCCTCCTCCTCCTCCTAATACTCCTCCTCCTCCTAATCCTCCTCTTACTCCTTCTCCTCCTTCTCCTCCTCCCCATCCTCCCTCCTCTCCTCCTCCTCATACTACTCCTCATATTCCTCCTCCCACTCCTCCTCCTCCTCCTCCTCCTCCTACTACTCTTTCTTCTTATTCTTCTTCTTCTTCTTCTTCTTTTTTCTTCTTCTTCTTCTTTTTCTTCTTCTTTTTCTTCTCCTCCCCCTCTTTCTCCTCCTACTCCTACTACTCCTTCTTCTTCTTATTTTTCTTCTTCTTCTTCTCCCCTCCTCCTCTCCTCTTCCTACTCTTCTTGTCCATCCTCTTAATCCTCCTCTTACTCCTCCTCCTAATCCTCCTCTTACTCCTTCTCCTCCTCCTCCTTATACTACTCCTCCTCCTACTCCTCCTTTAACTCCTCCTACTACTATTACTTATTCTTCTTCTTCTTCTTCTACTTCATTTTCTTCTTCTTCTTCTTCTCCTCCTTGTCCTCCTCCTCCTCCTTCTCTTCCTCTCCTCCTCCTCATAATCTTCCTCTTACTCCTCCTCCTTCTCCTCCTCCTTCTCCTCCTCCTCCTAATCGTCCTACTCCTCCTCCTACTCCTCCTCCTTCTACTACTACTACTACACTACTCTTTCTTCTTCTTATTCTTCTCCTCCTCCTCCTCCTCTTCCTCCTCCTCGTCTTCTTCTTCTTCTTCTTCTTCTTCTTCTTCTTCTTATTCTCCTCTTCCTCCTCCTCCTTCTCCTCCTCTCCTCCTCCTCCTACTACTACTCCTCATCCTCTTACTCCTCGCCCACTCCTCCTCTTACTCCTCGCCCACTCCTCTTTCTTCTTCTTTTCCTCCTCCTTCTCCTCCTCTCCTCCTCCTCCTACTCCTACTACTCCTTTTCCTCATCCTTCTAATACTCCTCCTAATTCTCCTCTTACTCCTCCTCCTCCTCTCATCCTCCTCCTCCTCCTCCTCCTCCTCCTCCTCCTCCTCTCACTCCCCCTCCTACTACTACTACTCCTTCTTCTTCTTCTTCTTCTTCTTCTTCTTCTTCTTCTTCTCCTTCTCCTTTTCCTCCTACTTCATCTCTTACTCCTCTCACTCTTTCTTCTTCTTCTTCTTCTCCTCCTCCTCCTCCTCCTCCTCCTCCTACTCTTCCTCCTCCTCCTCTTTTTCCTTATATTCCTCCTCCTCCTCCTGCTCCTCCTCCTCC